>CAXAJV010000406.1:0-66935 GCA_963969225.1 Xylocopa violacea | reverse complement strand
GCGAGTTGGCCTCTACGTCTCCGTTTGACCTTCATATACATCAATAACGTAATATAACCTAACCTAACCCAAACTAACATCTCGGCTGTAATATTTGACAACATACCTGGCGAGTTGTCCTCTAAGTCTCCGAGGGACCTTCATATATATCAATAACGAAATATAACCTAACCTAACCCAATCTAGCATCTCGGCGGTAATATTTGACCACATTCCTGATTTGTTGGCCTCTACGTCTCCGTGGGACATTTATATACATCTATAACGTAATATAACCTAACCTAACCCAACCTATCATCTCGGCGGTAATATTTGAAAACATTCTTGGCGAGTTGGCCTCTACGTCTCCGTGTAACCCTCGTATACATCAATAACGTAATATAACTTAACCTAACCCAACCCAACATCTCCGCGGTAATATTTGACAACATACCTGTCGAGTTGGCCTCTACGTCTCCGAGGGACCTTCATATACATCAATAACGAAATATAACCTAACCTAACTCAATCTAGCATCTCGGCGGTAATATTTGACCACATTCCTGGCTTGTCGGCCTCTACGTCTCCGTGGGACCTTTATATACATCTATAACGTAATATAACCTAACCTAACCCAACCTATCATCTCGGCGGTAATATTTAACAACATTCCTGGCGAGTTGGCCTCTACGTCTCCGTATGACCTTCATATACATAAATAACGTAATAAAACCTAACCTAACCCAACCTAACATCTCGGCGGTAATATTTGAAAACATTCCTGGCGAGTTGGCCTCTACGTCTCCGTGGGACCTTCATATACATCAATAACGTAATATAACCTAACCAAACCCAATCTGGGATCTCGGCGGTAATATTTGACCACATTCCTGGCTTGGTGGCCTCTATGTCTCCGTGAGACGTTTATATACATCTATAACGTAATATAACCTAACCTAACCCAACCTAACATCTCGGCTGTAATATTTGACAACATACCTGGCGAGTTGGCCTCATCTCAGTGGGACCTTCATATACATCAATAGCGAAATATAATCTAACCTAACCCAACCTAACATCTCGGCGGTAATATTTGACCACATTCCTGGCGAGTTGGCCTCTACGTCTCCGTGGGGCCTTTATATACATCAATAACATAATATAAGCTAGCCTAACCCAATCTAACATCTCGGCGGTAATATTTGAGAACATTCCTGGCGAGTTGGCCTCTACGTCTTCGTGGGACTTTTATATACATCAATAACGTAATATAACTTAACCTAACCCAACCCAACATCTCCGCGGTAATATTTGACAACATACCTGGCGAGTTGGCCTCTACGTCTCCGTGGGCCCTTCATATACATCAATAACGAAATATAACCTAACCTAAATCAACCTATCATCTCGGAGATAATATTTGACAAGATTCCTGGCGAGTTGGCCTCTACGTTTCCGTGGGACCTTTATATACTTCAATAACGTAATATAACCTAACCTAACCCAATCTAGCATCTCGGCGGTAATATTTGACCACATTCCTGGCTTGTTGACCTCTACGTCTCCGTGAGACATTTATATACATCTATAACGTAAGATAACCTAACCTAACCCAACCTAACATCTCGGCGGTAATATTTGAGAACATTACTGGCGAGTTGGCCTCTACGTCTTCGTGGGACTTTTATATACATCAATAACGTAATATAACTTAACCTAACCCAACCCAACATCTCCGCGGTAATATTTGACAACATACCTGGCGAGTTGGCCTCTACGTCTCCGTGGGCCCTTCATATACATCAATAACGAAATATAACCTAACCTAAATCAACCTATCATCTCGGAGATAATATTTGACAAGATTCATGGCGAGTTGGCCTCTACGCCTCTGTGGGATCTTTATATACATCAATAACGTAATATAACATAACCTAACCCAATCTAACATCTCGGCGGTAATATTTGACCACACTCCTGGCGAGTTGGCCTCTACGTCTCCGTTTGACCTTCATATACATCAATAACGTAATATAACCTAACCTAACCCAACCTAACATCTCGGCTGTAATATTTGACAACATACCTGGCGAGTTGTCCTCTAAGTCTCCGAGGGACCTTCATATACATCAATAACGAAATATAACCTAACCTAACCCAATCTAGCATCTCGGCGGTAATATTTGACCACATTCCTGATTTGTTGGCCTCTACGTCTCCGTGGGACATTTATATACATCTATAACGTAATATAACATAACCTAACCCAACCTAACATCTCGGCTGTAATATTTGACAGCATACCTGGCGAGTTGGCCTCTGCGTCTCAGCGGGACCTTCATATACATCAATAACGTAATGTAACTTAACCTAACCCAACCTAACATCTCCGCGGAAATATTTGACAACATTCGTGGCGAGTTAGCCGCTACGTTTCCGTGGGACCTTTATATACATCTATAACGTAATATAACCTAACCTAACCCAATCTAACATTTCGGCGGTAATATTTGACCACATTCCTGGCTTGTTGACCTCTACGTCTCCGTGAGACCTTTATATACATCTATAACGTAAGATAACCTAACCTAATCCAACCTAACATCTCGGCGGTAATATTTGAAAACATTCTTGGCGAGTTGGCCTCTACGTCTCCGTGTAACCCTCGTATACATCAATAACGTAATATAACTTAACCTAACCCAACCCAACATCTCCGCGGTAATATTTGACAACATACCTGGCGAGTTGGCCTCTACGTCTCCGTGGGCCCTTCATATACATCAATAACGAAATATAACCTAACCTAAATCAACCTATCATCTCGGAGATAATATTTGACAAGATTCCTGGCGAGTTGGCCTCTACGTCTCCGTGGGATCTTTATATACATCAATAACGTAATATAACATAACCTAACCCAATCTAACATCTCGGCGGTAATATTTGACCACATTCCTGGCTTGTTGGCCTCTACGTCTCCGTGAGACCTTTATATACATCTATAACGTAATATAACCTAACCTAACCCAACCTATCATCTCGGCGGTAATATTTGACAACATTCCTTGCGAGTTGGCCTCTACGTCTCCGAGGGACCTTCATATACATCAATAACGAAATATAACCTAACCTAACCCAATCTAGCATCTCGGCGGTAATATTTGACCACATTCCTGGCTTGTCGGCCTCTACGTCTCCGTGGGACCTTTATATAAATCTATAACGTAATATAACCTAACCTAACCCAACCTAACATCTCGGCTGTAATATTTGACAACATACCTGGCGAGTTGGCCTCATCTCAGTGGGACCTTCATATACATCAATAACGAAATATAATCTAACCTAACCCAACCTAACATCTCGGCGGTAATATTTGACCACATTCCTGGCGAGTTGGCCTCTACGTCTCCGTGGGGCCTTTATATACATCAATAACATAATATAAGCTAGCCTAACCCAATCTAACATCTCGGCGGTAATATTTGAGAACATTCCTGGCGAGTTGGCCTCTACGTCTTCGTGGGACTTTTATATACACCAATAACGTAATATAACTTAACCTAACCCAACCCAACATCTCCGCGGTAATATTTGACAACATACCTGGCGAGTTGGCCTCTACGTCTCCGTGGGCCCTTCATATACATCAATAACGAAATATAACCTAACCTAAATCAACCTATCATCTCGGAGATAATATTTGACAAGATTCCTGGCGAGTTGGCCTCTACGTTTCCGTGGGACCTTTATATACTTCAATAACGTAATATAACCTAACCTAAGCCAATCTAGCATCTCGGCGGTAATATTTGACCACATTCCTGGCTTGTTGACCTCTACGTCTCCGTGAGACATTTATATACATCTATAACGTAAGATAACCTAACCTAACCCAACCTAACATCTCGGCGGTAATATTTGAGAACATTCCTGGCGAGTTGGCCTCTACGTCTTCGTGGGACTTTTATATACATCAATAACGTAATATAACTTAACCTAACCCAACCCAACATCTCCGCGGTAATATTTGACAACATACCTGGCGAGTTGGCCTCTACGTCTCCGTGGGCCCTTCATATACATCAATAACGAAATATAACCTAACCTAAATCAACCTATCATCTCGGGGATAATATTTGACAAGATTCCTGGCGAGTTGGCCTCTACGTCTCTGTGGGATCTTTATATACATCAATAACTTAATATAACATAACCTAACCCAATCTAACATCTCGGCGGTAATATTTGACCACACTCCTGGCGAGTTGGCCTCTACGTCTCCGTTTGACCTTCATATACATCAATAACGTAATATAACCTAACTTAACCCAACCTAACATCTCGGCTGTAATATTTGACAACATACCTGGCGAGTTGTCCTCTAAGTCTCCGAGGGACATTCATATACATCAATAACGAAATATAACCTAACCTAACCCAATCTAGCATCTCGGCGGTAATATTTGACAAGATTCCTGGCGAGTTGGCCTCTACGTCTCCGAGGGACCTTCATATACATCAATAACGAAATATAACCTAACCTAACCCAATCTAGCATCTCGGCGGTAATATTTGACCACATTCCTGGCTTGTCGGCCTCTACGTCTCCGTGGGACCTTTATATAAATCTATAACGTAATATAACCTAACCTAACCCAACCTAACATCTCGGCTGTAATATTTGACAACATACCTGGCGAGTTGGCCTCATCTCAGTGGGACCTTCATATATATCAATAACGAAATATAACCTAACCTAACCCAATCTAGCATCTCGGCGGTAATATTTGACCACATTCCTGATTTGTTGGCCTCTACGTCTCCGTGGGACATTTATATACATCTATAACGTAATATAACCTAACCTAACCCAACCTATCATCTCGGCGGTAATATTTGAAAACATTCTTGGCGAGTTGGCCTCTACGTCTCCGTGTAACCCTCGTATACATCAATAACGTAATATAACTTAACCTAACCCAACCCAACATCTCCGCGGTAATATTTGACAACATACCTGTCGAGTTGGCCTCTACGTCTCCGAGGGACCTTCATATACATCAATAACGAAATATAACCTAACCTAACTCAATCTAGCATCTCGGCGGTAATATTTGACCACATTCCTGGCTTGTCGGCCTCTACGTCTCCGTGGGACCTTTATATACATCTATAACGTAATATAACCTAACCTAACCCAACCTATCATCTCGGCGGTAATATTTCACAACATTCCTGGCGAGTTGGCCTCTACGTCTCCGTATGACCTTCATATACATAAATAACGTAATAAAACCTAACCTAACCCAACCTAACATCTCGGCGGTAATATTTGAAAACATTCCTGGCGAGTTGGCCTCTACGTCTCCGTGGGACCTTCATATACATCAATAACGTAATATAACCTAACCAAACCCAATCTGGGATCTCGGCGGTAATATTTGACCACATTCCTGGCTTGGTGGCCTCTATGTCTCCGTGAGACGTTTATATACATCTATAACGTAATATAACCTAACCTAACCCAACCTAACATCTCGGCTGTAATATTTGACAACATACCTGGCGAGTTGGCCTCATCTCAGTGGGACCTTCATATACATCAATAGCGAAATATAATCTAACCTAACCCAACCTAACATCTCGGCGGTAATATTTGACCACATTCCTGGCGAGTTGGCCTCTACGTCTCCGTGGGGCCTTTATATACATCAATAACATAATATAAGCTAGCCTAACCCAATCTAACATCTCGGCGGTAATATTTGAGAACATTCCTGGCGAGTTGGCCTCTACGTCTTCGTGGGACTTTTATATACATCAATAACGTAATATAACTTAACCTAACCCAACCCAACATCTCCGCGGTAATATTTGACAACATACCTGGCGAGTTGGCCTCTACGTCTCCGTGGGCCCTTCATATACATCAATAACGAAATATAACCTAACCTAAATCAACCTATCATCTCGGAGATAATATTTGACAAGATTCCTGGCGAGTTGGCCTCTACGTTTCCGTGGGACCTTTATATACTTCAATAACGTAATATAACCTAACCTAACCCAATCTAGCATCTCGGCGGTAATATTTGACCACATTCCTGGCTTGTTGACCTCTACGTCTCCGTGAGACATTTATATACATCTATAACGTAAGATAACCTAACCTAACCCAACCTAACATCTCGGCGGTAATATTTGAGAACATTCCTGGCGAGTTGGCCTCTACGTCTTCGTGGGACTTTTATATACATCAATAACGTAATATAACTTAACCTAACCCAACCCAACATCTCCGCGGTAATATTTGACAACATACCTGGCGAGTTGGCCTCTACGTCTCCGTGGGCCCTTCATATACATCAATAACGAAATATAACCTAACCTAAATCAACCTATCATCTCGGAGATAATATTTGACAAGATTCATGGCGAGTTGGCCTCTACGCCTCTGTGGGATCTTTATATACATCAATAACGTAATATAACATAACCTAACCCAATCTAACATCTCGGCGGTAATATTTGACCACACTCCTGGCGAGTTGGCCTCTACGTCTCCGTTTGACCTTCATATACATCAATAACGTAATATAACCTAACCTAACCCAACCTAACATCTCGGCTGTAATATTTGACAACATACCTGGCGAGTTGTCCTCTAAGTCTCCGAGGGACCTTCATATACATCAATAACGAAATATAACCTAACCTAACCCAATCTAGCATCTCGGCGGTAATATTTGACCACATTCCTGATTTGTTGGCCTCTACGTCTCCGTGGGACATTTATATACATCTATAACGTAATATAACATAACCTAACCCAACCTAACATCTCGGCTGTAATATTTGACAGCATACCTGGCGAGTTGGCCTCTGCGTCTCAGCGGGACCTTCATATACATCAATAACGTAATGTAACTTAACCTAACCCAACCTAACATCTCCGCGGAAATATTTGACAACATTCGTGGCGAGTTAGCCGCTACGTTTCCGTGGGACCTTTATATACATCTATAACGTAATATAACCTAACCTAACCCAATCTAACATTTCGGCGGTAATATTTGACCACATTCCTGGCTTGTTGACCTCTACGTCTCCGTGAGACCTTTATATACATCTATAACGTAAGATAACCTAACCTAATCCAACCTAACATCTCGGCGGTAATATTTGAAAACATTCTTGGCGAGTTGGCCTCTACGTCTCCGTGTAACCCTCGTATACATCAATAACGTAATATAACTTAACCTAACCCAACCCAACATCTCCGCGGTAATATTTGACAACATACCTGGCGAGTTGGCCTCTACGTCTCCGTGGGCCCTTCATATACATCAATAACGAAATATAACCTAACCTAAATCAACCTATCATCTCGGAGATAATATTTGACAAGATTCCTGGCGAGTTGGCCTCTACGTCTCCGTGGGATCTTTATATACATCAATAACGTAATATAACATAACCTAACCCAATCTAACATCTCGGCGGTAATATTTGACCACATTCCTGGCTTGTTGGCCTCTACGTCTCCGTGAGACCTTTATATACATCTATAACGTAATATAACCTAACCTAACCCAACCTATCATCTCGGCGGTAATATTTGACAACATTCCTTGCGAGTTGGCCTCTACGTCTCCGAGGGACCTTCATATACATCAATAACGAAATATAACCTAACCTAACCCAATCTAGCATCTCGGCGGTAATATTTGACCACATTCCTGGCTTGTCGGCCTCTACGTCTCCGTGGGACCTTTATATAAATCTATAACGTAATATAACCTAACCTAACCCAACCTAACATCTCGGCTGTAATATTTGACAACATACCTGGCGAGTTGGCCTCATCTCAGTGGGACCTTCATATACATCAATAACGAAATATAATCTAACCTAACCCAACCTAACATCTCGGCGGTAATATTTGACCACATTCCTGGCGAGTTGGCCTCTACGTCTCCGTGGGGCCTTTATATACATCAATAACATAATATAAGCTAGCCTAAC
Source organism: Xylocopa violacea (assembly GCA_963969225.1). Lineage (NCBI taxonomy): Eukaryota > Metazoa > Arthropoda > Insecta > Hymenoptera > Apidae > Xylocopa > Xylocopa violacea. Next base: position 58,925 of record CAXAJV010000406.1, on the reverse strand, counting down.
CCAATCTAACATCTCGGCGGTAATATTTGAGAACATTCCTGGCGAGTTGGCCTCTACGTCTTCGTGGGACTTTTATATACACCAATAACGTAATATAACTTAACCTAACCCAACCCAACATCTCCGCGGTAATATTTGACAACATACCTGGCGAGTTGGCCTCTACGTCTCCGTGGGCCCTTCATATACATCAATAACGAAATATAACCTAACCTAAATCAACCTATCATCTCGGAGATAATATTTGACAAGATTCCTGGCGAGTTGGCCTCTACGTTTCCGTGGGACCTTTATATACTTCAATAACGTAATATAACCTAACCTAAGCCAATCTAGCATCTCGGCGGTAATATTTGACCACATTCCTGGCTTGTTGACCTCTACGTCTCCGTGAGACATTTATATACATCTATAACGTAAGATAACCTAACCTAACCCAACCTAACATCTCGGCGGTAATATTTGAGAACATTCCTGGCGAGTTGGCCTCTACGTCTTCGTGGGACTTTTATATACATCAATAACGTAATATAACTTAACCTAACCCAACCCAACATCTCCGCGGTAATATTTGACAACATACCTGGCGAGTTGGCCTCTACGTCTCCGTGGGCCCTTCATATACATCAATAACGAAATATAACCTAACCTAAATCAACCTATCATCTCGGGGATAATATTTGACAAGATTCCTGGCGAGTTGGCCTCTACGTCTCTGTGGGATCTTTATATACATCAATAACTTAATATAACATAACCTAACCCAATCTAACATCTCGGCGGTAATATTTGACCACACTCCTGGCGAGTTGGCCTCTACGTCTCCGTTTGACCTTCATATACATCAATAACGTAATATAACCTAACTTAACCCAACCTAACATCTCGGCTGTAATATTTGACAACATACCTGGCGAGTTGTCCTCTAAGTCTCCGAGGGACCTTCATATACATCAATAACGAAATATAACCTAACCTAACCCAATCTAGCATCTCGGCGGTAATATTTGACAAGATTCCTGGCGAGTTGGCCTCTACGTCTCCGAGGGACCTTCATATACATCAATAACGAAATATAACCTAACCTAACCCAATCTAGCATCTCGGCGGTAATATTTGACCACATTCCTGGCTTGTCGGCCTCTACGTCTCCGTGGGACCTTTATATAAATCTATAACGTAATATAACCTAACCTAACCCAACCTAACATCTCGGCTGTAATATTTGACAACATACCTGGCGAGTTGGCCTCATCTCAGTGGGACCTTCATATACATCAATAACGAAATATAATCTAACCTAACCCAACCTAACATCTCGGCGGTAATATTTGACCACATTCCTGGCGAGTTGGCCTCTACGTCTCCGTGGGGCCTTTATATACATCAATAACATAATATAAGCTAGCCTAACCCAATCTAACATCTCGGCGGTAATATTTGAGAACATTCCTGGCGAGTTGGCCTCTACGTCTTCGTGGGACTTTTATATACACCACTAACGTAATATAACTTAACCTAACCCAACCCAACATCTCCGCGGTAATATTTGACAACATACCTGGCGAGTTGGCCTCTACGTCTCCGTGGGCCCTTCATATACATCAATAACGAAATATAACCTAACCTAAATCAACCTATCATCTCGGAGATAATATTTGACAAGATTCCTGGCGAGTTGGCCTCTACGTTTCCGTGGGACCTTTATATACTTCAATAACGTAATATAACCTAACCTAAGCCAATCTAGCATCTCGGCGGTAATATTTGACCACATTCCTGGCTTGTTGACCTCTACGTCTCCGTGAGACATTTATATACATCTATAACGTAAGATAACCTAACCTAACCCAACCTAACATCTCGGCGGTAATATTTGAGAACATTCCTGGCGAGTTGGCCTCTACGTCTTCGTGGGACTTTTATATACATCAATAACGTAATATAACTTAACCTAACCCAACCCAACATCTCCGCGGTAATATTTGACAACATACCTGGCGAGTTGGCCTCTACGTCTCCGTGGGCCCTTCATATACATCAATAACGAAATATAACCTAACCTAAATCAACCTATCATCTCGGGGATAATATTTGACAAGATTCCTGGCGAGTTGGCCTCTACGTCTCTGTGGGATCTTTATATACATCAATAACTTAATATAACATAACCTAACCCAATCTAACATCTCGGCGGTAATATTTGACCACACTCCTGGCGAGTTGGCCTCTACGTCTCCGTTTGACCTTCATATACATCAATAACGTAATATAACCTAACTTAACCCAACCTAACATCTCGGCTGTAATATTTGACAACATACCTGGCGAGTTGTCCTCTAAGTCTCCGAGGGACCTTCATATACATCAATAACGAAATATAACCTAACCTAACCCAATCTAGCATCTCGGCGGTAATATTTGACAAGATTCCTGGCGAGTTGGCCTCTACGTCTCCGTGGGCCCATCATATACATCAATAACGAAATATAACCTAACCTAAATCAACCTATCATCTCGGAGATAATATTTGACAAGATTCCTGGCGAGTTGGCCTCTACGTCTCCGTGGGATCTTTATATACATCAATAACGTAATATAACATAACCTAACCCAATCTAACATCTCGGCGGTAATATTTGACCACATTCCTGGCTTGTTGGCCTCTACGTCTCCGTGAGACCTTTATATACATCTATAACGTAATATAACCTAACCTAACCCAAGCTATCATCTCGGCGGTAATATTTCACAACATTCCTGTCGAGTTGGCCTCTACGTCTCCGTATGACCTTCATATACATCAATAACGTAATAAAACCTAACCTAACCCAACCTAACATCTCGGCGGTAATATTTGAAAACATTCCTGGCGAGTTGGCCTCTACGTCTCCGTGGGACCTTCATATACATCAATAACGTAATATAACCTAACCAAACCCAATCTGGGATCTCGGCGATAATATTTGACCACATTCCTGGCTTGGTGGCCTCTATGTCTCCGTGAGACGTTTATATACATCTATAACGTAATATAACCTAACCTAACCCAACCTAACATCTCGGCTGTAATATTTGACAACATACCTGGCGAGTTGGCCTCATCTCAGTGGGACCTTCATATACATCAATAGCGAAATATAATCTAACCTAACCCAACCTAACATCTCGGCGGTAATATTTGACCACATTCCTGGCGAGTTGGCCTCTACGTCTCCGTGGGGCCTTTATATACATCAATAACATAATATAAGCTAGCCTAACCCAATCTAACATCTCGGCGGTAATATTTGAGAACATTCCTGGCGAGTTGGCCTCTACGTCTTCGTGGGACTTTTATATACACCAATAACGTAATATAACTTAACCTAACCCAACCCAACATCTCCGCGGTAATATTTGACAACATACCTGGCGAGTTGGCCTCTACGTCTCCGTGGGCCCTTCATATACATCAATAACGAAATATAACCTAACCTAAATCAACCTATCATCTCGGAGATAATATTTGACAAGATTCCTGGCGAGTTGGCCTCTACGTTTCCGTGGGACCTTTATATACTTCAATAACGTAATATAACCTAACCTAAGCCAATCTAGCATCTCGGCGGTAATATTTGACCACATTCCTGGCTTGTTGACCTCTACGTCTCCGTGAGACATTTATATACATCTATAACGTAAGATAACCTAACCTAACCCAACCTAACATCTCGGCGGTAATATTTGAGAACATTCCTGGCGAGTTGGCCTCTACGTCTTCGTGGGACTTTTATATACATCAATAACGTAATATAACTTAACCTAACCCAACCCAACATCTCCGCGGTAATATTTGACAACATACCTGGCGAGTTGGCCTCTACGTCTCCGTGGGCCCTTCATATACATCAATAACGAAATATAACCTAACCTAAATCAACCTATCATCTCGGGGATAATATTTGACAAGATTCCTGGCGAGTTGGCCTCTACGTCTCTGTGGGATCTTTATATACATCAATAACTTAATATAACATAACCTAACCCAATCTAACATCTCGGCGGTAATATTTGACCACACTCCTGGCGAGTTGGCCTCTACGTCTCCGTTTGACCTTCATATACATCAATAACGTAATATAACCTAACTTAACCCAACCTAACATCTCGGCTGTAATATTTGACAACATACCTGGCGAGTTGTCCTCTAAGTCTCCGAGGGACCTTCATATACATCAATAACGAAATATAACCTAACCTAACCCAATCTAGCATCTCGGCGGTAATATTTGACAAGATTCCTGGCGAGTTGGCCTCTACGTCTCCGTGGGCCCATCATATACATCAATAACGAAATATAACCTAACCTAAATCAACCTATCATCTCGGAGATAATATTTGACAAGATTCCTGGCGAGTTGGCCTCTACGTCTCCGTGGGATCTTTATATACATCAATAACGTAATATAACATAACCTAACCCAATCTAACATCTCGGCGGTAATATTTGACCACATTCCTGGCTTGTTGGCCTCTACGTCTCCGTGAGACCTTTATATACATCTATAACGTAATATAACCTAACCTAACCCAAGCTATCATCTCGGCGGTAATATTTCACAACATTCCTGTCGAGTTGGCCTCTACGTCTCCGTATGACCTTCATATACATCAATAACGTAATAAAACCTAACCTAACCCAACCTAACATCTCGGCGGTAATATTTGAAAACATTCCTGGCGAGTTGGCCTCTACGTCTCCGTGGGACCTTCATATACATCAATAACGTAATATAACCTAACCAAACCCAATCTGGGATCTCGGCGATAATATTTGACCACATTCCTGGCTTGGTGGCCTCTATGTCTCCGTGAGACGTTTATATACATCTATAACGTAATATAACCTAACCTAACCCAACCTAACATCTCGGCTGTAATATTTGACAACATACCTGGCGAGTTGGCCTCATCTCAGTGGGACCTTCATATACATCAATAGCGAAATATAATCTAACCTAACCCAACCTAACATCTCGGCGGTAATATTTGACCACATTCCTGGCGAGTTGGCCTCTACGTCTCCGTGGGGCCTTTATATACATCAATAACATAATATAAGCTAGCCTAACCCAATCTAACATCTCGGCGGTAATATTTGAGAACATTCCTGGCGAGTTGGCCTCTACGTCTTCGTGGGACTTTTATATACATCAATAACGTAATATAACTTAACCTAACCCAACCCAACATCTCCGCGGTAATATTTGACAACATACCTGGCGAGTTGGCCTCTACGTCTCCGTGGGCCCTTCATATACATCAATAACGAAATATAACCTAACCTAAATCAACCTATCATCTCGGAGATAATATTTGACAAGATTCCTGGCGAGTTGGCCTCTACGTCTCCGTGGGATCTTTATATACATCAATAACGTAATATAACATAACCTAACCCAATCTAACATCTCGGCGGTAATATTTGACCACATTCCTGGCTTGTTGGCCTCTACGTCTCCGTGAGACCTTTATATACATCTATAACGTAATATAACCTAACCTAACCCAACCTATCATCTCGGCGGTAATATTTGACAACATTCCTTGCGAGTTGGCCTCTACGTCTCCGAGGGACCTCCATATACATCAATAACGAAATATAACCTAACCTAACCCAATCTAGCATCTCGGCGGTAATATTTGACCACATTCCTGGCTTGTCGGCCTCTACGTCTCCGTGGGACCTTTATATACATCTATAACGTAATATAACCTAACCTAACCCAACCTATCATCTCGGCGGTAATATTTCACAACATTCCTGGCGAGTTGGCCTCTACGTCTCCGTTTGACCTTCATATACATCAATAACGTAATAAAACCTAACCTAACCCAACCTAACATCTCGGCGGTAATATTTGAAAACATTCCTGGCGAGTTGGCCTCTACGTCTCCGTGGGACCTTCATATACATCAATAACGTAATATAACCTAACCTAACCCAACCTATCATCTCGGCGGTAATATTTCACAACATTCCTGGCGAGTTGGCCTCTACGTCTCCGTTTGACCTTCATATACATCAATAACGTAATAAAACCTAACCTAACCCAACCTAACATCTCGGCGGTAATATTTGAAAACATTCCTGGCTTGTTGACCTCTACGTCTCCGTGAGACCTTTATATACATCTATAACGTAAGATAACCTAACCTAACCCAACCTAACATCTCGGCGGTAATATTTGAAATCATTCTTGGCGAGTTGGCCTCTACGTCTCCGTGTAAGCCCCGTATACATCAATAACGTAATATAACGTAACTTAACCCAACCTATCATCTCGGGGGTAATATTTGTAAACATACCTGGCGTGTTGGCTTCTATGTCTCCGTGGTATCTTTATATACATCAATAACGTAATATAACCTAACCTAACCCAACCTAACATCTCGGCGGTAATACTTGACCACATTCCTGGCGAGTTGGCCTCTACGTCTCCGTGGGGCCTTTATATACATCAATAACATAATATAAGCTAGCCTAACGCAATCTAACATCTCGGCGGTAATATTTGACCACATTCCTGGCGAGTTGGCCTCTACGTCTTCGTGGGACTTTTATATACATTAATAACGTAATATAACTTAAACTAACCCAACCCAACATCTCCGCGGAAATATTTGACAACATTCCTGGCGAGTTGTCCTCTAAGTCTCCGAGGGACCTTCATATACATCAATAACGAAATATAACCTAACCTAACCCAATCTAGCATCTCGGCGGTAATATTTGACCACATTCCTGATTTGTTGGCCTCTACATCTCCGTGGGACATTTATATACATCTATAACGTAATATAACCTAACCTAACCCAACCTATCATCTCGGCGGTAATATTTGACAACATTCCTTGCGAGTTGGCCTCTACGTCTCCGAGGGACCTTCATATACATCAATAACGAAATATAACCTAACCTAACCCAATCTAACATTTCGGCGGTAATATTTGACCACATTCCTGTCTTGTTGGCCTCTACGTCTCCGTGGGACATTTATATATATCAATAATGTTATGTAACCTAACATAACCCAACCTAACATCTCGGCGGTAATATTTGACATCATTCCTGGCGTTTTGGCTTCTACGTCTCCTTTTGAACTTCATATACATCAATAACGAAATATAACCTAACCTAAATCAACCTATCATCTCGGAGATAATATTTGACAAGATTCCTGGCGAGTTGGCCTCTACGTCTCCGTGGGATCTTTATATACATCAATAACGTAATATAACATAACCTAACCCAATCTAACATCTCGGCGGTAATATTTGACCACATTCCTGGCTTGTTGGCCTCTACGTCTCCGTGAGACCTTTATATACATCTATAACGTAATATAACCTAACCTAACCCAACCTAACATATCGGCGGTAATATTTGAAAACATTCCTGGCGAGTTGGCCTCTACGTCTCCGTGGGACCTTCATATACATCAATAACGTAATATAACCTAACCTAACCCAACCTATCAGCTCAGCGGTAATATTTGACGACATTCCTGGCGAGCTGGTCTCTACGTTTAAGTGGGACCTTTATATACTTCAATAACGTAATATAACCTAACCTAACCCAATCTAGCATTTCGGCGGTAATATTTGACCACATTCCTGGCTTGTCGGCCTCTACGTCTCCGTGGGACCTTTATATACATCTATCACGTAATATAACCTAACCTAACCCAACCTATCATCTCGGCGGTAATATTTCACAACATTCCTGGCGAGTTGGCCTCTACGTCTCCGTTTGACCTTCATATACATCAATAACGTAATAAAACCTAACCTAACCCAACCTAACACCTCGGCGGTAATATTTGAAAACATTCCTGGCGAGTTGGCCCCTACGTCTCCGTGGGACCTTCATATACATCAATAACGTAATATAACCTAACCAAACCCAATCTAGGATCTCCGCGGTAATATTTGACCACATTCCTGGCTTGTTGGCCTCTATGTCTCCGTGAGACGTTTATATACATCTATAACGTAATATAACCTAACCTAACCCAACCTAACATCTCGGCTGTAATATTTGACAACATACCTGGCGAGTTGGCCTCATCTCAGTGGGACCTTCATATACATCATTAACGAAATATAACCTAACCTAACCCAACCTATCATCTCGGCGGTAATATTTGACGACATTCCTGGCGAGTTGGCCTCTACGTTTCCGTGGGACCTTTATATACTTCAATAACGTAATATAACCTAACCTATCCCAATCTAGCATCTCGGCGGTAATATTTGACCACATTCCTGGCTTGTTGACCTCTACGTCTCCGTGAGACCTTTATATACATCTATAACGTAAGATAACCTAACCTAACCCAACCTAACATATCGGCGGTAATATTTGAAAACATTCTTGGCGAGTTGGCCTCTACGTCTCCGTGTAACCCTCGTATACATCAATAACGTAATATAACGTAACTTAACCCAACCTATCATCTCGGGGGTAATATTTGAAAACATTCCTGGCGAGTTGGCCTCTACGTCTCCGTTTGACCTTCATATACATCAATAACGTAATAAAACCTAACCTAACCCAACCTAACATCTCGGCGGTAATATTTGAAAACATTCCTGACGAGTTGGCCTCTATGTCTCCGTGGGACCTTCATATACATCAATAACGTAATATAACCTAACCTAACCCAATCTAGGATCTCGGCGGTAATACTTGACCACATTCCTGGCTTGTTGGCCTCTACGTCTCCGTGAGACGTTTATATACATCTATAACGTAATATAACCTAACCTAACCCAACCTAACATCTCGGCTGTAATATTTGACAACATACCTGGCGAGTTGGCCTCATCTCAGTGGGACCTTCATATACATCAATAACGAAATATAACCTAACCTAACCCAACCTATCATCTCGGCGGTAATATTTGACGACATTCCTGGCGAGTTGGCCTCTACGTTTCCGTGGGACCTTTATATACTTCAATAACGTAATATAACCTAACCTATCCCAATCTAGCATCTCGGCGGTAATATTTGACCACATTCCTGGCTTGTTGACCTCTACGTCTCCGTGAGACCTTTATATACATGTATAACGTAAGATAACCTAACCTAACCCAACCTAACATCTCGGCGGTAATATTTGAAATCATTGTTGGCGAGTTGGCCTCTACGTCTCCGTGTAACCCTCGTATACATCAATAACGTAATATAACGTAACTTAACCCAACCTATCATCTCGGGGGTAATATTTGAAAACATACCTGGCGCGTTGGCCTCTACGTCTCCGTGGCACCTTCATATACATCAATAACGAAATATAACCTAACCTAACCCAACCTATCATCTCGGCGGTAATATTTGACAACATTCCTGGCGAGTTGTCCTCTAAGTCTCAGAGGGACCTTCATATACATCAATAACGAAATATAACCTAACCTAACCCAATCTAGCATCTCGGCGGTAATATTTGACCACATTCCTGGCTTGTTGACCTCTACGTCTCCGTGAGACCTTTATATACATCTATAACGTAAGATAACCTAACCTAACCCAACCTAACATCTCGGCGGTAATATTTGAGAACATTCCTGGCGAGTTGGCCTCTACGTCTTCGTGGGACTTTTATATACATCAATAACGTAATATAACTTAACCTAACCCAACCCAACATCTCCGCGGTAATATTTGACAACATACCTGGCGAGTTGGCCTCTACGTCTCCGTGGGCCCTTCATATACATCAATAACGAAATATAACATAACCTAAATCAACCTATCATCTCGGAGATAATATTTGACAAGATTCCTGGCGAGTTGGCCTCTACGTCTCCGTGGGATCTTTATATACATCAATAACGTAATATAACATAACCTAACCCAATCTAACATCTCGGCGGTAATATTTGACCACACTCCTGGCGAGTTGGCCTCTACGTCTCCGTTTGACCTTCATATACATCAATAACGTAATACAACCTAACCTAACCCAACCTAACATCTCGGCTGTAATATTTGACAACATACCTGGCGAGTTGTCCTCTAAGTCTCCGAGGGACCTTCATATACATCAATAACGAAATATAACCTAACCTAACCCAATCTAGCATCTCGGCGGTAATATTTGACCACATTCCTGATTTGTTGGCCTCTACGTCTCCGTGGGACATTTATATACATCTATAACGTAATATAACCTAACCTAACCCAACCTAACATCTCGGCTGTAATATTTGACAACATACCTGGCGAGTTGGCCTCTACGGCTCAGCGGGACCTTCATATACATCAAAAACGAAATATAACCTAACCTAACCCAACCTATCATCTCGGCGGTAATATTTGACGACATTCCTGGCGAGTTGGCCTCTACGTTTCCGTGGGACCTTTATATACATCTATAACGTAATATAACCTAACCTAACCCAATCTAACATTTCGGCGGTAATATTTGACCACATTCCTGGCTTGTTGACCTCTACGTCTCCGTGAGACCTTTATATACATCTATAACGTAAGATGACCTAACCTAATCCAACCTAACATCTCGGCGGTAATATTTGAAAACATTCTTGGCGAGTTGGCCTCTACGTCTCCGTGGGATCTTTATATACATCAATAACGTAATATAACATAACCTAACCCAATCTAACATCTCGGCGGTAATATTTGACCACATTCCTGGCTTGTTGGCCTCTACGTCTCCGTGAGACCTTTATATACATCTATAACGTAATATAACCTAACCTAACCCAACCTATCATCTCGGCGGTAATATTTGACAACTTTCCTTGCGAGTTGGCCTCTACGTCTCCGAGGGACCTTCATATACATCAATAACGAAATATAACCTAACCTAACCCAATCTAGCATCTCGGCGGTAATATTTGACCACATTCCTGGCTTGTCGGACTCTACGTCTCCGTGGGACCTTTATATACATCTATAACGTAATATAACCTAACCTAACCCAACCTATCATCTCGGCGGTAATATTTCACAACATTCCTGGCGAGTTGGCCTCTACGTCTCCGTATGACCTTCATATACATCAGTAACGTAATAAAACCTAACCTAACCCAACCTAACATCTCGGCGGTAATATTTGAAATCATTCTTGGCGAGTTGGCCTCTACGTCTCCGTGTAACCCTCGTATACATCAATAACGTGATATAACGTAACTTAACCCAACCTATCATTTCGGCGGTAATATTTGACCACATTCCTGGCGAGTTGGCCTCTACGTCTCCGTGGGGCCTTTATATACATCAATAACGAAATATAACCTAACCCAAATCAACCTATCATCTCGGCGGTAATATTTCACAACATTCCTGGCGAGTTGGCCTCTACGTCTCCGTTTGACCTTCATATACATCAATAACGTAATAAAACCTAACCTAACCCAACCTAACACCTCGGCGGTAATATTTGAAAACATTCCTGGCGAGTTGGCCTCTACGTCTCCGTGGGACCTTCATATACATCAATAACGTAATATAACCTAACCAAACCCAATATAGGATCTCGGCGGTAATATTTGACCACATTCCTGGCTTGTTGGCCTCTATGTCTTCGTGAGACGTTTATATACATCTATAACGTAATATAACCTAACCTAACCCAACCTAACATCTCGGCTGTAATATTTGACAACATACCTGGCGAGTTGGCCTCATCTCAGTGGGACCTTCATATACATCAATAACGAAATATAACCTAACCTAACCCAACCTATCATCTCGGCGGTAATATTTGACGACATTCCTGGCGAGTTGGCCTCTACGTTTCCGTGGGACCTTTATATACTTCAATAACGTAATATAACCTAACCTATCCCAATCTAGCATCTCGGCGGTAATATTTGACCACATTCCTGGCTTGTTGACCTCTACGTCTCCGTGAGAGCTTTATATACATCTATAACGTAAGATAACCTAACCTAACCCAACCTAACATCTCGGCGGTAATATTTGAAAACATTCTTGGCGAGTTGGCCTCTACGTCTCCGTGTAACCCTCGTATACATCAATAACGTAATATAAGGTAACTTAACCCAACCTATCATCTCGGGGGTAATATTTGAAAACATACCAGGCGAGTTGGCTTCTATGTCTCCGTGGGACCTTTATATACATCAATAACGTAATATAACCTAACCTAACCCAACCTAACATCTCGGCGGTAATATTTGATCACATTCCTGGCGAGTTGGCCTCTACGTCTCCGTGGGGCCTTTATGTACATCAATAACATAATATAAGCTAGCCTAACCCAATGTAACATATCGGCGGTATTATTTGACCACATTCCTGGCGAGTTGGCCTCTACGTCTTCGTGGGACTTTTATATACATCAATAACGTAATATAACTTAACCTAACCCAACCCAACATCTCCGCGGTAATATTTGACAACATACCTGGCGAGTTGGCCTCTACGTCTCCGTGGGCCCTTCATATACATCAATAACGAAATATAACCTAACCTAAATCAACCTATCATCTCGGAGATAATATTTGACAAGATTCCTGGCGAGTTGGCCTCTACGTCTCCGTGGGATCTTTATATACATCAATAACGTAATATAACATAACCTAACCCAATCTAACATCTCGGCGGTAATATTTGACCACACTCCTGGCGAGTTGGCCTCTACGTCTCCGTTTGACCTTCATATACATCAATAACGTAATATAACCTAACCTAACCCAACCTAACATCTCGGCTGTAATATTTGACAACATACCTGGCGAGTTGTCCTCTAAGTCTCCGAGGGACCTTCATATACATCAATAACGAAATATAACCTAACCTAACCCAATCTAGCATCTCGGCGGTAAAATTTGACCACATTCCTGATTTCTTGGCCTCTACGTCTCCGTGGGACATTTATATACATCTATAACGTAATATAACCTAACCTAAATCAACCTATCATCTCGGAGATAATATTTGACAAGATTCCTGGCGAGTTGGCCTCTACGTCTCCGTGGGATCTTTATATACATCAATAACGTAATATAACATAACCTAACCCAATCTAACATCTCGGCGGTAATATTTGACCACATTCCTGGCTTGTTGGCCTCTACGTCTCCGTGAGACCTTTATATACATCTATAACGTAATATAACCTAACCTAACCCAAGCTATCATCTCGGCGGTAATATTTGACAACATTCCTTGCGAGTTGGCCTCTACGTCTCCGAGGGACCTTCATATACATCAATAACGAAATATAACCTAACCTAACCCAATCTAGCATCTCGGCGGTAATATTTGACCACATTCCTGGCTTGTCGGCCTCTACGTCTCCGTGGGACCTTTATATACATCTATAACGTAATATAACCTAACCTAACCCAACCTATCATCTCGGCGGTAATATTTCACAACATTCCTGTCGAGTTGGCCTCTACGTCTCCGTATGACCTTCATATACATCAATAACGTAATAAAACCTAACCTAACCCAACCTAACATCTCGGCGGTAATATTTGAAAACATTCCTGGCGAGTTGGCCTCTACGTCTCCGTGGGACCTTCATATACATCAATAACGTAATATAACCTAACCAAACCCAATCTGGGATCTCGGCGATAATATTTGACCACATTCCTGGCTTGGTGGCCTCTATGTCTCCGTGAGACGTTTATATACATCTATAACGTAATATAACCTAACCTAACCCAACCTAACATCTCGGCTGTAATATTTGACAACATACCTGGCGAGTTGGCCTCATCTCAGTGGGACCTTCATATACATCAATAGCGAAATATAATCTAACCTAACCCAACCTAACATCTCGGCGGTAATATTTGACCACATTCCTGGCGAGTTGGCCTCTACGTCTCCGTGGGGCCTTTATATACATCAATAACATAATATAAGCTAGCCTAACCCAATCTAACATCTCGGCGGTAATATTTGAGAACATTCCTGGCGAGTTGGCCTCTACGTCTTCGTGGGACTTTTATATACATCAATAACGTAATATAACTTAACCTAACCCAACCCAACATCTCCGCGGTAATATTTGACAACATACTTGGCGAGTTGGCCTCTACGTCTCCGTGGGCCCTTCATATACATCAATAACGAAATATAACCTAACCTAAATCAACCTATCATCTCGGAGATAATATTTGACAAGATTCCTGGCGAGTTGGCCTCTACGTCTCCGTGGGATCTTTATATACATCAATAACGTAATATAACATAACCTAACCCAATCTAACTTCTCGGCGGTAATATTTGACCACATTCCTGGCTTGTTGGCCTCTACGTCTCCGTGAGACCTTTATATACATCTATAACGTAATATAACCTAACCTAACCCAACCTATCATCTCGGCGGTAATATTTGACAACATTCCTTGCGAGTTGGCCTCTACGTCTCCGAGGGACCTCCATATACATCAATAACGAAATATAACCTAACCTAACCCAATCTAGCATCTCGGCGGTAATATTTGACCACATTCCTGGCTTGTCGGCCTCTACGTCTCCGTGGGACCTTTATATACATCTATAACGTAATATAACCTAACCTAACCCAACCTATCATCTCGGCGGTAATATTTCACAACATTCCTGGCGAGTTGGCCTCTACGTCTCCGTTTGACCTTCATATACATCAATAACGTAATAAAACCTAACCTAACCCAACCTAACATCTCGGCGGTAATATTTGAAAACATTCCTGGCGAGTTGGCCTCTACGTCTCCGTGGGACCTTCATATACATCAATAACGTAATATAACCTAACCTAACCCAACCTATCATCTCGGCGGTAATATTTCACAACATTCCTGGCGAGTTGGCCTCTACGTCTCCGTTTGACCTTCATATACATCAATAACGTAATAAAACCTAACCTAACCCAACCTAACATCTCGGCGGTAATATTTGAAAACATTCCTGGCTTGTTGACCTCTACGTCTCCGTGAGACCTTTATATACATCTATAACGTAAGATAACCTAACCTAACCCAACCTAACATCTCGGCGGTAATATTTGAAATCATTCTTGGCGAGTTGGACTCTACGTCTCCGTGTAAGCCCCGTATACATCAATAACGTAATATAACGTAACTTAACCCAACCTATCATCTCGGGGGTAATATTTGAAAACATACCTGGCGAGTTGGCTTCTATGTCTCCGTGGTATCTTTATATACATCAATAACGTAATATAACCTAACCTAACCCAACCTAACATCTCGGCGGTAATATTTGACCACATTCCTGGCGAGTTGGCCTCTACGTCTCCGTGGGGCCTTTATATACATCAATAACATAATATAAGCTAGCCTAACGCAATCTAACATCTCGGCGGTAATATTTGACCACATTCCTGGCGAGTTGGCCTCTACGTCTTCGTGGGACTTTTATATACATTAATAACGTAATATAACTTAAACTAACCCAACCCAACATCTCCGCGGTAATATTTGACAACATTCCTGGCGAGTTGTCCTCTAAGTCTCCGAGGGACCTTCATATACATCAATAACGAAATATAACCTAACCTAACCCAATCTAGCATCTCGGCGGTAATATTTGACCACATTCCTGATTTGTTGGCCTCTACATCTCCGTGGGACATTTATATACATCTATAACGTAATATAACCTAACCTAACCCAACCTATCATCTCGGCGGTAATATTTGACAACATTCCTTGCGAGTTGGCCTCTACGTCTCCGAGGGACCTTCATATACATCAATAACGAAATATAACCTAACCTAAATCAACCTATCATCTCGGAGATAATATTTGACAAGATTCCTGGCGAGTTGGCCTCTACGTCTCCGTGGGATCTTTATATACATCAATAACGTAATATAACATAACCTAACCCAATCTAACATCTCGGCGGTAATATTTGACCACATTCCTGGCTTGTTGGCCTCTACGTCTCCGTGAGACCTTTATATACATCTATAACGTAATATAACCTAACCTAACCCAACCTAACATCTCGGCGGTAATATTTGAAAACATTCCTGGCGAGTTGGCCTCTACGTCTCCGTGGGACCTTCATATACATCAATAACGTAATATAACCTAACCTAACCCAACCTAACATCTCGGCTGTAATATTTGACTACATACCTGGCGAGTTGGCCTCATCTCAGTGGGACCTTCATATACATCAATAACGAAATATAACCTAACCTAACCCAACCTATCAGCTCGGCGGTAATATTTGACGACATTCCTGGCGAGCTGGTCTCTACGTTTAAGTGGGACCTTTATATACTTCAATAACGTAATATAACCTAACCTAACCCAATCTAGCATTTCGGCGGTAATATTTGACCACATTCCTGGCTTGTCGGCCTCTACGTCTCCGTGGGACCTTTATATACATCTATCACGTAATATAACCTAACCTAACCCAACCTATCATCTCGGCGGTAATATTTCACAACATTCCTGGCGAGTTGGCCTCTACGTCTCCGTTTGACCTTCATATACATCAATAACGTAATAAAACCTAACCTAACCCAACCTAACACCTCGGCGGTAATATTTGAAAACATTCCTGGCGAGTTGGCCCCTACGTCTCCGTGGGACCTTCATATACATCAATAACGTAATATAACCTAACCAAACCCAATCTAGGATCTCCGCGGTAATATTTGACCACATTCCTGGCTTGTTGGCCTCTATGCCTCCGTGAGACGTTTATATACATCTATAACGTAATATAACCTAACCTAACCCAACCTAACATCTCGGCTGTAATATTTGACAACATACCTGGCGAGTTGGCCTCATCTCAGTGGGACCTTCATATACATCATTAACGAAATATAACCTAACCTAACCCAACCTATCATCTCGGCGGTAATATTTGACGACATTCCTGGCGAGTTGGCCTCTACGTTTCCGTGGGACCTTTATATACTTCAATAACGTAATATAACCTAACCTATCCCAATCTAGCATCTCGGCGGTTATATTTGACCACATTCCTGGCTTGTTGACCTCTACGTCTCCGTGAGACCTTTATATACATCTATAACGTAAGATAACCTAACCTAACCCAACCTAACATATCGGCGGTAATATTTGAAAACATTCTTGGCGAGTTGGCCTCTACGTCTCCGTGTAACCCTCGTATACATCAATAACGTAATATAACGTAACTTAACCCAACCTATCATCTCGGGGGTAATATTTGAAAACATTCCTGGCGAGTTGGCCTCTACGTCTCCGTTTGACCTTCATATACATCAATAACGTAATAAAACCTAACCTAACCCAACCTAACATCTCGGCGGTAATATTTGAAAACATTCCTGACGAGTTGGCCTCTATGTCTCCGTGGGACCTTCATATACATCAATAACGTAATATAACCTAACCTAACCCAATCTAGGATCTCGGCGGTAATACTTGACCACATTCCTGGCTTGTTGGCCTCTACGTCTCCGTGAGACGTTTATATACATCTATAACGTAAGATAACCTAACCTAACCCAACCTAACATCTCGGCGGTAATATTTGAGAACATTCCTGGCGAGTTGGCCTCTACGTCTTCGTGGGACTTTTATATACATCAATAACGTAATATAACTTAACCTAACCCAACCCAACATCTCCGCGGTAATATTTGACAACATACCTGGCGAGTTGGCCTCTACGTCTCCGTGGGCCCTTCATATACATCAATAACGAAATATAACATAACCTAAATCAACCTATCATCTCGGAGATAATATTTGACAAGATTCCTGGCGAGTTGGCCTCTACGTCTCCGTGGGATCTTTATATACATCAATAACGTAATATAACATAACCTAACCCAATCTAACATCTCGGCGGTTATATTTGACCACACTCCTGGCGAGTTGGCCTCTACGTCTCCGTTTGACCTTCATATACATCAATAACGTAATATAACCTAACCTAACCCAACCTAACATCTCGGCTGTAATATTTGACAACATACCTGGCGAGTTGTCCTCTAAGTCTCCGAGGGACCTTCATATACATCAATAACGAAATATAACCTAACCTAACCCAATCTAGCATCTCGGCGGTAATATTTGACCACATTCCTGATTTGTTGGCCTCTACGTCTCCGTGGGACATTTATATACATCTATAACGTAATATAACCTAACCTAACCCAACCTAACATCTCGGCTGTAATATTTGACAACATACCTGGCGAGTTGGCCTCTACGTCTCAGCGGGACCTTCATATACATCAAAAACGAAATATAACCTAACCTAACCCAACCTATCATCTCGGCGGTAATATTTGACGACATTCCTGGCGAGTTGGCCTCTACGTTTCCGTGGGACCTTTATATACATCTATAACGTAATATAACCTAACCTAACCCAATCTAACATTTCGGCGGTAATATTTGACCACATTCCTGGCTTGTTGACCTCTACGTCTCCGTGAGACCTTTATATACATCTATAACGTAAGATGACCTAACCTAATCCAACCTAACATCTCGGCGGTAATATTTGAAAACATTCTTGGCGAGTTGGCCTCTACGTCTCCGTGGGATCTTTATATACATCAATAACGTAATATAACATAACCTAACCCAATCTAACATCTCGGCGGTAATATTTGACCACATTCCTGGCTTGTTGGCCTCTACGTCTCCGTGAGACCTTTATATACATCTATAACGTAATATAACCTAACCTAACCCAACCTATCATCTCGGCGGTAATATTTGACAACTTTCCTTGCGAGTTGGCCTCTACGTCTCCGAGGGACCTTCATATACATCAATAACGAAATATAACCTAACCTAACCCAATCTAGCATCTCGGCGGTAATATTTGACCACATTCCTGGCTTGTCGGACTCTACGTCTCCGTGGGACCTTTATATACATCTATAACGTAATATAACCTAACCTAACCCAACCTATCATCTCGGCGGTAATATTTCACAACATTCCTGGCGAGTTGGCCTCTACGTCTCCGTATGACCTTCATATACATCAATAACGTAATAAAACCTAACCTAACCCAACCTAACATCTCGGCGGTAATATTTGAAAACATTCCTGGCGAGTTGGCCTCTAGGTCTCCGTGGGACCTTTATATACTTCAATAACGTAATATAACCTAACCTATCCCAATCTAGCATCTCGGCGGTAATATTTGACCACATTCCTGGCTTGTTGACCTCTACGTCTCCGTGAGACCTTTATATACATCTATTAACGTAAGATAACCTAACCTAACCCAACCTAACATCTCGGCGGTAATATTTGAAATCATTCTTGGCGAGTTGGCCTCTACGTCTCCGTGTAACCCTCGTATACATCAATAACGTGATATAACGTAACTTAACCCAACCTATCATTTCGGCGGTAATATTTGACCACATTCCTGGCGAGTTGGCCTCTACGTCTCCGTGGGGCCTTTATATACATCAATAACGAAATATAACCTAACCCAAATCAACCTATCATCTCGGCGGTAATATTTCACAACATTCCTGGCGAGTTGGCCTCTACGTCTCCGTTTGACCTTCATATACATCAATAACGTAATAAAACCTAACCTAACCCAACCTAACACCTCGGCGGTAATATTTGAAAACATTCCTGGCGAGTTGGCCTCTACGTCTCCGTGGGACCTTCATATACATCAATAACGTAATATAACCTAACCAAACCCAATATAGGATCTCGGCGGTAATATTTGACCACATTCCTGGCTTGTTGGCCTCTATGTCTTCGTGAGACGTTTATATACATCTATAACGTAATATAACCTAACCTAACCCAACCTAACATCTCGGCTGTAATATTTGACAACATACCTGGCGAGTTGGCCTCATCTCAGTGGGACCTTCATATACATCAATAACGAAATATAACCTAACCTAACCCAACCTATCATCTCGGCGGTAATATTTGACGACATTCCTGGCGAGTTGGCCTCTACGTTTCCGTGGGACCTTTATATACTTCAATAACGAAATATAACCTAACCTATCCCAATCTAGCATCTCGGCGGTAATATTTGACCACATTCCTGGCTTGTTGACCTCTACGTCTCCGTGAGAGCTTTATATACATCTATAACGTAAGATAACCTAACCTAACCCAACCTAACATCTCGGCGGTAATATTTGAAAACATTCTTGGCGAGTTGGCCTCTACGTCTCCGTGTAACCCTCGTATACATCAATAACGTAATATAAGGTAACTTAACCCAACCTATCATCTCGGGGGTAATATTTGAAAACATACCAGGCGAGTTGGCTTCTATGTCTCCGTGGGACCTTTATATACATCAATAACGTAATATAACCTAACCTAACCCAACCTAACATCTCGGCGGTAATATTTGATCACATTCCTGGCGAGTTGGCCTCTACGTCTCCGTGGGGCCTTTATGTACATCAATAACATAATATAAGCTAGCCTAACCCAATGTAACATATCGGCGGTATTATTTGACCACATTCCTGGCGAGTTGGCCTCTACGTCTTCGTGGGACTTTTATATACATCAATAACGTAATATAACTTAACCTAACCCAACCCAACATCTCCGCGGTAATATTTGACAACATACCTGGCGAGTTGGCCTCTACGTCTCCGTGGGCCCTTCATATACATCAATAACGAAATATAACCTAACCTAAATCAACCTATCATCTCGGAGATAATATTTGACAAGATTCCTGGCGAGTTGGCCTCTACGTCTCCGTGGGATCTTTATATACATCAATAACGTAATATAACATAACCTAACCCAATCTAACATCTCGGCGGTAATATTTGACCACACTCCTGGCGAGTTGGCCTCTACGTCTCCGTTTGACCTTCATATACATCAATAACGTAATATAACCTAACCTAACCCAACCTAACATCTCGGCTGTAATATTTGACAACATACCTGGCGAGTTGTCCTCTAAGTCTCCGAGGGACCTTCATATACATCAATAACGAAATATAACCTAACCTAACCCAATCTAGCATCTCGGCGGTAAAATTTGACCACATTCCTGATTTCTTGGCCTCTACGTCTCCGTGGGACATTTATATACATCTATAACGTAATATAACCTAACCTAACCCAACCTAACATCTCGGCTGTAATATTTGACAACATACCTGGCGAGTTGGCCTCTACGTCTCAGCGGGACCTTCATATACATCAATAACGAAATATAACCTAACCTAACCCAACCTATCATCTCGGCGGTAATATTTTACGACATTCCTGGCGAGTTGGCCTCTACGTTTCCGTGGGACCTTTATATACATCTATAACGTAATATAACCTAACCTAATCCAATCTAACATTTCGGCGGTAATATTTGACCACATTCCTGGCTTGTTGACCTCTACGTCTCCGTGAGACCTTTATACACATCTGTAACGTAAGATAACCTAACCTAATCCAACCTAACATCTCGGCGGTAATATTTGAAAACATTCTTGGCGAGTTGGCCTCTACGTCTCCGTGTAACCCTCGTATACATCAATAACGTAATATAACTTAACCTAACCCAACCCAACATCTCCGCGGTAATATTTGACAACATACCTGGCGAGTTGGCCTCTACGTCTCCGTGGGCCCTTCATATACAACAATAACGAAATATAACCTAACCTAAATCAACCTATCATCTCGGAGATAATATTTGACAAGATTCCTGGCGAGTTGGCCTCTACGTCTCCGTGGGATCTTTATATACATCAATAACGTAATATAACATAACCTAACCCAATCTAACACCTCGGCGGTAATATTTGACCACATTCCTGGCTTGTTGGCCTCTACGTCTCCGTGAGACCTTTATATACATCTATAACGTAATATAACCTAACCTAACCCAACCTATCATCTCGGCGGTAATATTTGACAACATTCCTTGCGAGTTGGCCTCTACGTCTCCGAGGGACCTTCATATACATCAATAACGAAATATAACCTAACCTAACCCAATCTAGCATCTCGGCGGTAATATTTGACCACATTCCTGGCTTGTCGGCCTCTACGTCTCCGTGGGACCTTTATATACATCTATAACGTAATATAACCTAACCTAACCCAACCTATCATCTCGGCGGTAATATTTCACAACATTCCTGGCGAGTTGGCCTCTACGTCTCCGTGAGCCCTTCATATACATCAATAACGAAATATAACCTAACCTAAATCAACCTATCATCTCGGAGATAATATTTGACAAGATTCCTGGCGAGTTGGCCTCTACGTCTCCGTGGGATCTTTATATACATCAATAACGTAATATAACATAACCTAACCCAATCTAACATCTCGGCGGTAATATTTGACCACACTCCTGGCGAGTTGGCCTCTACGTCTCCGTTTGACCTTCATATACATCAATAACGTAATATAACCTAACCTAACCCAACCTAACATCTCGGCTGTAATATTTGACAACATACCTGGCGAGTTGTCCTCTAAGTCTCCGAGGGACCTTCATATACATCAATAACGAAATATAACCTAACCTAACCCAATCTAGCATCTCGGCGGTAAAATTTGACCACATTCCTGATTTCTTGGCCTCTACGTCTCCGTGGGACATTTATATACATCTATAACGTAATATAACCTAACCTAACCCAACCTAACATCTCGGCTGTAATATTTGACAACATACCTGGCGAGTTGGCCTCTACGTCTCAGCGGGACCTTCATATACATCAATAACGAAATATAACCTAACCTAACCCAACCTATCATCTCGGCGGTAATATTTTACGACATTCCTGGCGAGTTGGCCTCTACGTTTCCGTGGGACCTTTATATACATCTATAACGTAATATAACCTAACCTAATCCAATCTAACATTTCGGCGGTAATATTTGACCACATTCCTGGCTTGTTGACCTCTACGTCTCCGTGAGACCTTTATACACATCTGTAACGTAAGATAACCTAACCTAATCCAACCTAACATCTCGGCGGTAATATTTGAAAACATTCTTGGCGAGTTGGCCTCTACGTCTCCGTGTAACCCTCGTATACATCAATAACGTAATATAACTTAACCTAACCCAACCCAACATCTCCGCGGTAATATTTGACAACATACCTGGCGAGTTGGCCTCTACGTCTCCGTGGGCCCTTCATATACAACAATAACGAAATATAACCTAACCTAAATCAACCTATCATCTCGGAGATAATATTTGACAAGATTCCTGGCGAGTTGGCCTCTACGTCTCCGTGGGATCTTTATATACATCAATAACGTAATATAACATAACCTAACCCAATCTAACACCTCGGCGGTAATATTTGACCACATTCCTGGCTTGTTGGCCTCTACGTCTCCGTGAGACCTTTATATACATCTATAACGTAATATAACCTAACCTAACCCAACCTATCATCTCGGCGGTAATATTTGACAACATTCCTTGCGAGTTGGCCTCTACGTCTCCGAGGGACCTTCATATACATCAATAACGAAATATAACCTAACCTAACCCAATCTAGCATCTCGGCGGTAATATTTGACCACATTCCTGGCTTGTCGGCCTCTACGTCTCCGTGGGACCTTTATATACATCTATAACGTAATATAACCTAACCTAACCCAACCTATCATCTCGGCGGTAATATTTCACAACATTCCTGGCGAGTTGGCCTCTACGTCTCCGTGAGCCCTTCATATACATCAATAACGAAATATAACCTAACCTAAATCAACCTATCATCTCGGAGATAATATTTGACAAGATTCCTGGCGAGTTGGCCTCTACGTCTCCGTGGGATCTTTATATACATCAATAACGTAATATAACATAACCTGACCCAATCTAACATCTCGGCGGTAATATTTGACCACACTCCTGGCGAGTTGGCCTCTACGTCTCCGTTTGACCTTCATATACATCAATAACGTAATATAACCTAACCTAACCCAACCTAACATCTCGGCTGTAATATTTGACAACATACCTGGCGAGTTGTCCTCTAAGTCTCCGAGGGACCTTCATATACATCAATAACGAAATATAACCTAACCTAACCCAATCTAGCATCTCGGCGGTAATATTTGACCACATTCCTGATTTGTTGGCCTCTACGTCTCCGTGGGACATTTATATACATCTATAACGTAATATAACCTAACCTAACCCAACCTAACATCTCGGCTGTAATATTTGACAACATACCTGGCGAGTTGGCCTCTACGTCTCAGCGGGACCTTCATATACATCAATAACGAAATATAACCTAACCTAACACAACCTATCATCTCGGCGGTAATATTTGACGACATTCCTGGCGAGTTGGCCTCTACGTTTCCGTGGGACCTTTATATACATCTATAACGTAATATAACCTAACCTAACCCAATCTAACATTTCGGCGGTAATATTTGACCACATTCCTGGCTTGTTGACCTCTACGTCTCCGTGAGACCTTTATATACATCTATAACGTAAGATGACCTAACCTAATCCAACCTAACATCTCGGCGGTAATATTTGAAAACATTCTTGGCGAGTTGGCCTCTACGTCTCCGTGTAACCCTCGTATACATCAATAACGTAATATAACTTAACCTAACCCAACCCAACATCTCCGCGGTAATATTTGACAACATACCTGGCGAGTTGGCCTCTACGTCTCCGTGGGCCCTTCATATACATCAATAACGAAATATAACCTAACCTAAATCAACCTATCATCTCGGAGATAATATTTGACAAGATTCCTGGCGAGTTGGCCTCTACGTCTCCGTGGGATCTTTATATACATCAATAACGTAATATAACATAACCTAACCCAATCTAACATCTCGGCGGTAATATTTGACCACATTCCTGGCTTGTTGGCCTCTACGTCTCCGTGAGACCTTTATATACATCTATAACGTAATATAACCTAACCTAACCCAACCTATCATCTCGGCGGTAATATTTGACAACATTCCTTGCGAGTTGGCCTCTACGTCTCCGAGGGACCTTCATATACATCAATAACAAAATATAACCTAACCTAACCCAATCTAGCATCTCGGCGGTAATATTTGACCACATTCCTGGCTTGTCGGCCTCTACGTCTCCGTGGGACCTTTATATACATCTATAACGTAATATAACCTAACCTAACCCAACCTATCATCTCGGCGGTAATATTTCACAACATTCCTGGCGAGTTGGCCTCTACGTCTCCGTATGACCTTCATATACATCAATAACGTAATAAAACCTAACCTAACCCAACCTAACATCTCGGCGGTAATATTTGAAAACATTCCTGGCGAGTTGGCCTCTAGGTCTCCGTGGGACCTTCATATACATCAATAACGTAATATAACCTAACCTAACCCAATCTAGGATCTCGGCGGTAATATTTGACCACATTCCTGGCTTGTTGGCCTCTATGTTTCCGTGAGACGTTTATATACATCTATAACGTAATATAACCTAACCTAACCCAACCTAACATCTCGGCTGTAATATTTGACAACATACCTGGCGAGTTGGCCTCATCTCAGTGGGACCTTCATATACATCAATAACGAAATATAACCTAACCTAACCCAACCTATCATCTCGACGGTAATATTTGACGACATTCCTGGCGAGTTGGCCTCTACGTTTCCGTGGGACCTTTATATACTTCAATAACGTAATATAACCTAACCTATCCCAATCTAGCATCTCGGCGGTAATATTTGACCACATTCCTGGCTTGTTGACCTCTACGTCTCCGTGAGACCTTTATATACATCTATTAACGTAAGATAACCTAACCTAACCCAACCTAACATCTCGGCGGTAATATTTGAAATCATTCTTGGCGAGTTGGCCTCTACGTCTCCGTGTAACCCTCGTATACATCAATAACGTGATATAACGTAACTTAACCCAACCTATAATCTCGGGGGTAATATTTGAAAACATACCTGGCGGGTTGGCTTCTATGTCTCCGTGGGACCTTTATATACATCAATAACGTAATATAACCTGACCTAACCCAACCTAACATCTCGGCGGTAATATTTGACCACATTCCTGGCGAGTTGGCCTCTGCGTCTCCGTGGGGCCTTTATATACATCAATAACATAATATAAGCTAGCCTAACCCAATCTAACATCTCGGCGGTAATATTTGACCACATTCCTGGCGAGTTGGCCTCTACGTCTTCGTGGGACTTTTATATACATCAATAACGTAATATAACCTAACCAAACCCAATATAGGATCTCGGCGGTTATATTTGACCACATTCCTGGCTTGTTGGCCTCTATGTCTCCGTGAGACGTTTATATACATCTATAACGTAATATAACCTAACCTAACCCAATCTAACATCTCGGCTGTAATACTTGACAACATACCTGGCGAGTTGGCCTCTACGTCTCCGTTTGACCTTCATATACATCAATAACGTAATATAACCTAACCTAACCCAACCTAACATCTCGGCTGTAATATTTGACAACATACCTGGCGAGTTGTCCTCTAAGTCTCCGAGGGACCTTCATATACATCAATAACGAAATATAACCTAACCTAACGCAATCTAGCATCTCGGCGGTAATATTTGACCACATTCCTGATTTCTTGGCCTCTACGTCTCCGTGGGACATTTATATACATCTATAACGTAATATAACCTAACCTAACCCAACCTAACATCTCGGCTGTAATATTTGACAACATACCTGGCGAGTTGGCCTCTACGTCTCAGCGGGACCTTCATATACATCAATAACGAAATATAACCTAACCTAACCCAACCTATCATCTCGGCGGTAATATTTGACCACATTCCTGGCGAGTTGGCCTCTACGTCTTCGTGGGACTTTTATATACATCAATAACGTAATATAACTTAACCTAACCCAACCCAACATCTCCGCGGTAATATTTGACAACATACCTGGCGAGTTGGCCTCTACGTCTCCGTGGGCCCTTCATATACATCAATAACGAAATATAACCTAACCTAAATCAACCTATCATCTCGGAGATAATATTTGACAAGATTCCTGGCGAGTTGGCCTCTACGTCTCCGTGGGATCTTTATATACATCAATAACGTAATATAACATAACCTAACCCAATCTAACATCTCGGCGGTAATATTTGACCACACTCCTGGCGAGTTGGCCTCTACGTCTCCGTTTGACCTTCATATACATCAATAACGTAATATAACCTAACCTAACCCAACCTAACATCTCGGCTGTAATATTTGACAACATACCTGGCGAGTTGTCCTCTAAGTCTCCGAGGGACCTTCATATACATCAATAACGAAATATAACCTTACCTAACCCAATCTAGCATCTCGGCGGTAAAATTTGACCACATTCCTGATTTCTTGGCCTCTACGTCTCCGTGGGACATTTATATACATCTATAACGTAATATAACCTAACCTAACCCAACCTAACATCTCGGCTGTAATATTTGACAACATACCTGGCGAGTTGGCCTCTACGTCTCAGCGGGACCTTCATATACATCAATAACGAAATATAACCTAACCTAACCCAACCTATCATCTCGGCGGTAATATTTGACGACGTTCCTGGCGAGTTGGCCTCTACGTTTCCGTGGGACCTTTATATACATCTATAACGTAATATAACCTAACCTAATCCAATCTAACATTTCGGCGGTAATATTTGACCACATTCCTGGCTTGTTGACCTCTACGTCTCCGTGAGACCTTTATACACATCTATAACGTAAGATAACCTAACCTTATCCAACCTAACATCTCGGCGGTAATATTTGAAAACATTCTTGGCGAGTTGGCCTCTACGTCTCCGTGTAACCCTCGTATACATCAATAACGTAATATAACTTAACCTAACCCAACCCAACATCTCCGCGGTAATATTTGACAACATACCTGGCGAGTTGGCCTCTACGTCTCCGTGGGCCCTTCATATACAACAATAACGAAATATAACCTAACCTAAATCAACCTATCATCTCGGAGATAATATTTGACAAGATTCCTGGCGAGTTGGCCTCTACGTCTCCGTGGGATCTTTATATACATCAATAACGTAATATAACATAACCTAACCCAATCTAACACCTCGGCGGTAATATTTGACCACATTCCTGGCTTGTTGGCCTCTACGTCTCCGTGAGACCTTTATATACATCTATAACGTAATATAACCTAACCTAACCCAACCTATCATCTCGGCGGTAATATTTGACAACATTCCTTGCGAGTTGGCCTCTACGTCTCCGAGGGACCTTCATATACATCAATAACGAAATATAACCTAACCTAACCCAATCTAGCATCTCGGCGGTAATATTTGACCACATTCCTGGCTTGTCGGCCTCTACGTCTCCGTGGGACCTTTATATACATCTATAACGTAATATAACCTAACCTAACCCAACCTATCATCTCGGCGGTAATATTTCACAACATTCCTGGCGAGTTGGCCTCTACGTCTCCGTGAGCCCTTCATATACATCAATAACGAAATATAACCTAACCTAAATCAACCTATCATCTCGGAGATAATATTTGACAAGATTCCTGGCGAGTTGGCCTCTACGTCTCCGTGGGATCTTTATATACATCAATAACGTAATATAACATAACCTAACCCAATCTAACATCTCGGCGGTAATATTTGACCACACTCCTGGCGAGTTGGCCTCTACGTCTCCGTTTGACCTTCATATACATCAATAACGTAATATAACCTAACCTAACCCAACCTAACATCTCGGCTGTAATATTTGACAACATACCTGGCGAGTTGTCCTCTAAGTCTCCGAGGGACCTTCATATACATCAATAACGAAATATAACCTAACCTAACCCAATCAAGCATCTCGGCGGTAATATTTGACCACATTCCTGATTTGTTGGCCTCTACGTCTCCGTGGGACATTTATATACATCTATAACGTAATATAACCTAACCTAACCCAACCTAACATCTCGGCTGTAATATTTGACAACATACCTGGCGAGTTGGCCTCATCTCAGTGGGACCTTCATATACATCAATAACGAAATATAACCTAACCTAACCCAACCTATCATCTCGACGGTAATATTTGACGACATTCCTGGCGAGTTGGCCTCTACGTTTCCGTGGGACCTTTATATACTTCAATAACGTAATATAACCTAACCTATCCCAATCTAGCATCTCGGCGGTAATATTTGACCACATTCCTGGCTTGTTGACCTCTACGTCTCCGTGAGACCTTTATATACATCTATTAACGTAAGATAACCTAACCTAACCCAACCTAACATCTCGGCGGTAATATTTGAAATCATTCTTGGCGAGTTGGCCTCTACGTCTCCGTGTAACCCTCGTATACATCAATAACGTGATATAACGTAACTTAACCCAACCTATAATCTCGGGGGTAATATTTGAAAACATACCTGGCGGGTTGGCTTCTATGTCTCCGTGGGACCTTTATATACATCAATAACGTAATATAACCTGACCTAACCCAACCTAACATCTCGGCGGTAATATTTGACCACATTCCTGGCGAGTTGGCCTCTGCGTCTCCGTGGGGCCTTTATATACATCAATAACATAATATAAGCTAGCCTAACCCAATCTAACATCTCGGCGGTAATATTTGACCACATTCCTGGCGAGTTGGCCTCTACGTCTTCGTGGGACTTTTATATACATCAATAACGTAATATAACCTAACCAAACCCAATATAGGATCTCGGCGGTTATATTTGACCACATTCCTGGCTTGTTGGCCTCTATGTCTCCGTGAGACGTTTATATACATCTATAACGTAATATAACCTAACCTAACCCAATCTAACATCTCGGCTGTAATCCTTGACAACATACCTGGCGAGTTGGCCTCTACGTCTCCGTTTGACCTTCATATACATCAATAACGTAATATAACCTAACCTAACCCAACCTAACATCTCGGCTGTAATATTTGACAACATACCTGGCGAGTTGTCCTCTAAGTCTCCGAGGGACCTTCATATACATCAATAACGAAATATAACCTAACCTAACGCAATCTAGCATCTCGGCGGTAATATTTGACCACATTCCTGATTTCTTGGCCTCTACGTCTCCGTGGGACATTTATATACATCTATAACGTAATATAACCTAACCTAACCCAACCTAACATTTCGGCTGTAATATTTGACAACATACCTGGCGAGTTGGCCTCTACGTCTCAGCGGGACCTTCATATACATCAATAACGAAATATAACCTAACCTAACCCAACCTAACATCTCGGCGGTAATATTTCAAAACATTCTTGGCGAGTTGGCCTCTACGTCTCCGTGTAACCCTCGTATACATCAATAACGTAATATAACTTAACCTAACCCAACCCAACATCTCCGCGGTAATATTTGACAACATACCTGGCGAGTTGGCCTCTACGTCTCCGTGGGCCCTTCATATACAAGAATAACGAAATATAACCTAACCTAAATCAACCTATCATCTCGGAGATAATATTTGACAAGATTCCTGGCGAGTAGGCCTCTACGTTTCCGTGGGACCTTTATATACATCTATAACGTAATATAACCTAACCTAACCCAATCTAACATTTCGGCGGTAATATTTGACCACATTCCTGGCTTGTTGACCTCTACGTCTCCGTGAGACCTTTATATACATCTATAACGTAAGATGACCTAACCTAATCCAACCTAACATCTCGGCGGTAATATTTGAAAACATTCTTGGCGAGTTGGCCTCTACGTCTCCGTGTAACCCTCGTATACATCAATAACGTAATATAACTTAACCTAACCCAACCCAACATCTCCGCGGTAATATTTGACAACATACCTGGCGAGTTGGCCTCTACGTCTCCGTGGGCCCTTCATATACATCAATAACGAAATATAACCTAACCTAAATCAACCTATCATCTCGGAGATAATATTTGACAAGATTCCTGGCGAGTTGGCCTCTACGTCTCCGTGGGATCTTTATATACATCAATAACGTAATATAACATAACCTAACCCAATCTAACATCTCGGCGGTAATATTTGACCACATTCCTGGCTTGTTGGCCTCTACGTCTCCGTGAGACCTTTATATACATCTATAACGTAATATAACCTAACCTAACCCAACCTATCATCTCGGCGGTAATATTTGACAACATTCCTTGCGAGTTGGCCTCTACGTCTCCGAGGGACCTTCATATACATCAATAACAAAATATAACCTAACCTAACCCAATCTAGCATCTCGGCGGTAATATTTGACCACATTCCTGGCTTGTCGGCCTCTACGTCTCCGTGGGACCTTTATATACATCTATAACGTAAGATAACCTAACCTAACCCAACCTATCATCTCGGCGGTAATATTTCACAACATTCCTGGCGAGTTGGCCTCTACGTCTCCGTATGACCTTCATATACATCAATAACGTAATAAAACCTAACCTAACCCAACCTAACATCTCGGCGGTAATATTTGAAAACATTCCTGGCGAGTTGGCCTCTAGGTCTCCGTGGGACCTTCATATACATCAATAACGTAATATAACCTAACCTAACCCAATCTAGGATCTCGGCGGTAATATTTGACCACATTCCTGGCTTGTTGGCCTCTATGTTTCCGTGAGACGTTTATATACATCTATAACGTAATATAACCTAACCTAACCCAACCTAACATCTCGGCTGTAATATTTGACAACATACCTGGCGAGTTGGCCTCATCTCAGTGGGACCTTCATATACATCAATAACGAAATATAACCTAACCTAAC
Organism: Xylocopa violacea; assembly: GCA_963969225.1. Taxonomy (NCBI): domain Eukaryota; kingdom Metazoa; phylum Arthropoda; class Insecta; order Hymenoptera; family Apidae; genus Xylocopa; species Xylocopa violacea. Next base: position 27,133 of record CAXAJV010000406.1, on the reverse strand, counting down.
CCAACCTATCATCTCGACGGTAATATTTGACGACATTCCTGGCGAGTTGGCCTCTACGTTTCCGTGGGACCTTTATATACTTCAATAACGTAATATAACCTAACCTATCCCAATCTAGCATCTCGGCGGTAATATTTGACCACATTCCTGGCTTGTTGACCTCTACGTCTCCGTGAGACCTTTATATACATCTATTAACGTAAGATAACCTAACCTAACCCAACCTAACATCTCGGCGGTAATATTTGAAATCATTCTTGGCGAGTTGGCCTCTACGTCTCCGTGTAACCCTCGTATACATCAATAACGTGATATAACGTAACTTAACCCAACCTATAATCTCGGGGGTAATATTTGAAAACATACCTGGCGGGTTGGCTTCTATGTCTCCGTGGGACCTTTATATACATCAATAACGTAATATAACCTGACCTAACCCAACCTAACATCTCGGCGGTAATATTTGACCACATTCCTGGCGAGTTGGCCTCTGCGTCTCCGTGGGGCCTTTATATACATCAATAACATAATATAAGCTAGCCTAACCCAATCTAACATCTCGGCGGTAATATTTGACCACATTCCTGGCGAGTTGGCCTCTACGTCTTCGTGGGACTTTTATATACATCAATAACGTAATATAACCTAACCAAACCCAATATAGGATCTCGGCGGTTATATTTGACCACATTCCTGGCTTGTTGGCCTCTATGTCTCCGTGAGACGTTTATATACATCTATAACGTAATATAACCTAACCTAACCCAATCTAACATCTCGGCTGTAATCCTTGACAACATACCTGGCGAGTTGGCCTCTACGTCTCCGTTTGACCTTCATATACATCAATAACGTAATATAACCTAACCTAACCCAACCTAACATCTCGGCTGTAATATTTGACAACATACCTGGCGAGTTGTCCTCTAAGTCTCCGAGGGACCTTCATATACATCAATAACGAAATATAACCTAACCTAACGCAATCTAGCATCTCGGCGGTAATATTTGACCACATTCCTGATTTCTTGGCCTCTACGTCTCCGTGGGACATTTATATACATCTATAACGTAATATAACCTAACCTAACCCAACCTAACATCTCGGCTGTAATATTTGACAACATACCTGGCGAGTTGGCCTCTACGTCTCAGCGGGACCTTCATATACATCAATAACGAAATATAACCTAACCTAACCCAACCTAACATCTCGGCGGTAATATTTCAAAACATTCTTGGCGAGTTGGCCTCTACGTCTCCGTGTAACCCTCGTATACATCAATAACGTAATATAACTTAACCTAACCCAACCCAACATCTCCGCGGTAATATTTGACAACATACCTGGCGAGTTGGCCTCTACGTCTCCGTGGGCCCTTCATATACAAGAATAACGAAATATAACCTAACCTAAATCAACCTATCATCTCGGAGATAATATTTGACAAGATTCCTGGCGAGTTGGCCTCTACGTCTCCGTGGGATCTTTATATACATCAGTAACGTAATATAACATAACCTAACCCAATCTAACACCTCGGCGGTAATATTTGACCACATTCCTGGCTTGTTGGCCTCTACGTCTCCGTGAGACCTTTATATACATCTATAACGTAATATAACCTAACCTAACCCAACCTATCATCTCGGCGGTAATATTTGACAACATTCCTTGCGAGTTGGCCTCTACGTCTCCGAGGGACCTTCATATACATCAATAACAAAATATAACCTAACCTAACCCAATCTAGCATCTCGGCGGTAATATTTGACCACATTCCTGGCTTGTCGGCCTCTACGTCTCCGTGGGACCTTTATATACATCTATAACGTAATATAACCTAACCTAACCCAACCTATCATCTCGGCGGTAATATTTCACAACATTCCTGGCGAGTTGGCCTCTACGTCTCCGTGGGCCCTTCATATACATCAATAACGAAATATAACCTATCCTAAATCAACCTATCATCTCGGAGATAATATTTGACAAGATTCCTGGCGAGTTGGCCTCTACGTCTCCGTGGGATCTTTATATACATCAATAACGTAATATAACATAACCTAACCCAATCTAACATCTCGGCGGTAATATTTGACCACACTCCTGGCGAGTTGGCCTCTACGTCTCCGTTTGACCTTCATATACATCAATAACGTAATATAACCTAACCTAACCCAACCTAACATCTCGGCTGTAATATTTGACAACATACCTGGCGAGTTGTCCTCTAAGTCTCCGAGGGACCTTCATATACATCAATAACGAAATATAACCTAACCTAACCCAATCTAGCATCTCGGCGGTAATATTTGACCACATTCCTGATTTGTTGGCCTCTACGTCTCCGTGGGACATTTATATACATCTATAACGTAATATAACCTAACCTAACCCAACCTAACATCTCGGCTGTAATATTTGACAACATACCTGGCGAGTTGGCCTCATCTCAGTGGGACCTTCATATACATCAATAACGAAATATAACCTAACCTAACCCAACCTATCATCTCGACGGTAATATTTGACGACATTCCTGGCGAGTTGGCCTCTACGTTTCCGTGGGACCTTTATATACTTCAATAACGTAATATAACCTAACCTATCCCAATCTAGCATCTCGGCGGTAATATTTGACCACATTCCTGGCTTGTTGACCTCTACGTCTCCGTGAGACCTTTATATACATCTATTAACGTAAGATAACCTAACCTAACCCAACCTAACATCTCGGCGGTAATATTTGAAATCATTCTTGGCGAGTTGGCCTCTACGTCTCCGTGTAACCCTCGTATACATCAATAACGTGATATAACGTAACTTAACCCAACCTATAATCTCGGGGGTAATATTTGAAAACATACCTGGCGGGTTGGCTTCTATGTCTCCGTGGGACCTTTATATACATCAATAACGTAATATAACCTGACCTAACCCAACCTAACATCTCGGCGGTAATATTTGACCACATTCCTGGCGAGTTGGCCTCTGCGTCTCCGTGGGGCCTTTATATACATCAATAACATAATATAAGCTAGCCTAACCCAATCTAACATCTCGGCGGTAATATTTGACCACATTCCTGGCGAGTTGGCCTCTACGTCTTCGTGGGACTTTTATATACATCAATAACGTAATATAACCTAACCAAACCCAATATAGGATTTCGGCGGTTATATTTGACCACATTCCTGGCTTGTTGGCCTCTATGTCTCCGTGAGACGTTTATATACATCTATAACGTAATATAACCTAACCTAACCCAATCTAACATCTCGGCTGTAATCCTTGACAACATACCTGGCGAGTTGGCCTCTACGTCTCCGTTTGACCTTCATATACATCAATAACGTAATATAACCTAACCTAACCCAACCTAACATCTCGGCTGTAATATTTGACAACATACCTGGCGAGTTGTCCTCTAAGTCTCCGAGGGACCTTCATATACATCAATAACGAAATATAACCTAACCTAACGCAATCTAGCATCTCGGCGGTAATATTTGACCACATTCCTGATTTCTTGGCCTCTACGTCTACGTGGGACATTTATATACATCTATAACGTAATATAACCTAACCTAACCCAACCTAACATCTCGGCTGTAATATTTGACAACATACCTGGCGAGTTGGCCTCTACGTCTCAGCGGGACCTTCATATACATCAATAACGAAATATAACCTAACCTAACCCAACCTAACATCTCGGCGGTAATATTTCAAAACATTCTTGGCGAGTTGGCCTCTACGTCTCCGTGTAACCCTCGTATACATCAATAACGTAATATAACTTAACCTAACCCAACCCAACATCTCCGCGGTAATATTTGACAACATACCTGGCGAGTTGGCCTCTACGTCTCCGTGGGCCCTTCATATACAAGAATAACGAAATATAACCTAACCTAAATCAACCTATCATCTCGGAGATAATATTTGACAAGATTCCTGGCGAGTTGGCCTCTACGTCTCCGTGGGATCTTTATATACATCAATAACGTAATATAACATAACCTAACCCAATCTAACACCTCGGCGGTAATATTTGACCACATTCCTGGCTTGTTGGCCTCTACGTCTCCGTGAGACCTTTATATACATCTATAACGTAATATAACCTAACCTAACCCAACCTAACATCTCGGCTGTAATATTTGACAACATACCTGGCGAGTTGGCCTCTACGTCTCAGCGGGACCTTCATATACATCAATAACGAAATATAACCTAACCTAACCCAACCTAACATCTCGGCGGTAATATTTCAAAACATTCTTGGCGAGTTGGCCTCTACGTCTCCGTGTAACCCTCGTATACATCAATAACGTAATATAACTTAACCTAACCCAACCCAACATCTCCGCGGTAATATTTGACAACATACCTGGCGAGTTGGCCTCTACGTCTCCGTGGGCCCTTCATATACAAGAATAACGAAATATAACCTAACCTAAATCAACCTATCATCTCGGAGATAATATTTGACAAGATTCCTGGCGAGTTGGCCTCTACGTCTCCGTGGGATCTTTATATACATCAGTAACGTAATATAACATAACCTAACCCAATCTAACACCTCGGCGGTAATATTTGACCACATTCCTGGCTTGTTGGCCTCTACGTCTCCGTGAGACCTTTATATACATCTATAACGTAATATAACCTAACCTAACCCAACCTATCATCTCGGCGGTAATATTTGACAACATTCCTTGCGAGTTGGCCTCTACGTCTCCGAGGGACCTTCATATACATCAATAACAAAATATAACCTAACCTAACCCAATCTAGCATCTCGGCGGTAATATTCGACCACATTCCTGGCTTGTCGGCCTCTACGTCTCCGTGGGACCTTTATATACATCTATAACGTAATATAACCTAACCTAACCCAACCTATCATCTCGGCGGTAATATTTCACAACATTCCTGGCGAGTTGGCCTCTACGTCTCCGTGGGCCCTTCATATACATCAATAACGAAATATAACCTATCCTAAATCAACCTATCATCTCGGAGATAATATTTGACAAGATTCCTGGCGAGTTGGCCTCTACGTCTCCGTGGGATCTTTATATACATCAATAACGTAATATAACATAACCTAACCCAATCTAACATCTCGGCGGTAATATTTGACCACACTCCTGGCGAGTTGGCCTCTACGTCTCCGTTTGACCTTCATATACATCAATAACGTAATATAACCTAACCTAACCCAACCTAACATCTCGGCTGTAATATTTGACAACATACCTGGCGAGTTGTCCTCTAAGTCTCCGAGGGACCTTCATATACATCAATAACGAAATATAACCTAACCTAACCCAATCTAGCATCTCGGCGGTAATATTTGACCACATTCCTGATTTGTTGGCCTCTACGTCTCCGTGGGACATTTATATACATCTATAACGTAATATAACCTAACCTAACCCAACCTAACATCTCGGCTGTAATATTTGACAACATACCTGGCGAGTTGGCCTCATCTCAGTGGGACCTTCATATACATCAATAACGAAATATAACCTAACCTAACCCAACCTATCATCTCGACGGTAATATTTGACGACATTCCTGGCGAGTTGGCCTCTACGTTTCCGTGGGACCTTTATATACTTCAATAACGTAATATAACCTAACCTATCCCAATCTAGCATCTCGGCGGTAATATTTGACCACATTCCTGGCTTGTTGACCTCTACGTCTCCGTGAGACCTTTATATACATCTATTAACGTAAGATAACCTAACCTAACCCAACCTAACATCTCGGCGGTAATATTTGAAATCATTCTTGGCGAGTTGGCCTCTACGTCTCCGTGTAACCCTCGTATACATCAATAACGTGATATAACGTAACTTAACCCAACCTATAATCTCGGGGGTAATATTTGAAAACATACCTGGCGGGTTGGCTTCTATGTCTCCGTGGGACCTTTATATACATCAATAACGTAATATAACCTGACCTAACCCAACCTAACATCTCGGCGGTAATATTTGACCACATTCCTGGCGAGTTGGCCTCTGCGTCTCCGTGGGGCCTTTATATACATCAATAACATAATATAAGCTAGCCTAACCCAATCTAACATCTCGGCGGTAATATTTGACCACATTCCTGGCGAGTTGGCCTCTACGTCTTCGTGGGACTTTTATATACATCAATAACGTAATATAACCTAACCAAACCCAATATAGGATTTCGGCGGTTATATTTGACCACATTCCTGGCTTGTTGGCCTCTATGTCTCCGTGAGACGTTTATATACATCTATAACGTAATATAACCTAACCTAACCCAATCTAACATCTCGGCTGTAATCCTTGACAACATACCTGGCGAGTTGGCCTCTACGTCTCCGTTTGACCTTCATATACATCAATAACGTAATATAACCTAACCTAACCCAACCTAACATCTCGGCTGTAATATTTGACAACATACCTGGCGAGTTGTCCTCTAAGTCTCCGAGGGACCTTCATATACATCAATAACGAAATATAACCTAACCTAACGCAATCTAGCATCTCGGCGGTAATATTTGACCACATTCCTGATTTCTTGGCCTCTACGTCTACGTGGGACATTTATATACATCTATAACGTAATATAACCTAACCTAACCCAACCTAACATCTCGGCTGTAATATTTGACAACATACCTGGCGAGTTGGCCTCTACGTCTCAGCGGGACCTTCATATACATCAATAACGAAATATAACCTAACCTAACCCAACCTAACATCTCGGCGGTAATATTTCAAAACATTCTTGGCGAGTTGGCCTCTACGTCTCCGTGTAACCCTCGTATACATCAATAACGTAATATAACTTAACCTAACCCAACCCAACATCTCCGCGGTAATATTTGACAACATACCTGGCGAGTTGGCCTCTACGTCTCCGTGGGCCCTTCATATACAAGAATAACGAAATATAACCTAACCTAAATCAACCTATCATCTCGGAGATAATATTTGACAAGATTCCTGGCGAGTTGGCCTCTACGTCTCCGTGGGATCTTTATATACATCAATAACGTAATATAACATAACCTAACCCAATCTAACACCTCGGCGGTAATATTTGACCACATTCCTGGCTTGTTGGCCTCTACGTCTCCGTGAGACCTTTATATACATCTATAACGTAATATAACCTAACCTAACCCAACCTATCATCTCGGCGGTAATATTTGACAACATTCCTTGCGAGTTGGCCTCTACGTCTCCGAGGGACCTTCATATACATCAATAACGAAATATAACCTAACCTAACCCAATCTAGCATCTCGGCGGTAATATTTGACCACATTCCTGGCTTGTCGGCCTCTACGTCTCCGTGGGACCTTTATATACATCTATAACGTAATATAACCTAACCTAACCCAACCTATCATCTCGGCGGTAATATTTCACAACATTCCTGGCGAGTTGGCCTCTACGTCTCCGTGGGCCCTTCATATACATCAATAACGAAATATAACCTATCCTAAATCAACCTATCATCTCGGAGATAATATTTGACAAGATTCCTGGCGAGTTGGCCTCTACGTCTCCGTGGGATCTTTATATACATCAATAACGTAATATAACATAACCTAACCCAATCTAACATCTCGGCGGTAATATTTGACCACACTCCTGGCGAGTTGGACTCTACGTCTCCGTTTGACCTTCATATACATCAATAACGTAATATAACCTAACCTAACCCAACCTAACATCTCGGCTGTAATATTTGACAACATACCTGGCGAGTTGGCCTCTACGTCTCAGCGGGACCTTCATATACATCAATAACGAAATATAACCTAACCTAACCCAACCGATCATCTCGGCGGTAATATTTGACGACATTCCTGGCGAGTTGGCCTCTACGTTTCCGTGGGACCTTTATATACATCTATAACGTAATATAACCTAACCTAACCCAATCTAACATTTCGGCGGTAATATTTGACCACATTCCTGGCTTGTTGACCTCTACGTCTCCGTGAGACCTTTATATACATCTATAACGTAAGATGACCTAACCTAATCCAACCTAACATCTCGGCGGTAATATTTGAAAACATTCTTGGCGAGTTGGCCTCTACGTCTCCGTGTAACCCTCGTATACATCAATAACGTAATATAACTTAACCTAACCCAACCCAACATCTCCGCGGTAATATTTGACAACATACCTGGCGAGTTGGCCTCTACGTCTCCGTGGGCCCTTCATATACATCAATAACGAAATATAACCTAACCTAAATCAACCTATTATCTCGGAGATAATATTTGACAAGATTCCTGGCGAGTTGGCCTCTACGTCTCCGTGGGATCTTTATATACATCAATAACGTAATATAACATAACCTAACCCAATCTAACATCTCGGCGGTAATATTTGACCACATTCCTGGCTTGTTGGCCTCTACGTCTCCGTGAGACCTTTATATACATCTATAACGTAATATAACCTAACCTAACCCAACCTATCATCTCGGCGGTAATATTTCACAACATTCCTGGCGAGTTGGCCTCTACGTCTCCGTATGACCTTCATATACATCAATAACGTAATAAAACCTAACCTAACCCAACCTAACATCTCGGCGGTAATATTTGAAAACATTCCTGGCGAGTTGGCCTCTAGGTCTCCGTGGGACCTTCATATACATCAATAACGTAATATAACCTAACCTAACCCAATCTAGGATCTCGGCGGTAATATTTGACCACATTCCTGGCTTGTTGGCCTCTATGTTTCCGTGAGACGTTTATATACATCTATAACGTAATATAACCTAACCTAACCCAACCTAACATCTCGGCTGTAATATTTGACAACATACCTGGCGAGTTGGCCTCATCTCAGTGGGACCTTCATATACATCAATAACGAAATATAACCTAACCTAACCCAACCTATCATCTCGACGGTAATATTTGACGACATTCCTGGCGAGTTGGCCTCTACGATTCCGTGGGACCTTTATATACTTCAATAACGTAATATAACCTAACCTATCCCAATCTAGCATCTCGGCGGTAATATTTGACCACATTCCTGGCTTGTTGACCTCTACGTCTCCGTGAGACCTTTATATACATCTATTAACGTAAGATAACCTAACCTAACCCAACCTAACATCTCGGCGGTAATATTTGAAATCATTCTTGGCGAGTTGGCCTCTACGTCTCCGTGTAACCCTCGTATACATCAATAACGTGATATAACGTAACTTAACCCAACCTATAATCTCGGGGGTAATATTTGAAAACATACCTGGCGGGTTGGCTTCTATGTCTCCGTGGGACCTTTATATACATCAATAACGTAATATAACCTGACCTAACCCAACCTAACATCTCGGCGGTAATATTTGACCACATTCCTGGCGAGTTGGCCTCTGCGTCTCCGTGGGGCCTTTATATACATCAATAACATAATATAAGCTAGCCTAACCCAATCTAACATCTCGGCGGTAATATTTGACCACATTCCTGGCGAGTTGGCCTCTACGTCTTCGTGGGACTTTTATATACATCAATAACGTAATATAACCTAACCAAACCCAATATAGGATCTCGGCGGTTATATTTGACCACATTCCTGGCTTGTTGGCCTCTATGTCTCCGTGAGACGTTTATATACATCTATAACGTAATATAACCTAACCTAACCCAATCTAACATCTCGGCTGTAATATTTGACAACATACCTGGCGCGTTGGCCTCTACGTCTCCGTGGCACCTTCATATACATCAATAACGAAATATAACCTAACCTAACCCAACCTATCATCTCGGCGGTAATATTTGAAAACATTCCTGGCGAGTTGGCCTCTACGTCTCCGTGGGACCTTCATATACATCAATAACGTAATATAACCTAACCAAACCCAATCTAGGATCTCGGCGGTAATATTTGACCACATTCCTGGCTTGTTGGCCTCTATGTCTCCGTGAGACGTTTATCACGTTGACTGCCACGTCACCCATATTCGGGTGACAGTAAAGTTTCTGATCGGGCCGCGTCACCCGTATTGGGGTGACGCTTATTTGGCTACTTGCGAAGGATATTCGTATGTGTTTAAAAAGATATTTCGCTGAGGAAGTAACAAAACTATTGAATATTAATTAATATAAACTATATTTATTAATATAAACTTAAATTTAAAATGGTTTATTAAAAAAACTATATAGAATGTAAAACTTTAAAACATTTTATACAAAGTTGAGGCTGGTCGGGACAACTTGGACAATAAGTTGTTGTTTTTTTTACATTCTTTCTTGTATCTGATCGGCCCATTCGACGACTTTTATCTGCATAACATTGTTTGCATGCGCGTCTAATGCTTTCTCCGGAATCATTTTTCCGAACGGCGATATTGTGTTGACTCTGACGACGTCCAGGATTTATTATATTTTCAGTCAACCCTAATAATTTTGAAGCTAATAATTCCCTAAATCTTCTAATATTTACATTCTTCTTTGTTGCAATTTTGTCTCCGGTCTCCTCGCTTCGAGGGTCAAGTATGTCTTTCCGCGTTGCACCACGGGGTGCACCACGACGGGGTGGTCGCAACAAGTCAAACTAATCCTGTACAACAATGGCGAGATGAGAAATAAATGCGAAGTAACGAAAACATATGGACGAGCACGATACCATGGAAACGAAAGAAGCGAGAGATTATTCTTGCGCACAGCGGTACGCGTGGCCTGAAGGAGATTTTACTGGAAACACGCGTGGCAGTCAACGTGTTAAATACATCTATAACGTAATATAACCTAACCTAACCCAACCTAACAATCTCGGCTGTAATATTTGACAACATACCTGGCGTTTTGGCCTCATCTCAGTGGGACCTTCATATACATCTATAACGTAATATAACCTAACCTAACCCAACCTAACATCTCGGCTGTAATATTTGACAACATACCTGGCGAGTTGGCCTCTACGTCTCAGCGGGACCTTCATATACATCAATAACGAAATATAACCTAACCTAACCCAACCTATCATCTCGGCGGTAATATTTGACGACATTCCTGGCGAGTTGGCCTCTACGTTTCCGTGGGACCTTTATATACATCTATAACGTAATATAACCTAACCTAAACCCAATCTAACATTTCGGCGGTAATATTTGACCACATTCCTGGCTTGTTGACCTCTACGTCTCCGTGAGACCTTTATACACATCTATAACGTAAGATAACCTAACCTAATCCAACCTAACATCTCGGCGGTAATATTTGAAAACATTCTTGGCGAGTTGGCCTCTACGTCTCCGTGTAACCCTCGTATACATCAATAACGTAATATAACTTAACCTAACCCAACCCAACATCTCCGCGGTAATATTTGACAACATACCTGGCGAGTTGGCCTCTACGTGTCCGTGGGCCCTTCATATACAACAATAACGAAATATAACCTAACCTAAATCAACCTATCATCTCGGAGATAATATTTGACAAGATTCCTGGCGAGTTGGCCTCTACGTCTCCGTGGGATCTTTATATACATCAATAACGTAATATAACATAACCTAACCCAATCTAACATCTCGGCGGTAATATTTGACCACATTCCTGGCTTGTTGGCCTCTACGTCTCCGTGAGACCTTTATATACATCTATAACGTAATATAACCTAACCTAACCCAACCTATCATCTCGGCGGTAATATTTGACAACATTCCTTGCGAGTTGGCCTCTACGTCTCCGAGGGACCTTCATATACATCAATAACGAAATATAACCTAACCTAACCCAATCTAGCATCTCGGCGGTAATATTTGACCACATTCCTGGCTTGTCGGCCTCTACGTCTCCGTGGGACCTTTATATACATCTATAACGTAATATAACCTAACCTAACCCAACCTATCATCTCGGCGGTAATATTTCACAACATTCCTGGCGAGTTGGCCTCTACGTCTCCGTATGACCTTCATATACATCAATAACGTAATAAAACCTAACCTAACCCAACCTAACATCTCGGCGGTAATATTTGAAAACATTCCTGGCGAGTTGGCCTCTAGGTCTCCGTGGGACCTTCATATACATCAATAACGTAATATAACCTAACCTAACCCAATCTAGGATCTCGGCGGTAATATTTGACCACATTCCTGGCTTGTTGGCCTCTATGTTTCCGTGAGACGTTTATATACATCTATAACGTAATATAACCTAACCTAACCCAACCTAACATCTCGGCTGTAATATTTGACAACATACCTGGCGAGTTGGCATCATCTCAGTGGGACCTTCATATACATCAATAACGAAATATAACCTAACCTAACCCAACCTATCATCTCGACGGTAATATTTGACGACATTCCTGGCGAGTTGGCCTCTACGTTTCCGTGGGACCTTTATATACTTCAATAACGTAATATAACCTAACCTATCCCAATCTAGCATCTCGGCGGTAATATTTGACCACATTCCTGGCTTGTTGACCTCTACGTCTCCGTGAGACCTTTATACACATCTATAACGTAAGAAAACCTAACCTAATCCAACCTAACATCTCGGCGGTAATATTTGACAACATACCTGGCGTTTTGGCCTCATCTCAGTGGGACCTTCATATACATCTATAACGTAATATAACCTAACCTAACCCAACCTAACATCTCGGCTGTAATATTTGACAACATACCTGGCGAGTTGGCCTCTACGTCTCAGCGGGACCTTCATATACATCAATAACGAAATATAACCTAACCTAACCCAACCTATCATCTCGGCGGTAATATTTGACGACATTCCTGGCGAGTTGGCCTCTACGTTTCCGTGGGACCTTTATATACATCTATAACGTAATATAACCTAACCTAACCCAACCTAACATCTCGGCTGTAATATTTGACAACATACCTGGCGAGTTCGCCTCATCTCAGTGGGACCTTCATATACATCAATAACGAAATATAACCTAACCTAACCCAACCTATCATCTCGGCGGTAATATTTGACGACATTCCTGGCGAGTTGGCCTCTACGTTTCCGTGGGACCTTTATATACATCTATAACGTAATATAACCTAACCTAACCCAATCTAACATATCGGCGGTAATATTTGACCACATTCCTGGCTTGTTGACCTCTACGTCTCCGTGAGACCTTTATACACATCTATAACGTAAGATAACCTAACCTAATCCAACCTAACATCTCGGCGGTAATATTTGAAAACATTCTTGGCGAGTTGGCCTCTACGTCTCCGTGTAACCCTCGTATACATCAATAACGTAATATAACTTAACCTAACCCAACCCAACATCTCCGCGGTAATATTTGACAACATACCTGGCGAGTTGGCCTCGACGTGTCCGTGGGCCCTTCATATACAACAATAACGAAATATAACCTAACCTAAATCAACCTATCATCTCGGAGATAATATTTGACAAGATTCCTGGCGAGTTGGCCTCTACGTCTCCGTGGGATCTTTATATACATCAATAACGTAATATAACATAACCTAACCCAATCTAACATCTCGGCGGTAATATTTGACCACATTCCTGGCTTGTTGTCCTCTACGTCTCCGTGAGACCTTTATATACATCTATAACGTAATATAACCTAACCTAACCCAACCTATCATCTCGGCGGTAATATTTGACAACATTCCTTGCGAGTTGGCCTCTACGTCTCCGAGGGACCTTCATATACATCAATAACGAAATATAACCTAACCTAACCCAATCTAGCATCTCGGCGGTAATATTTGACCACATTCCTGGCTTGTCGGCCTCTACGTCTCCGTGGGACCTTTATATACATCTATAACGTAATATAACCTAACCCAAATCAACCTATCATCTCGGCGGTAATATTTCACAACATTCCTGGCGAGTTGGCCTCTACGTCTCCGTTTGACCTTCATATACATCAATAACGTAATAAAACCTAACCTAACCCAACCTAACACCTCGGCGGTAATATTTGAAAACATTCCTGGCGAGTTGGCCTCTACGTCTCCGTGGGACCTTCATATACATCAATAACGTAATATAACCTAACCAAACCCAATATAGGATCTCGGCGGTAATATTTGACCACATTCCTGGCTTGTTGGCCTCTATGTCTCCGTGAGACGTTTATATACATCTATAACGTAATATAACCTAACCTAACCCAACCTAACATCTCGGCTGTAATATTTGACAACATACCTGGCGAGTTGGCCTCATCTCAGTGGGACCTTCATATACATCAATAACGAAATATAACCTAACCTAACCCAACCTATCATCTCGGCGGTAATATTTGACGACATTCCTGGCGAGTTGGCCTCTACGTTTCCGTGGGACCTTTATATACTTCAATAACGTAATATAACCTAACCTATCCCAATCTAGCATCTCGGCGGTAATATTTGACCACATTCCTGGCTTGTTGACCTCTACGTCTCCGTGAGAGCTTTATATACATCTATAACGTAAGATAACCTAACCTAACCCAACCTAACATCTCGGCGGTAATATTTGAAAACATTCTTGGCGAGTTGGCCTCTACGTCTCCGTGTAACCCTCGTATACATCAATAACGTAATATAAGGTAACTTAAACCAACCTATCATATCGGGGGTAATATTTTAAAACATACCAGGCGAGTTGGCTTCTATGTCTCCGTGGGACCTTTATATACATCAATAACGTAATATAACCTAACCTAACCCAACCTAACATCTCGGCGGTAATATTTGACCACATTCCTGGCGAGTTGGTCTCTACGTCTCCGTGGGGCCTTTATATACATCAATAACATAATATAAGCTAGCCTAACCCAATGTAACATCTCGGCGGTAATATTTGACCACATTCCTGGCGAGTTGGCCTCTACGTCTTCGTGGGACTTTTATATACATCAATAACGTAATATAACTTAACCTAACCCAACCCAACATCTCCGCGGTAATATTTGACAACATACCTGGCGCGTTGGCCTCTACGTCTCCGTGGCACCTTCATATACATCAATAACGAAATATAACCTAACCTAACCCAACCTATCATCTCGGCGGTAATATTTGAAAACATTCCTGGCGAGTTGGCCTCTACGTCTCCGTGGGACCTTCATATACATCAATAACGTAATATAACCTAACCAAACCCAATCTAGGATCTCGGCGGTAATATTTGACCACATTCCTGGCTTGTTGGCCTCTATGTCTCCGTGAGACGTTTATATACATCTATAACGTAATATAACCTAACCTAACCCAACCTAACAATCTCGGCTGTAATATTTGACAACATACCTGGCGTTTTGGCCTCATCTCAGTGGGACCTTCATATACATCAATAACGAAATATAACCTAACCTAACCCAACCTATCATCTCGGCGGTAATATTTGACGACATTCCTGGCGAGTTGGCCTCTACGTTTCCGTGGGACCTTTATATACTTCAATAACGTAATATAACCTAACCTATCCCAATCTAGCATCTCGGCGGTAATATTTGACCACATTCCTGGCTTGTTGACCTCTACGTCTCCGTGAGACCTTTATATACATCTATAACGTAAGATAACCTAACCTAACCCAACCTAACATCTCGGCGGTAATATTTGAAAACATTCTTGGCGAGTTGGCCTCTACGTCTCCGTGTAACCCTCGTATACATCAATAACGTAATATAACGTAACTTAACCCAACCTATCATCTCGGGGGTAATATTTGAAAACATTCCTGGCGAGTTGGCCTCTACGTCTCCGTTTGACCTTCATATACATCAATAACGTAATAAAACCTAACCTAACACAACCTAACATCTCGGCGGTAATATTTGAAAACATTCCTGACGAGTTGGCCTCTACGTCTCCGTGGGACCTTCATATACATCAATAACGTAATATAACCTAACCTAACCCAATCTAGGATCTCGGCGGTAATATTTGACCATATTCCTGGCTTGTTGGCCTCTACGTCTCCTTGAGACGTTTATATACACCTATAACGTAATATAACCTAACCTAACCCAACCTAACATCTCGGCTGTAATATTTCACAACATTCCTGTCGAGTTGGCCTCTACGTCTCCGTTTGACCTTCATATACATCAATAACGTAATAAAACCTAACCCAACCCAACCTAACATCTCGGCGGTAATATTTGAAAACATTCCTGGCGAGTTGGCCTCTACGTCTCCGTGGGACCTTCATATACATCAATAACGTAATATAACCTAACCTAACCCAATCTAGCATCTCGGCGGTAATATTTGACCACATTCCTGGCTTGTTGGCCTCTACGTCTCCGTGAGACGTTTATATACATCTATAACGTAATATAACCTAACCTAACCCAACCTAACATCTCGGCTGTAATATTTGACAACATACCTGGCGAGTTGGCCTCATCTCAGTGGGACCTTCATATACATCAATAACGAAATATAACCTAAGCTAATCCAACCTATCATCTCGGCGGTAATATTTGACCACATTCCTGGCTTGTTGGCCTCTACGTCTCCGTGAGACGTTTATATACATCTATAACGTAATATAACCTAACCTAACCCAACCTAACATCTCGGCTGTAATATTTGACCACATTCCTGGCTTGTTGAACTCTACGTCTCCGTGAGACCTTTATATACATCTATAACGTAAAATAACCTAACCTAACCCAACCTAACATCTCGGCTGTAATATTTGACCACATTCCTGGCTTGTTGAACTCTACGTCTCCGTGAGACCTTTATATACATCTATAACGTAAAATAACCTAACCTAACCCAACCTAACATCTCGGCGGTAATATTTGAAAACATTCTTGGCGAGTTGGCCTCTACGTCTCCGTGTAACCCTCGTATACATCAATAACGTAATATAACGTAACTTAACCCAACCTATCATCTCGGCGGTAATATTTGAAAACATTCCTGGCGAGTTGGCCTCTACGTCTTCGTGGGACCTTTGTATACATCAATAACGTAATGTAACTTAATCTAACCCAACCTAACATCTCCGCGGAAATATTTGACAACATTCGTGGCGAGTTAGCCGCTACGTTTCCGTGGGACCTTTATATACATCTATAACGTAATATAACCTAACCTAACCCAACCTAACATCTCGGCGGTAATATTTGACAACATACCTGGCGCGTTGGCCTCTACGTCTCCGTGGCACCTTCATATACATCAATAACGAAATATAACCTAACCTAACCCAACCTATCATCCCGGCGGTAATATTTGACAACATTCCTGGCGAGTTGTCCTCTAAGTCTCCGAGGGACCTTCATATACATCAATAACGTAATGTAACTTAACCTAACCAAACCTAACATCTCCGCGGAAATATTTGACAACATTCGTGGCGAGTTAGCCGCTACGTTTCCGTGGGACCTTTATATACATCTATAACGTAATATAACCTAACCTAACCCAATCTAACATCTCGGCGGTAATATTTGAGAACATTCCTGGCGAGTTGGCCTCTACGTCTCCGTGGGATCTTTATATACATCAATAACGTAATATAACATAACCTTCCCCAATCTAACATCTCGGCGGTAATATTTGACCACATTCCTGGCTTGTTGGCCTCTACGTCTCCGTGAGACCTTTATATACATCTATAACGTAATATAACCTAACCTAACCCAACCTAACATCTCGGCGGTAATATTTGAAAATATTCTTGGCGAGTTGGCCTCTACGTCTCCGTGTAACCCTCGTATACATCAATAACGTAATATAACGTAACTTAAGCCAACCTATCATCTCGGGGGTAATATTTGAAAACATTCCTGGCGAGTTGGCCTCTACGTCTCCGTTTGACCTTCATATACATCAATAACGTAATAAAACCTAACCTAACCCAACCTAACATCTCGGCGGTCATATTTGAAAACATTCCTGACGAGTTGGCCTCTACGTCTCCGTGGGACCTTCATATACATCAATAACGTAATATAACCTAACCTAACCCAATCTAGGATCTCGGCGGCAATATTTGACCACATTCCTGGCTTGTTGGCCTCTACGTCTCCGCGAGACGTTTATATACATCTATAACGTAATATAACCTAACCTAACCCAACCTAACATCTCGGCTGTAATATTTGACAACGTACCTGGCGAGTTCGCCTCATCTCAGTGGGACCTTCATATACATCAATAACGAAATATAACCTAACCTAACCCAACCTATCATCTCGGCGGTAATATTTGACCACATTCCTGGCGAGTTGGCCTCTACGTCTTCGTGGGACTTTTATATACATCAATAACGTAATATAACTTAACCTAACCCAACCCAACATCTCCGCGGTAATATTTGACAACATACCTGGCGCGTTGGCCTCTACGTCTCCGTGGCACCTTCATATACATCAATAACGAAATATAACCTAACCTAACCCAACCTATCATCTCGGCGGTAATATTTGAAAACATTCCTGGCGAGTTGGCCTCTACGTCTCCGTGGGACCTTCATATACATCAATAACGTAATATAACCTAACCAAACCCAATCTAGGATCTCGGCGGTAATATTTGACCACATTCCTGGCTTGTTGGCCTCTATGTCTCCGTGAGACGTTTATATACATCTATAACGTAATATAACCTAACCTAACCCAACCTAACAATCTCGGCTGTAATATTTGACAACATACCTGGCGTTTTGGCCTCATCTCAGTGGGACCTTCATATACATCAATAACGAAATATAACCTAACCTAACCCAACCTATCATCTCGGCGGTAATATTTGACGACATTCCTGGCGAGTTGGCCTCTACGTTTCCGTGGGACCTTTATATACTTCAATAACGTAATATAACCTAACCTATCCCAATCTAGCATCTCGGCGGTAATATTTGACCACATTCCTGGCTTGTTGACCTCTACGTCTCCGTGAGACCTTTATATACATCTATAACGTAAGATAACCTAACCTAACCCAACCTAACATCTCGGCGGTAATATTTGAAAACATTCTTGGCGAGTTGGCCTCTACGTCTCCGTGTAACCCTCGTATACATCAATAACGTAATATAACGTAACTTAACCCAACCTATCATCTCGGGGGTAATATTTGAAAACATTCCTGGCGAGTTGGCCTCTACGTCTCCGTTTGACCTTCATATACATCAATAACGTAATAAAACCTAACCTAACACAACCTAACATCTCGGCGGTAATATTTGAAAACATTCCTGACGAGTTGGCCTCTACGTCTCCGTGGGACCTTCATATACATCAATAACGTAATATAACCTAACCTAACCCAATCTAGGATCTCGGCGGTAATATTTGACCATATTCCTGGCTTGTTGGCCTCTACGTCTCCTTGAGACGTTTATATACACCTATAACGTAATATAACCTAACCTAACCCAACCTAACATCTCGGCTGTAATATTTCACAACATTCCTGTCGAGTTGGCCTCTACGTCTCCGTTTGACCTTCATATACATCAATAACGTAATAAAACCTAACCCAACCCAACCTAACATCTCGGCGGTAATATTTGAAAACATTCCTGGCGAGTTGGCCTCTACGTCTCCGTGGGACCTTCATATACATCAATAACGTAATATAACCTAACCTAACCCAATCTAGCATCTCGGCGGTAATATTTGACCACATTCCTGGCTTGTTGGCCTCTACGTCTCCGTGAGACGTTTATATACATCTATAACGTAATATAACCTAACCTAACCCAACCTAACATCTCGGCTGTAATATTTGACAACATACCTGGCGAGTTGGCCTCATCTCAGTGGGACCTTCATATACATCAATAACGAAATATAACCTAAGCTAATCCAACCTATCATCTCGGCGGTAATATTTGACCACATTCCTGGCTTGTTGGCCTCTACGTCTCCGTGAGACGTTTATATACATCTATAACGTAATATAACCTAACCTAACCCAACCTAACATCTCGGCTGTAATATTTGACCACATTCCTGGCTTGTTGAACTCTACGTCTCCGTGAGACCTTTATATACATCTATAACGTAAAATAACCTAACCTAACCCAACCTAACATCTCGGCGGTAATATTTGAAAACATTCTTGGCGAGTTGGCCTCTACGTCTCCGTGTAACCCTCGTATACATCAATAACGTAATATAACGTAACTTAACCCAACCTATCATCTCGGCGGTAATATTTGAAAACATTCCTGGCGAGTTGGCCTCTACGTCTTCGTGGGACCTTTGTATACATCAATAACGTAATGTAACTTAATCTAACCCAACCTAACATCTCCGCGGAAATATTTGACAACATTCGTGGCGAGTTAGCCGCTACGTTTCCGTGGGACCTTTATATACATCTATAACGTAATATAACCTAACCTAACCCAACCTAACATCTCGGCGGTAATATTTGACAACATACCTGGCGCGTTGGCCTCTACGTCTCCGTGGCACCTTCATATACATCAATAACGAAATATAACCTAACCTAACCCAACCTATCATCCCGGCGGTAATATTTGACAACATTCCTGGCGAGTTGTCCTCTAAGTCTCCGAGGGACCTTCATATACATCAATAACGTAATGTAACTTAACCTAACCAAACCTAACATCTCCGCGGAAATATTTGACAACATTCTTGGCGAGTTAGCCGCTACGTTTCCGTGGGACCTTTATATACATCTATAACGTAATATAACCTAACCTAACCCAATCTAACATCTCGGCGGTAATATTTGAGAACATTCCTGGCGAGTTGGCCTCTACGTCTCCGTGGGATCTTTATATACATCAATAACGTAATATAACATAACCTTCCCCAATCTAACATCTCGGCGGTAATATTTGACCACATTCCTGGCTTGTTGGCCTCTACGTCTCCGTGAGACCTTTATATACATCTATAACGTAATATAACCTAACCTAACCCAACCTAACATCTCGGCGGTAATATTTGAAAATATTCTTGGCGAGTTGGCCTCTACGTCTCCGTGTAACCCTCGTATACATCAATAACGTAATATAACGTAACTTAAGCCAACCTATCATCTCGGGGGTAATATTTGAAAACATTCCTGGCGAGTTGGCCTCTACGTCTCCGTTTGACCTTCATATACATCAATAACGTAATAAAACCTAACCTAACCCAACCTAACATCTCGGCGGTCATATTTGAAAACATTCCTGACGAGTTGGCCTCTACGTCTCCGTGGGACCTTCATATACATCAATAACGTAATATAACCTAACCTAACCCAATCTAGGATCTCGGCGGCAATATTTGACCACATTCCTGGCTTGTTGGCCTCTACGTCTCCGCGAGACGTTTATATACATCTATAACGTAATATAACCTAACCTAACCCAACCTAACATCTCGGCTGTAATATTTGACAACATACCTGGCGAGTTCGCCTCATCTCAGTGGGACCTTCATATACATCAATAACGAAATATAACCTAACCTAACCCAACCTATCATCTCGGCGGTAATATTTGACCACATTCCTGGCGAGTTGGCCTCTACGTCTCCGTGGGGCCTTTATATACATCAATAACATAATATAAGCTAGCCTAACCCAATGTAACATCTCGGCGGTAATATTTGACCACATTCCTGGCGAGTTGGCCTCTACGTCTTCGTGGGACTTTTATATACATCAATAACGTAATATAACTTAACCTAACCCAACCCAACATCTCCGCGGTAATATTTGACAACATACCTGGCGCGTTGGCCTCTACGTCTCCGTGGCACCTTCATATACATCAATAACGAAATATAACCTAACCTAACCCAACCTATCATCTCGGCGGTAATATTTGAAAACATTCCTGGCGAGTTGGCCTCTACGTCTCCGTGGGACCTTCATATACATCAATAACGTAATATAACCTAACCAAACCCAATCTAGGATCTCGGCGGTAATATTTGACCACATTCCTGGCTTGTTGGCCTCTATGTCTCCGTGAGACGTTTATATACATCTATAACGTAATATAACCTAACCTAACCCAACATAACAATCTCGGCTGTAATATTTGACAACATACCTGGCGCTTTGGCCTCATCTCAGTGGGACCTTCATATACATCAATAACGAAATATAACCTAACCTAACCCAACCTATCATCTCGGCGGTAATATTTGACGACATTCCTGGCGAGTTGGCCTCTACGTTTCCGTGGGACCTTTATATACTTCAATAACGTAATATAACCTAACCTATCCCAATCTAGCATCTCGGCGGTAATATTTGACCACATTCCTGGCTTGTTGAACTCTACGTCTCCGTGAGACCTTTATATACATCTATAACGTAAGATAACCTAACCTAACCCAACCTAACATCTCGGCGGTAATATTTGAAAACATTCTTGGCGAGTTGGCCTCTACGTCTCCGTGTAACCCTCGTATACATCAATAACGTAATATAACGTAACTTAACCCAACCTATCATCTCGGGGGTAATATTTGAAAACATTCCTGGCGAGTTGGCCTCTACGTCTCCGTTTGACCTTCATATACATCAATAACGTAATATAACCTAACCTAACCCAATCTAGGATCTCGGCGGTAATATTTGACCATATTCCTGGCTTGTTGGCCTCTACGTCTCCTTGAGACGTTTATATACACCTATAACGTAATATAACCTAACCTAACCCAACCTAACATCTCGGCTGTAATATTTCACAACATTCCTGTCGAGTTGGCCTCTACGTCTCCGTTTGACCTTCATATACATCAATAACGTAATAAAACCTAACCCAACCCAACCTAACATCTCGGCGGTAATATTTGAAAACATTCCTGGCGAGTTGGTCTCTACGTCTCCGTGGGACCTTCATATACATCAATAACGTAATATAACCTAACCTAACCCAATCTAGCATCTCGGCGGTAATATTTGACCACATTCCTGGCTTGTTGGCCTCTACGTCTCCGTGAGACGTTTATATACATCTATAACGTAATATAACCTAACCTAACCCAACCTAACATCTCGGCTGTAATATTTGACAACATACCTGGCGAGTTGGCCTCATCTCAGTGGGACCTTCATATACATCAATAACGAAATATAACCTAAGCTAATCCAACCTATCATCTCGGCGGTAATATTTGACCACATTCCTGGCTTGTTGGCCTCTACGTTTCCGTGAGACGTTTATATACATCTATAACGTAATATAACCTAACCTAACCCAACCTAACATCTCGGCTGTAATATTTGACCACATTCCTGGCTTGTTGAACTCTACGTCTCCGTGAGACCTTTATATACATCTATAACGTAAAATAACCTAACCTAACCCAACCTAACATCTCGGCGGTAATATTTGAAAACATTCTTGGCGAGTTGGCCTCTACGTCTCCGTGTAACCCTCGTATACATCAATAACGTAATATAACGTAACTTAACCCAACCTATCATCTCGGCGGTAATATTTGAAAACATTCCTGGCGAGTTGGCCTCTACGTCTTCGTGGGACCTTTGTATACATCAATAACGTAATGTAACTTAATCTAACCCAACCTAACATCTCCGCGGAAATATTTGACAACATTCGTGGCGAGTTAGCCGCTACGTTTCCGTGGGACCTTTATATACATCTATAACGTAATATAACCTAACCTAACCCAATCTAACATCTCGGCGGTAATGTTTGAGAACATTCCTGGCGAGTTGGCCTCTACGTCTCCGTGGGATCTTTATATACATCAATAACGTAATATAACATAACCTTCCCCAATCTAACATCTCGGCGGTAATATTTGACCACATTCCTGGCTTGTTGGCCTCTACGTCTCCGTGAGACCTTTATATACATCTATAACGTAATATAACCTAACCTAACCCAACCTAACATCTCGGCGGTAATATTTGAAAATATTCTTGGCGAGTTGGCCTCTACGTCTCCGTGTAACCCTCGTATACATCAATAACGTAATATAACGTAACTTAAGCCAACCTATCATCTCGGGGGTAATATTTGAAAACATTCCTGGCGAGTTGGCCTCTACGTCTCCGTTTGACCTTCATATACATCAATAACGTAATAAAACCTAACCTAACCCAACCTAACATCTCGGCGGTCATATTTGAAAACATTCCTGACGAGTTGGCCTCTACGTCTCCGTGGGACCTTCATATACATCAATAACGTAATATAACCTAACCTAACCCAATCTAGGATCTCGGCGGCAATATTTGACCACATTCCTGGCTTGTTGGCCTCTACGTCTCCGCGAGACGTTTATATACATCTATAACGTAATATAACCTAACCTAACCCAACCTAACATCTCGGCTGTAATATTTGACAACATACCTGGCGAGTTCGCCTCATCTCAGTGGGACCTTCATATACATCAATAACGAAATATAACCTAACCTAACCCAACCTATCATCTCGGCGGTAATATTTGACCACATTCCTGGCGAGTTGGCCTCTACGTCTTCGTGGGACTTTTATATACATCAATAACGTAATATAACTTAACCTAACCCAACCCAACATCTCCGCGGTAATATTTGACAACATACCTGGCGCGTTGGCCTCTACGTCTCCGTGGCACCTTCATATACATCAATAACGAAATATAACCTAACCTAACCCAACCTATCATCTCGGCGGTAATATTTGAAAACATTCCTGGCGAGTTGGCCTCTACGTCTCCGTGGGACCTTCATATACATCAATAACGTAATATAACCTAACCAAACCCAATCTAGGATCTCGGCGGTAATATTTGACCACATTCCTGGCTTGTTGGCCTCTATGTCTCCGTGAGACGTTTATATACATCTATAACGTAATATAACCTAACCTAACCCAACCTAACAATCTCGGCTGTAATATTTGACAACATACCTGGCGTTTTGGCCTCATCTCAGTGGGACCTTCATATACATCAATAACGAAATATAACCTAACCTAACCCAACCTATCATCTCGGCGGTAATATTTGACGACATTCCTGGCGAGTTGGCCTCTACGTTTCCGTGGGACCTTTATATACTTCAATAACGTAATATAACCTAACCTATCCCAATCTAGCATCTCGGCGGTAATATTTGACCACATTCCTGGCTTGTTGAACTCTACGTCTCCGTGAGACCTTTATATACATCTATAACGTAAGATAACCTAACCTAACCCAACCTAACATCTCGGCGGTAATATTTGAAAACATTCTTGGCGAGTTGGCCTCTACGTCTCCGTGTAACCCTCGTATACATCAATAACGTAATATAACGTAACTTAACCCAACCTATCATCTCGGGGGTAATATTTGAAAACATTCCTGGCGAGTTGGCCTCTACGTCTCCGTTTGACATTCATATACATCAATAACGTAATAAAACCTAACCTAACACAACCTAACATCTCGGCGGTAATATTTGAAAACATTCCTGACGAGTTGGCCTCTACGTCTCCGTGGGACCTTCATATACATCAATAACGTAATATAACCTAACCTAACCCAATCTAGGATCTCGGCGGTAATATTTGACCATATTCCTGGCTTGTTGGCCTCTACGTCTCCTTGAGACGTTTATATACACCTATAACGTAATATAACCTAACCTAACCCAACCTAACATCTCGGCTGTAATATTTCACAACATTCCTGTCGAGTTGGCCTCTACGTCTCCGTTTGACCTTCATATACATCAATAACGTAATAAAACCTAACCCAACCCAACCTAACATCTCGGCGGTAATATTTGAAAACATTCCTGGCGAGTTGGCCTCTACGTCTCCGTGGGACCTTCATATACATCAATAACGTAATATAACCTAACCTAACCCAATCTAGCATCTCGGCGGTAATATTTGACCACATTCCTGGCTTGTTGGCCTCTACGTCTCCGTGAGACGTTTATATACATCTATAACGTAATATAACCTAACCTAACCCAACCTAACATCTCGGCTGTAATATTTGACAACATACCTGGCGAGTTGGCCTCATCTCAGTGGGACCTTCATATACATCAATAACGAAATATAACCTAAGCTAATCCAACCTATCATCTCGGCGGTAATATTTGACCACATTCCTGGCTTGTTGGCCTCTACGTCTCCGTGAGACGTTTATATACATCTATAACGTAATATAACCTAACCTAACCCAACCTAACATCTCGGCTGTAATATTTGACCACATTCCTGGCTTGTTGAACTCTACGTCTCCGTGAGACCTTTATATACATCTATAACGTAAAATAACCTAACCTAACCCAACCTAACATCTCGGCGGTAATATTTGAAAACATTCTTGGCGAGTTGGCCTCTACGTCTCCGTGTAACCCTCGTATACATCAATAACGTAATATAACGTAACTTAACCCAACCTATCATCTCGGCGGTAATATTTGAAAACATTCCTGGCGAGTTGGCCTCTACGTCTTCGTGGGACCTTTGTATACATCAATAACGTAATGTAACTTAATCTAACCCAACCTAACATCTCCGCGGAAATATTTGACAACATTCGTGGCGAGTTAGCCGCTACGTTTCCGTGGGACCTTTATATACATCTATAACGTAATATAACCTAACCTAACCCAACCTAACATCTCGGCGGTAATATTTGACAACATACCTGGCGCGTTGGCCTCTACGTCTCCGTGGCACCTTCATATACATCAATAACGAAATATAACCTAACCTAACCCAACCTATCATCCCGGCGGTAATATTTGACAACATTCCTGGCGAGTTGTCCTCTAAGTCTCCGAGGGACCTTCATATACATCAATAACGTAATGTAACTTAACCTAACCAAACCTAACATCTCCGCGGAAATATTTGACAACATTCGTGGCGAGTTAGCCGCTACGTTTCCGTGGGACCTTTATATACATCTATAACGTAATATAACCTAACCTAACCCAATCTAACATCTCGGCGGTAATATTTGAGAACATTCCTGGCGAGTTGGCCTCTACGTCTCCGTGGGATCTTTATATACATCAATAACGTAATATAACATAACCTTACCCAATCTAACATCTCGGCGGTAATATTTGACCACATTCCTGGCTTGTTGGCCTCTACGTCTCCGTGAGACCTTTATATACATCTATAACGTAATATAACCTAACACTCTGAGATAGCGCGT
>CAXAJV010000405.1:0-11274 GCA_963969225.1 Xylocopa violacea | reverse complement strand
CGAGATGATTGGTTGGGTTAGGTTACGTTATATTACGTTATTGATGTATATGAAGGTCCCACGGAGACGTAGAGGCCAACTCGCCAGGAATGTTGTCAAATATTACCGCCGATATGATTGGTTGGGTTAGGTTACGTTATATTACGTTATTGATGTATATGAAGGACGCACGGAGACGGAGAGGCCAACTCGCCAGGAATGTTGTCAAATATTAGTGCCGAGATGTTAGGTTGGGTTGGGTTAGGTTATATTAAGTTATTGATGTATATGCAGGTCCCACGGCGGCGTAGAGGCCAACTCGCCAGGAATGTTGTCAAATATTACCGCCGATATGATTGGTTGGGTTAGGTTACGTTATATTACGTTATTGATGTATATGAAGGACGCACGGAGACGTAGAGGCCAACTCGCCAGGAATGTTGTCAAATATTACCGCCGAGATGTAATGTTGGGTTAGGTTAGGTTAAATTACGTTATTGATGTATATAAAAGTCCCACGCAGACGTAGAGGCCAACTCGACAGGAATGTTGTCAAATATTACTGCCGAGATGATAGGTTGGGTTAGGTTAGGTTATATTACGTTATTGATGTATATCAAGGTCCGACGGAGACGTAGAGGCCAACTCTCCAGGAATGTTGTCAAATATTAGTGCTGAGATGTTAGGTTGAGTTGGGTTAGGTTATATTACGTTATTGATGTATATGCAGGTCCCACGGAGGTGTAGAGGCCAACTCGCAAGGAATGTTGTTAAATATTACCGCCGAGATGTTAGATTGGTTTAGGTTAGGTTAGATTACGTTATTGATGTATATGAAGGTCCCACGGAGACGTAGAGGCCAACATCGACAGGAATGTTTTCAAATATTACCGCCGATATGATAGGTTGGTTTAGGTTACGTTATATTACGTTATTGATTTATATGAAGGTCCCACGGAGACGTAGAGGCCAACTCTCCAGGAATGTTGCCAAATATTACCGCCGAGATGTTACGTTGGGTTAGGTTAGGTTAAATTACGTTATTGATGTATATAAAAGTCCCACGGAGACGTGGAGGCCAACATCGACAGGAATGTTCTCAAATATTTCCGCCGAGATGATAGGTTGGGATAGGTTAGGTAATATTACGTTATTGATGTATATGAAGGTCCCACGGAGACGTAGGGGCCAACTCGCCAGGAATGTTGTCAAATATTACCGCCGAGATGTTATGTTGGGTTAGGTTAGGTTAAATGACGTTATTGATGTATATAAAGTCCCACGGAGACGTAGAGGCCAACTCGACAGGAATGTTGTCAAATATTACTGCCGAGATGATAGGTTGGGTTAGGTTAGGTTATACTACGTTATTAATGTATATGAAGGTCCGACGCACACGTAGAGACCAACTCTCCAGGAATGTTGTCAAATATTACCGCCGAGATGTTACGTTGGGTTAGGTTAGGTTAAATTACGTTTTGATGTATATAAAGGTCCCACGGAGAGGTAGAGGCCAACATCGACAGGAATATTTTCACATATTACCGCCGATATGATAGGTTGGTTTAGGTTACGTTATATTACGTTATTGATCTATATGAAGGTCCCACGGAGACGTAGAGTCCAACTGGCCAGGACTGTTGTCAAATATTACCGCCGAGATGATAGGTAGGGTTAGGTTAGATTATATTACGTTATTGATGTATATGAAGGTCCCACGGAGACGTAGAGGCCAACAAGCCAGGAATGTTGCCAAATATTACCGCCGAGATGTTACGTTGGGTTAGGTTAGGTTAAATTACGTTATTGATGTATATGAAGGTCGCACGGAGAGGTAGAGGCCAACTCGCCAGGAATGTTGTCAAATATTCCCGCCGAGATGATAGGTGGGGTTAGGTTAAGTTATATTACGTTATTGATGTATACGAAATTCCAACGGAGACGTAGAAGCCAACATCGACAGGAATGTTCTCAAATATTTCCGCCGAGATGATAGGTTGGGATAGGTTATGTAATATTACGTTATTGATGTATATGAAGGTCCCACGGAGACGTAGGGGCCAACTCGCCAGGAATGTTGTCAAATATTACCGCCGAGATGTTATGTTGGGTTAGGTTAGGTTAAATTACGTTATTGATGTATATAAAGTCCCACGGAGACGTAGAGGCCAACTCGACAGGAATGTTGTCAAATATTACTGCCGAGATGATAGGTTGGGTTAGGTTAGGTTATACTACGTTATTAATGTATATGATGGTCCGACGCACACGTAGAGACCAACTCTCCAGGAATGTTGTCAAATATTACCGCCGAGATGTTACGTTGGGTTAGGTTAGGTTAAATTACGTTATTGATGTATATAAAAGTCCCACGGAGAGGTAGAGGCCAACATCGACAGGAATGTTCTCAAATATTTCCGCCGAGATGATAGGTTGGGTTAGGTTAGGTAATATTACGTTATTGATGTATATGAAGGTCCCACGGAGACGTAGAGGCCAACATCGGCAGGAATGTTCTCAAATATTTCCGCCGAGATGATAGGTTGGGTTAGGTTAGATTATATTACGTTATTAATGTATATGAAGGTCGCACGGAGAGGTAGAGGCCAACTCGCCAGGAATGTTGTCATATATTACCGCCGAGATGTTACGTTGGGTTAGGTTAGGTTATATTACGTTATTGATGTATATGAAGATCCCACGGAGACGTAGAGCTCAACTCGCCAGGAATGTTGTCAAATATTAACGCCGCGATGATAGGTTGGTTCAGGTTAGGTTATATTACGTTATTGATGTATATGAAGGTCGCACGGAGGCGTAGAGGCCAACTCGCCAGGAATGTTGTCAAATATTACCGCCGAGATGTTATGTTGGGTTAGGTTAGGTTAAATTAGGTTATTGATGTATATAAAAGACCCACGGAGACGTAGAGGCCAACTCGACAAGGATGTTGTCAAATATTACTGCCGAGATGATAGGTTAGGTTAGGTTTGGTTATATTACGTTATTGATGTAAATCAAGGTCCGACGGAGACGTAGAGGCCAACATCGACAGGAATGTTTTCAAATATTACCGCCGATATGATTGGTTGGGTTAGGTTACGTTATATTACGTTATTGATGTATATCAAGGTCCGACGGAGACGTAGAGGCCAACTCTCCAGGAATGTTGTCAAATATTAGTGCCGAGATGTTAGGTTGAGTTGGGTTAGGTTATATTACGTTATTGATGTATATGCAGGTCCCACGGAGGAGTAGAGGCCAACTCGCCAGGAATGTTGTTAAATATTACCGCCGAGATGTTAGATTGGTTTAGGTTAGGTTAGATTACGTTATTGATGTATATGAAGGCCCCACGGAGACGTAGAGGCCAAATCGCCAGGAATGTTGTCATATATTACCGCCGAGATGTTAGGTTGGGTTAGGTTAGGTTATATTACGTTATTGATGTATATCAAGGTCCGACGGAGACGTAGAGGCCAACTCTCCAGGAATGTTGTCAAATATTACCGCCGAGATGTTACGTTGGGTTAGGTTAGGTTAAATTACGTTACTGATGTATATAAAAGTCCCACGGAGACGTAGAGGTCAACATCGACAGGAATGTTCTCAAATATTTCCGCCGAGATGATTGGTTGGGTTAGGTTACGTTATATTACGTTATTGATGTATATGAAGGTCCCACGGAGACGTAGAGGCCAACATCGACAGGAATGTTTTCAAATATTACCCCCGATATGATAGGTTGGTTTAGGTTACATTATATTACGTTATTGATGTATATGAAGGTCCCACGGAGACGTAGAGGCCAACATCGACAGGAATGTTCTCAAATATTTCCGCCGAGATGATAGGTTGGGATAGGTTAGGTAATATTACGTTATTGATGTATATGAAGGTCCCACGGAGACGTAGAGGCCAACATCGACAGGAATGTTTTCAAATATTACCGCCGATATGATAGGTTGGTTTAGGTTACGTTATATTACGTTATTGATGTATATGAAGGTCCCACGGAGACGTAGGGGCCAACTCGCCAGGAATGTTGTCAAATATTACCGCCGATATGATTGGTTGGGTTAGGTTACGTTATATTACGTTATTGATCTATATCAAGGTCCGACGGAGACGTAGAGGCCAACTCTCCAGGAATGTTGTCAAATATTACCGCCGAGATGTTACGTTGGGTTAGGTTAGGTTAAATTACGTTATTGATGTATATAAAAGTCCCACGGAGACGTAGAGGTCAACATCGACAGGAATGTTCTCAAATATTTCCGCCGAGATGATTGGTTGGGTTAGGTTACGTTATATTACGTTATTGATGTATATGAAGGTCCCACGGAGACGTAGAGGCCAACTCGCCAGGAATGTTGTCAAATATTACCGCCGATATGATTGGTTGGGTTAGGTTACGTTATATTACGTTATTGATGTATATGAAGGACGCACGGAGACGGAGAGGCCAACTCGCCAGGAATGTTGTCAAATATTAGTGCCGAGATGTTAGGTTGGGTTGGGTTAGGTTATATTAAGTTATTGATGTATATGCAGGTCCCACGGCGGCGTAGAGGCCAACTCGCCAGGAATGTTGTCAAATATTACCGCCGATATGATTGGTTGGGTTAGGTTACGTTATATTACGTTATTGATGTATATGAAGGACGCACGGAGACGTAGAGGCCAACTCGCCAGGAATGTTGTCAAATATTACCGCCGAGATGTAATGTTGGGTTAGGTTAGGTTAAATTACGTTATTGATGTATATAAAAGTCCCACGCAGACGTAGAGGCCAACTCGACAGGAATGTTGTCAAATATTACTGCCGAGATGATAGGTTGGGTTAGGTTAGGTTATATTACGTTATTGATGTATATCAAGGTCCGACGGAGACGTAGAGGCCAACTCTCCAGGAATGTTGTCAAATATTAGTGCTGAGATGTTAGGTTGAGTTGGGTTAGGTTATATTACGTTATTGATGTATATGCAGGTCCCACGGAGGTGTAGAGGCCAACTCGCAAGGAATGTTGTTAAATATTACCGCCGAGATGTTAGATTGGTTTAGGTTAGGTTAGATTACGTTATTGATGTATATGAAGGTCCCACGGAGACGTAGAGGCCAACATCGACAGGAATGTTTTCAAATATTACCGCCGATATGATAGGTTGGTTTAGGTTACGTTATATTACGTTATTGATTTATATGAAGGTCCCACGGAGACGTAGAGGCCAACTCTCCAGGAATGTTGCCAAATATTACCGCCGAGATGTTACGTTGGGTTAGGTTAGGTTAAATTACGTTATTGATGTATATAAAAGTCCCACGGAGACGTGGAGGCCAACATCGACAGGAATGTTCTCAAATATTTCCGCCGAGATGATAGGTTGGGATAGGTTAGGTAATATTACGTTATTGATGTATATGAAGGTCCCACGGAGACGTAGGGGCCAACTCGCCAGGAATGTTGTCAAATATTACCGCCGAGATGTTATGTTGGGTTAGGTTAGGTTAAATGACGTTATTGATGTATATAAAGTCCCACGGAGACGTAGAGGCCAACTCGACAGGAATGTTGTCAAATATTACTGCCGAGATGATAGGTTGGGTTAGGTTAGGTTATACTACGTTATTAATGTATATGAAGGTCCGACGCACACGTAGAGACCAACTCTCCAGGAATGTTGTCAAATATTACCGCCGAGATGTTACGTTGGGTTAGGTTAGGTTAAATTACGTTTTGATGTATATAAAGGTCCCACGGAGAGGTAGAGGCCAACATCGACAGGAATATTTTCACATATTACCGCCGATATGATAGGTTGGTTTAGGTTACGTTATATTACGTTATTGATCTATATGAAGGTCCCACGGAGACGTAGAGTCCAACTGGCCAGGACTGTTGTCAAATATTACCGCCGAGATGATAGGTAGGGTTAGGTTAGATTATATTACGTTATTGATGTATATGAAGGTCCCACGGAGACGTAGAGGCCAACAAGCCAGGAATGTTGCCAAATATTACCGCCGAGATGTTACGTTGGGTTAGGTTAGGTTAAATTACGTTATTGATGTATATGAAGGTCGCACGGAGAGGTAGAGGCCAACTCGCCAGGAATGTTGTCAAATATTCCCGCCGAGATGATAGGTGGGGTTAGGTTAAGTTATATTACGTTATTGATGTATACGAAATTCCAACGGAGACGTAGAAGCCAACATCGACAGGAATGTTCTCAAATATTTCCGCCGAGATGATAGGTTGGGATAGGTTATGTAATATTACGTTATTGATGTATATGAAGGTCCCACGGAGACGTAGGGGCCAACTCGCCAGGAATGTTGTCAAATATTACCGCCGAGATGTTATGTTGGGTTAGGTTAGGTTAAATTACGTTATTGATGTATATAAAGTCCCACGGAGACGTAGAGGCCAACTCGACAGGAATGTTGTCAAATATTACTGCCGAGATGATAGGTTGGGTTAGGTTAGGTTATACTACGTTATTAATGTATATGATGGTCCGACGCACACGTAGAGACCAACTCTCCAGGAATGTTGTCAAATATTACCGCCGAGATGTTACGTTGGGTTAGGTTAGGTTAAATTACGTTATTGATGTATATAAAAGTCCCACGGAGAGGTAGAGGCCAACATCGACAGGAATGTTCTCAAATATTTCCGCCGAGATGATAGGTTGGGTTAGGTTAGGTAATATTACGTTATTGATGTATATGAAGGTCCCACGGAGACGTAGAGGCCAACATCGGCAGGAATGTTCTCAAATATTTCCGCCGAGATGATAGGTTGGGTTAGGTTAGATTATATTACGTTATTAATGTATATGAAGGTCGCACGGAGAGGTAGAGGCCAACTCGCCAGGAATGTTGTCATATATTACCGCCGAGATGTTACGTTGGGTTAGGTTAGGTTATATTACGTTATTGATGTATATGAAGATCCCACGGAGACGTAGAGCTCAACTCGCCAGGAATGTTGTCAAATATTAACGCCGCGATGATAGGTTGGTTCAGGTTAGGTTATATTACGTTATTGATGTATATGAAGGTCGCACGGAGGCGTAGAGGCCAACTCGCCAGGAATGTTGTCAAATATTACCGCCGAGATGTTATGTTGGGTTAGGTTAGGTTAAATTAGGTTATTGATGTATATAAAAGACCCACGGAGACGTAGAGGCCAACTCGACAGGAATGTTGTCAAATATTACTGCCGAGATGATAGGTTAGGTTAGGTTTGGTTATATTACGTTATTGATGTAAATCAAGGTCCGACGGAGACGTAGAGGCCAACATCGACAGGAATGTTTTCAAATATTACCGCCGATATGATTGGTTGGGTTAGGTTACGTTATATTACGTTATTGATGTATATCAAGGTCCGACGGAGACGTAGAGGCCAACTCTCCAGGAATGTTGTCAAATATTAGTGCCGAGATGTTAGGTTGAGTTGGGTTAGGTTATATTACGTTATTGATGTATATGCAGGTCCCACGGAGGAGTAGAGGCCAACTCGCCAGGAATGTTGTTAAATATTACCGCCGAGATGTTAGATTGGTTTAGGTTAGGTTAGATTACGTTATTGATGTATATGAAGGCCCCACGGAGACGTAGAGGCCAAATCGCCAGGAATGTTGTCATATATTACCGCCGAGATGTTAGGTTGGGTTAGGTTAGGTTATATTACGTTATTGATGTATATCAAGGTCCGACGGAGACGTAGAGGCCAACTCTCCAGGAATGTTGTCAAATATTACC
Source organism: Xylocopa violacea (assembly GCA_963969225.1). Taxonomy (NCBI): domain Eukaryota; kingdom Metazoa; phylum Arthropoda; class Insecta; order Hymenoptera; family Apidae; genus Xylocopa; species Xylocopa violacea. The sequence goes on along the minus strand of CAXAJV010000405.1, from coordinate 3,524 downwards.
GCCGAGATGTTACGTTGGGTTAGGTTAGGTTAAATTACGTTACTGATGTATATAAAAGTCCCACGGAGACGTAGAGGTCAACATCGACAGGAATGTTCTCAAATATTTCCGCCGAGATGATTGGTTGGGTTAGGTTACGTTATATTACGTTATTGATGTATATGAAGGTCCCACGGAGACGTAGAGGCCAACATCGACAGGAATGTTTTCAAATATTACCCCCGATATGATAGGTTGGTTTAGGTTACATTATATTACGTTATTGATGTATATGAAGGTCCCACGGAGACGTAGAGGCCAACATCGACAGGAATGTTCTCAAATATTTCCGCCGAGATGATAGGTTGGGATAGGTTAGGTAATATTACGTTATTGATGTATATGAAGGTCCCACGGAGACGTAGAGGCCAACATCGACAGGAATGTTTTCAAATATTACCGCCGATATGATAGGTTGGTTTAGGTTACGTTATATTACGTTATTGATGTATATGAAGGTCCCACGGAGACGTAGGGGCCAACTCGCCAGGAATGTTGTCAAATATTACCGCCGATATGATTGGTTGGGTTAGGTTACGTTATATTACGTTATTGATCTATATCAAGGTCCGACGGAGACGTAGAGGCCAACTCTCCAGGAATGTTGTCAAATATTACCGCCGAGATGTTACGTTGGGTTAGGTTAGGTTAAATTACGTTATTGATGTATATAAAAGTCCCACGGAGACGTAGAGGTCAACATCGACAGGAATGTTCTCAAATATTTCCGCCGAGATGATTGGTTGGGTTAGGTTACGTTATATTACGTTATTGATGTATATGAAGGTCCCACGGAGACGTAGAGGCCAACTCGCCAGGAATGTTGTCAAATATTACCGCCGATATGATTGGTTGGGTTAGGTTACGTTATATTACGTTATTGATGTATATGAAGGACGCACGGAGACGGAGAGGCCAACTCGCCAGGAATGTTGTCAAATATTAGTGCCGAGATGTTAGGTTGGGTTGGGTTAGGTTATATTAAGTTATTGATGTATATGCAGGTCCCACGGCGGCGTAGAGGCCAACTCGCCAGGAATGTTGTCAAATATTACCGCCGATATGATTGGTTGGGTTAGGTTACGTTATATTACGTTATTGATGTATATGAAGGACGCACGGAGACGTAGAGGCCAACTCGCCAGGAATGTTGTCAAATATTACCGCCGAGATGTAATGTTGGGTTAGGTTAGGTTAAATTACGTTATTGATGTATATAAAAGTCCCACGCAGACGTAGAGGCCAACTCGACAGGAATGTTGTCAAATATTACTGCCGAGATGATAGGTTGGGTTAGGTTAGGTTATATTACGTTATTGATGTATATCAAGGTCCGACGGAGACGTAGAGGCCAACTCTCCAGGAATGTTGTCAAATATTAGTGCTGAGATGTTAGGTTGAGTTGGGTTAGGTTATATTACGTTATTGATGTATATGCAGGTCCCACGGAGGTGTAGAGGCCAACTCGCAAGGAATGTTGTTAAATATTACCGCCGAGATGTTAGATTGGTTTAGGTTAGGTTAGATTACGTTATTGATGTATATGAAGGTCCCACGGAGACGTAGAGGCCAACATCGACAGGAATGTTTTCAAATATTACCGCCGATATGATAGGTTGGTTTAGGTTACGTTATATTACGTTATTGATTTATATGAAGGTCCCACGGAGACGTAGAGGCCAACTCTCCAGGAATGTTGCCAAATATTACCGCCGAGATGTTACGTTGGGTTAGGTTAGGTTAAATTACGTTATTGATGTATATAAAAGTCCCACGGAGACGTGGAGGCCAACATCGACAGGAATGTTCTCAAATATTTCCGCCGAGATGATAGGTTGGGATAGGTTAGGTAATATTACGTTATTGATGTATATGAAGGTCCCACGGAGACGTAGGGGCCAACTCGCCAGGAATGTTGTCAAATATTACCGCCGAGATGTTATGTTGGGTTAGGTTAGGTTAAATGACGTTATTGATGTATATAAAGTCCCACGGAGACGTAGAGGCCAACTCGACAGGAATGTTGTCAAATATTACTGCCGAGATGATAGGTTGGGTTAGGTTAGGTTATACTACGTTATTAATGTATATGAAGGTCCGACGCACACGTAGAGACCAACTCTCCAGGAATGTTGTCAAATATTACCGCCGAGATGTTACGTTGGGTTAGGTTAGGTTAAATTACGTTTTGATGTATATAAAGGTCCCACGGAGAGGTAGAGGCCAACATCGACAGGAATATTTTCACATATTACCGCCGATATGATAGGTTGGTTTAGGTTACGTTATATTACGTTATTGATCTATATGAAGGTCCCACGGAGACGTAGAGTCCAACTGGCCAGGACTGTTGTCAAATATTACCGCCGAGATGATAGGTAGGGTTAGGTTAGATTATATTACGTTATTGATGTATATGAAGGTCCCACGGAGACGTAGAGGCCAACAAGCCAGGAATGTTGCCAAATATTACCGCCGAGATGTTACGTTGGGTTAGGTTAGGTTATACTACGTTATTAATGTATATGATGGTCCGACGCACACGTAGAGACCAACTCTCCAGGAATGTTGTCAAATATTACCGCCGAGATGTTACGTTGGGTTAGGTTAGGTTAAATTACGTTATTGATGTATATAAAAGTCCCACGGAGAGGTAGAGGCCAACATCGACAGGAATGTTCTCAAATATTTCCGCCGAGATGATAGGTTGGGTTAGGTTAGGTAATATTACGTTATTGATGTATATGAAGGTCCCACGGAGACGTAGAGGCCAACATCGGCAGGAATGTTCTCAAATATTTCCGCCGAGATGATAGGTTGGGTTAGGTTAGATTATATTACGTTATTAATGTATATGAAGGTCGCACGGAGAGGTAGAGGCCAACTCGCCAGGAATGTTGTCATATATTACCGCCGAGATGTTACGTTGGGTTAGGTTAGGTTATATTACGTTATTGATGTATATGAAGATCCCACGGAGACGTAGAGCTCAACTCGCCAGGAATGTTGTCAAATATTAACGCCGCGATGATAGGTTGGTTCAGGTTAGGTTATATTACGTTATTGATGTATATGAAGGTCGCACGGAGGCGTAGAGGCCAACTCGCCAGGAATGTTGTCAAATATTACCGCCGAGATGTTATGTTGGGTTAGGTTAGGTTAAATTAGGTTATTGATGTATATAAAAGACCCACGGAGACGTAGAGGCCAACTCGACAGGAATGTTGTCAAATATTACTGCCGAGATGATAGGTTAGGTTAGGTTTGGTTATATTACGTTATTGATGTAAATCAAGGTCCGACGGAGACGTAGAGGCCAACATCGACAGGAATGTTTTCAAATATTACCGCCGATATGATTGGTTGGGTTAGGTTACGTTATATTACGTTATTGATGTATATCAAGGTCCGACGGAGACGTAGAGGCCAACTCTCCAGGAATGTTGTCAAATATTAGTGCCGAGATGTTAGGTTGAGTTGGGTTA
>CAXAJV010000404.1:0-191000 GCA_963969225.1 Xylocopa violacea | reverse complement strand
TTTACAACATTCCTTGCGTGTTGGCCCCTAATTCTTTGTGGGAACATTATGTACGTATGTAACGTTATATGTCCTAACCTAATCAAACCTAACATCTCGGATGTAATATTTCACAACATTCGTGGCGTGTCGGCCTCTACTTCTCGGTGGGAACATTATGTACGTCTATAACGATATGTGCCCTAACCTAAGGCAACCTAACACCTCGTATGTCATATTTTACAACATTCGTGGCGTGTAGGCCTCTACTTCTCGGTGGGAACATTATGCACGTCTATAACGTTATATGTCCTAACCTAAGGCAACCTAACACCTCGTATGTAATATTTTACAACATTCGTGGCGTGTGGGCCTCTACTTCTCGGTGGGTACATTATGTACGTCTACAACGTTATATGTTCTATCCTAGGGCAACGTAACATCTCGGATGTAATATTTTACAACATTCCTTGCGTGTCGGCCCCTACTTCTCTGTGGGAACATTATATACGGCTCATAACGTTATATGTCCTATCCTAGGGCAACCTAACATCTCGGATGTAATATTTCACAACATTCGTGGCGTGTCGGCCTCTACTTCTCGGTGGGAACATTATGTACGTCTATAACGATATGTGCCCTAACCTAAGGCAACCTAACACCTCGTATGTAATATTTTACAACATTCGTGGCGTGTAGGCCTCTACTTCTCGGTGGGAACATTATGTACGTCTATAACGTTATATGTCCTAACGTAAGGCAACCTAACATCTCGGATATAATATTTTCCAACATTCCTTGCGTGTCGGCACCTACTTCTCAGTGGGAACATTATATACGTCTATAACGTTATATATCCTATCCTAGGGCAACCTAACATCTCGGACGTTATATTCTACAACATTCCTTGCGTGTCGGCCCCTACTTCTTGGTGGGAACATTGTGTACGTATATAACGTTATATGTCCTACCCTAAGCAAACCTAACATCTCGGATGTAATATTTCACAACATTCGTGGCGTGTCGGCCACTACATCTCGGTGGGAACATTATGTGCAGCTACAACGTAATATGTCCTAACCTAAGGCAGCCTAACAACTCGGATGTAATATTTTACAACATTCCTTGCGTGTCGGCGCATACTGCTCCGTGGGAATATTATATACGTCTATAACCTTATATATACTAACCTAAGGCAACCTAACATCTCGGATGTAATATTTTACAACATTACTTGCGTGTCGGCTACTACTTATCCGTGGGAACATTATACACTTCTATAACGTTATATAACCTAACCGAAGGCAACATAACATCTCGGACGTTATATTCTACAACATTCGTGGCGTGTCGGCCCCTACTTCTTGGTGGGAACATTATGTACGTATATAACGTTATATGTCCTATCCTAAGGCAACCTAACATCTCGGATGTAATATTTTACAGCATTCCTTGCGCGTCGGCACCTACTTTTCGGTGGTAACATTATATACGTCTATAACGTTATATGTCCTAACCTAAGGCAACCTATCATCTCGGATGTAATATTTTACAACATTCCTTGCGTGTTGGCCCCTAATTCTTTGTGGGAACATTATGTACGTATGTAACGTTATATGTCCTAACCTAATCAAACCTAACATCTCGGATGTAATATTTCACAACATTCGTGGCGTGTCGGCCTCTACTTCTCGGTGGGAACATTATGTACGTCTATAACGATATGTGCCCTAACCTAAGGCAACCTAACACCTCGTATGTAATATTTTACAACATTCGTGGCGTGTAGGCCTCTACTTCTCGGTGGGAACATTATGCACGTCTATAACGTTATATGTCCTAACCTAAGGCAACCTAACACCTCGTATGTAATATTTTACAACATTCGTGGCGTGTGGGCCTCTACTTCTCGGTGGGTACATTATGTACGTCTACAACGTTATATGTTCTATCCTAGGGCAACGTAACATCTCGGATGTAATATTTTACAACATTCCTTGCGTGTCGGCCCCTACTTCTCGGTGGGAACATTATATACGGCTCATAACGTTATATGTCCTATCCTAGGGCAACCTAACATCTCGGATGTAATATTTCACAACATTCGTGGCGTGTCGGCCTCTACTTCTCGGTGGGAACATTATGTACGTCTATAACGATATGTGCCCTAACCTAAGGCAACCTAACACCTCGTATGTAATATTTTACAACATTCGTGGCGTGTAGGCCTCTACTTCTCGGTGGGAACATTATGTACGTCTATAACGTTATATGTCCTAACCTAAGGCAACCTAACACATCGTATGTAATATTTTACAACATTCGTGGCGTGTCGGCACCTACTTTTCGGTGGGAACATTATGTGCAGCTATATCGTTATATATCCTAACCTAAGGCAACCTAACATCTCGGATGTAATATTTTACAACATTCCTTGCGTGTCGGCCCCTACTTCTTTGTGGTAACATTATGTACGTATGTAACGTTATATGTCCTAACCTAAGCAAACCTAACTTCTCGGATGTAATATTTTACAACATTCCTTGCGTGTCGGCCCCTTCTTCTTGGTGGGAACATTGTGTACGTATATAACGTTATATGTCCTACCCTAAGCAAACCTAACATCTCGGATGTAATATTTCAAAACATTCGTGGCGTGTCGGCCTCTACTTCTCGGTGGGAACATTATATACGTCTATAACGTTATATGTCCTAACCTAAGCAAACCTAACATCTCGGATGTAATATTTCACAACATTCGTGGCGTGTCGGCCTCTACTTCTCGGTGGGAACATTATGCACGTCTATAGCGTTATATGTCCTAAGCTAAGGCAACCTAACACCTCGTATGTAATATTTTACAACATTCGTGGCGTGTAGGCCTCTACTTCTCGGTGGGAACATTATGTACGTCTATAACGATATGTGCCCTAACCTAAGGCAACCTAACACCTCGTATGTAATATTTTACAACATTCGTGGCGTGTAGGCCTCTACTTCTCGGTGGGAACATTATGCACGTCTATAACGTTATATGTCCTAACCTAAGGCAACCTAACACCTCGTATGTAATATTTTACAACATTCGTGGCGTGTCGGCACCTACTTTTCGGTGGTAACATTATATACGTCTATAACGTTATATGTCCTATCCTAGGGCAACCTAACATCTCGGATGTAATATTTTACAACATTCCTTGCGTGTCGGCCCCTACTTCTCGGTGGGAACATTATGCACGTCTATAACGTTATATGTCCTATCCTAAGGCAACCTAACACCTCGGATGTAATATTTAACAACATTCGTGGCGTGTCGGCCACTACATCTCGGTGGGTACATTATGTGCAGCTACAACGTAATATGTCCTAACCTAAGGCAGCCTAACATCTCGGATGTAATATTTTACAACATTCCTTGCGTGTCGGCGCATACTGCTCCGTGGGAATATTATATACGTCTATAACCTTATATATACTAACCTAAGGCAACCTAACATCTCGGATGTAATATTTTACAACATTACTTGCGTGTCGGCTCCTACTTATCCGTGGGAACATTATACACTTCTATAACGTTATATAACCTAACCGAAGGCAACATAACATCTCGGACGTTATATTCTACAACATTCGTCGCGTGTCGGCCCCTACTTCTTGGTGGGAACATTATGTACGTATATAACGTTATATGTCCTATCCTAAGGGAACCTAACATCTCGGATGTAATATTTTGCAGCATTCCTTGCGCGTCGGCACCTACTTTTCGGTGGTAACATTATATACGTCTATAACGTTATATGTCCTAACCTAAGGCAACCTAACTTCTCGGATGTAATATTTTACAACATTCCTTGCGTGTTGGCCCCTAATTCTTTGTGGGAACATTATGTACGTATGTAACGTTATATGTCCTAACCTAATCAAACCTAACATCTCGGATGTAATATTTCACAACATTCGTGGCGTGTCGGCCTCTACTTCTCGGTGGGAACATTATGTACGTCTATAACGATATGTGCCCTAACCTAAGGCAACCTAACACCTCGTATGTCATATTTTACAACATTCGTGGCGTGTAGGCCTCTACTTCTCGGTGGGAACATTATGCACGTCTATAACGTTATATGTCCTAACCTAAGGCAACCTAACACCTCGTATGTAATATTTTACAACATTCGTGGCGTGTGGGCCTCTACTTCTCGGTGGGTACATTATGTACGTCTACAACGTTATATGTTCTATCCTAGGGCAACGTAACATCTCGGATGTAATATTTTACAACATTCCTTGCGTGTCGGCCCCTACTTCTCTGTGGGAACATTATATACGGCTCATAACGTTATATGTCCTATCCTAGGGCAACCTAACATCTCGGATGTAATATTTCACAACATTCGTGGCGTGTCGGCCTCTACTTCTCGGTGGGAACATTATGTACGTCTATAACGATATGTGCCCTAACCTAAGGCAACCTAACACCTCGTATGTAATATTTTACAACATTCGTGGCGTGTAGGCCTCTACTTCTCGGTGGGAACATTATGTACGTCTATAACGTTATATGTCCTAACGTAAGGCAACCTAACATCTCGGATATAATATTTTCCAACATTCCTTGCGTGTCGGCACCTACTTCTCAGTGGGAACATTATATACGTCTATAACGTTATATATCCTATCCTAGGGCAACCTAACATCTCGGACGTTATATTCTACAACATTCGTGGCGTGTCGGCCGTTACTTCTTGGTGGGAACATTATGTACGTATATAACGTTATATGTCCTATCCTAAGCAAACCTAACATCTCGGATGTAATATTTCACATCATTCGTGGCGTGTCGGCCTCTACTTCTCGGTGGGAACAATATGTACGTCTATAACGATATGTGCCCTAACCTGAGGCAACCTAACACCTCGTATGTAATATTTTACAACATTCGTGGCGTGTAGGCCTCTACTTCTCGGTGGGAACATTATGTGCGTCTATAACGTTATATATCCTAACGTAAGGCAACCTAACATCTCGGATGTAATATTTTCCAACATTCCTTGCGTGTCGGCACCTACTTCTCAGTGGGAACATTATATACGTCTATAACGTTATATATCCTATCCTAGGGCAACCTAACATCTCGGACGTTATATTCTACAACATTCGTGGCGTGTCGGCCCCTACTTCTTGGTGGGAACATTATGTACGTATATAACGTTATATGTCCTATCCTAAGCAAACCTAACATCTCGGATGTAATATTTCACATCATTCGTGGCGTGTCGGCCTCTACTTCTCGGTGGGTACAATATGTACGTCTATAACGATATGTGCCCTAACCTAAGGCAACCTAACACCTCGTATGTAATATTTTACAACATTCGTGGCGTGTAGGCCTCTACTTCTCGGTGGGAACATTTTGCACGTCTATAACGTTATATGTCCTAACCTAAGGCAACCTAACACATCGTATGTAATATTTTACAACATTCGTGGCGTGTCGGCACCTACTTTTCGGTGGGAACATTATGTGCAGCTATATCGTTATATATCCTAACCTAAGGCAACCTAACATCTCGGATGTAATATTTTACAACATTCCTTGCGTGTCGGCCCCTACTTCTTTGTGGGAACATTATGTACGTATGTAACGTTATATGTCCTAACCTAAGCAAACCTAACTTCTCGGATGTAATATTTTACAACATTCCTTGCGTGTCGGCCCCTACTTCTTGGTGGGAACATTGTGTACGTATATAACGTTATATGTCCTACCCTAAGCAAACCTAACATCTCGGATGTAATATTTCACAACATTCGTGGCGTGTCGGCCTCTACTTCTCGGTGGGAACATTATGTACGTCTATAACGATATGTGCCCTAACCTAAGGCAACCTAACACCTCGTATGTAATATTTTACAACATTCGTGGCGTGTAGGCCTCTACTTCTCGGTGGGAACATTATGCACGTCTATAACGTTATATGTCCTAACCTAAGGCAACCTAACACCTCGTATGTAATATTTTACAACATTCGTGGCGTGTAGGCCTCTACTTCTCGGTGGGAACATTATGTACGTCTATAACGTTATATATCCTAACGTAAGGCAACCTAACATCTCGGATGTAATATTTTCCAACATTCCTTGCGTGTCGGCACCTACTTCTCAGTGGGAACATTATATACGTCTATAACGTTATATATCCTATCCTAGGGCAACCTAACATCTCGGACGTTATATTCTACAACATTCGTGGCGTGTCGGCCCCTACTTCTTGGTGGGAACATTATGTACGTATATAACGTTATATGTCCTATCCTAAGCAAACCTAACATCTCGGATGTAATATTTCACATCATTCGTGGCGTGTCGGCCTCTACTTCTCGGTGGGTACAATATGTACGTCTATAACGATATGTGCCCTAACCTAAGGCAACCTAACACCTCGTATGTAATATTTTACAACATTCGTGGCGTGTAGGCCTCTACTTCTCGGTGGGAACATTTTGCACGTCTATAACGTTATATGTCCTAACCTAAGGCAACCTAACACATCGTATGTAATATTTTACAACATTCGTGGCGTTTCGGCACCTACTTTTCGGTGGGAACATTATGTGCAGCTATATCGTTATATATCCTAACCTAAGGCAACCTAACATCTCGGATGTAATATTTTACAACATTCCTTGCGTGTTAGCCCCTAATTCTTTGTGGGAACATTATGTACGTATGTAACGTTATATGTCCTAACCTAATCAAACCTAACATCTCGGATGTAATATTTCACAACATTCGTGGCGTGTCGGCCTCTACTTCTCGGTGGGAACATTATGTACGTCTATAACGATATGTGCCCTAACCTAAGGCAACCTAACACCTCGTATGTCATATTTTACAACATTCGTGGCGTGTAGGCCTCTACTTCTCGGTGGGAACATTATGCACGTCTATAACGTTATATGTCCTAACCTAAGGCAACCTAACACCTCGTATGTAATATTTTACAACATTCGTGGCGTGTGGGCCTCTACTTCTCGGTGGGTACATTATGTACGTCTATAACGTTATATGTTCTATCCTAGGGCAACGTAACATCTCGGATGTAATATTTTACAACATTCCTTGCGTGTCGGCGCCTACTTCTCGGTGGTAACATTATATACGGCTCATAACGTTATATGTCCTATCCTAGGGCAACCTAACATCTCGGATGTAATATTTCACAACATTCGTGGCGTGTAGGCCTCCACTTCTCGGTGGGAACATTATGTACGTCTATAACGTTATATATCCTAACGTAAGGCAACCTAACATCTCGGATGTAATTTTTTCCAACATTCCTTGCGTGTGGGCACCTACTTCTCAGTGGGAACATTATATACGTCTATAACGTTATATATCCTATCCTAGGGCAACCTAACATCTCGGACGTTATATTCTACAACATTCCTTGCGTGTCGGCCCCTACTTCTTTGTGGGAACATTATGTACGTATGTAACGTTATATGTCCTAACCTAAGCAAACCTAACTTCTCGGATGTAATATTTTACAACATTCCTCGCGTGTCGGCCCCTACTTCTTGGTGGGAACATTGTGTACGTATATAACGTTATATGTCCTACCCTAAGCAAACCTAACATCTCGGATGTAATATTTCACAACATTCGTGGCGTGTCGGCCTCTACTTCTCGGTGGGAACATTATGTACGTCTATAACGATATGTGCCCTAACCTAAGGCAACCTAACACCTCGTATGTAATATTTTACAACATTCGTGGCGTGTAGGCCTCTACTTCTCGGTGGGAACATTATGCACGTCTATAACGTTATATGTCCTAACCTAAGGCAACCTAACACCTCGTATGTAATATTTTACAACATTCGTGGCGTGTCGGCACCTACTTTTCGGTGGTAACATTATATACGTCTATAACGTTATATGTCCTATCCTAGGGCAACCTAACATCTCGGATGTAATATTTTACAACATTCCTTGCGTGTTGGCCCCTAATTCTTTGTGGGAACATTATGTACGTATGTAACGTTATATGTCCTAACCTAATCAAACCTAACATCTCGGATGTAATATTTCACAACATTCGTGGCGTGTCGGCCTCTACTTCTCGGTGGGAACATTATATACGTCTATAACGTTATATGTCCTAACCTAAGCAAACCTAACATCTCGGATGTAATATTTCACAACATTCGTGGCGTGTCGGCCTCTACTTCTCGGTGGGAACATTATGCACGTCTATAGCGTTATATGTCCTAAGCTAAGGCAACCTAACACCTCGTATGTAATATTTTACAACATTCGTGGCGTGTAGGCCTCTACTTCTCGGTGGGAACATTATGTACGTCTATAACGATATGTGCGCTAACCTAAGGCAACCTAACACCTCGTATGTAATATTTTACAACATTCGTGGCGTGTAGGCCTCTACTTCTCGGTGGGAACATTATGCACGTCTATAACGTTATATGTCCTAACCTAAGGCAACCTAACACCTCGTATGTAATATTTTACAACATTCGTGGCGTGTCGGCACCTACTTTTCGGTGGTAACATTATATACGTCTATAACGTTATATGTCCTATCCTAGGGCAACCTAACATCTCGGATGTAATATTTTACAACATTCCTTGCGTGTCGGCCCCTACTTCTCGGTGGGAACATTATGCACGTCTATAACGTTATATGTCCTATCCTAAGGCAACCTAACACCTCGGATGTAATATTTAACAACATTCGTGGCGTGTCGGCCACTACATCTCGGTGGGTACATTATGTGCAGCTACAACGTAATATGTCCTAACCTAAGGCAGCCTAACATCTCGGATGTAATATTTTACAACATTCCTTGCGTGTCGGCGCATACTGCTCCGTGGGAATATTATATACGTCTATAACCTTATATATACTAACCTAAGGCAACCTAACATCTCGGATGTAATATTTTACAACATTACTTGCGTGTCGGCTCCTACTTATCCGTGGGAACATTATACACTTCTATAACGTTATATAACCTAACCGAAGGCAACATAACATCTCGGACGTTATATTCTACAACATTCGTGGCGTGTCGGCTCCTACTTCTTGGTGGGAACATTATGTACGTATATAACGTTATATGTCCTATCCTAAGGGAACCTAACATCTCGGATGTAATATTTTGCAGCATTCCTTGCGCGTCGGCACCTACTTTTCGGTGGTAACATTATATACGTCTATAACGTTATATGTCCTAACCTAAGGCAACCTAACTTCTCGGATGTAATATTTTACAACATTCCTTGCGTGTTGGCCCCTAATTCTTTGTGGGAACATTATGTACGTATGTAACGTTATATGTCCTAACCTAATCAAACCTAACATCTCGGATGTAATATTTCACAACATTCGTGGCGTGTCGGCCTCTACTTCTCGGTGGGAACATTATGTACGTCTATAACGATATGTGCCCTAACCTAAGGCAACCTAACACCTCGTATGTCATATTTTACAACATTCGTGGCGTGTAGGCCTCTACTTCTCGGTGGGAACATTATGCACGTCTATAACGTTATATGTCCTAACCTAAGGCAACCTAACACCTCGTATGTAATATTTTACAACATTCGTGGCGTGTGGGCCTCTACTTCTCGGTGGGTACATTATGTACGTCTACAACGTTATATGTTCTATCCTAGGGCAACGTAACATCTCGGATGTAATATTTTACAACATTCCTTGCGTGTCGGCCCCTACTTCTCGGTGGGAACATTATATACGGCTCATAACGTTATATGTCCTATCCTAAGGGAACCTAACATCTCGGATGTAATATTTTGCAGCATTCCTTGCGCGTCGGCACCTACTTTTCGGTGGTAACATTATATACGTCTATAACGTTATATGTCCTAACCTAAGGCAACCTAACTTCTCGGATGTAATATTTTACAACATTCCTTGCGTGTTGGCCCCTAATTCTTTGTGGGAACATTATGTACGTATGTAACGTTATATGTCCTAACCTAATCAAACCTAACATCTCGGATGTAATATTTCACAACATTCGTGGCGTGTCGGCCTCTACTTCTCGGTGGGAACATTATGTACGTCTATAACGATATGTGCCCTAACCTAAGGCAACCTAACACCTCGTATGTCATATTTTACAACATTCGTGGCGTGTAGGCCTCTACTTCTCGGTGGGAACATTATGCACGTCTATAACGTTATATGTCCTAACCTAAGGCAACCTAACACCTCGTATGTAATATTTTACAACATTCGTGGCGTGTGGGCCTCTACTTCTCGGTGGGTACATTATGTACGTCTACAACGTTATATGTTCTATCCTAGGGCAACGTAACATCTCGGATGTAATATTTTACAACATTCCTTGCGTGTCGGCCCCTACTTCTCGGTGGGAACATTATATACGGCTCATAACGTTATATGTCCTATCCTAGGGCAACCTAACATCTCGGATGTAATATTTCACAACATTCGTGGCGTGTCGGCCTCTACTTCTCGGTGGGAACATTATGTACGTCTATAACGATATGTGCCCTAACCTAAGGCAACCTAACACCTCGTATGTAATATTTTACAACATTCGTGGCGTGTAGGCCTCTACTTCTCGGTGGGAACATTATGTACGTCTATAACGTTATATGTCCTAACGTAAGGCAACCTAACATCTCGGATATAATATTTTCCAACATTCCTTGCGTGTCGGCACCTACTTCTCAGTGGGAACATTATATACGTCTAGAACGTTATATATCCTATCCTAGGGCAACCTAACATCTCGGACGTTATATTCTACAACATTCGTGGCGTGTCGGCCGTTACTTCTTGGTGGGAACATTATGTACGTATATAACGTTATATGTCCTATCCTAAGCAAACCTAACATCTCGGATGTAATATTTCACATCATTCGTGGCGTGTCGGCCTCTACTTCTCGGTGGGAACAATATGTACGTCTATAACGATATGTGCCCTAACCTAAGGCAACCTAACACCTCGTATGTAATATTTCACAACATTCGTGGCGTGTCGGCCTCTACTTCTCGGTGGGAACATTATGCACGTCTATAGCGTTATATGTCCTAAGCTAAGGCAACCTAACACCTCGTATGTAATATTTTACAACATTCGTGGCGTGTCGGCACCTACTTTTCGGTGGTAACATTATATACGTCTATAACGTTATATGTCCTATCCTAGGGCAACCTAACATCTCGGATGTAATATTTTACAACATTCCTTGCGTGTTGGCCCCTAATTCTTTGTGGGAACATTATGCACGTCTATAACGTTATATGTCCTAACCTAAGGCAACCTAACACCTCGTATGTAATATTTTACAACATTCGTGGCGTGTCGGCACCTACTTTTCGGTGGTAACATTATATACGTCTATAACGTTATATGTCCTATCCTAGGGCAACCTAACATCTCGGATGTAATATTTTACAACATTCCTTGCGTGTTGGCCCCTAATTCTTTGTGGGAACATTATGTACGTATGTAACGTTATATGTCCTAACCTAATCAAACCTAACATCTCGGATGTAATATTTCACAACATTCGTGGCGTGTCGGCCTCTACTTCTCGGTGGGAACATTATATACGTCTATAACGTTATATGTCCTAACCTAAGCAAACCTAACATCTCGGATGTAATATTTCACAACATTCGTGGCGTGTCGGCCTCTACTTCTCGGTGGGAACATTATGTACGTCTATAACGATATGTGCCCTAACCTAAGGCAACCTAACACCTCGTATGTAATATTTTACAACATTCGTGGCGTGTAGGCCTCTACTTCTCGGTGGGAACATTATGTACGTCTATAACGTTATATGTCCTAACGTAAGGCAACCTAACATCTCGGATATAATATTTTCCAACATTCCTTGCGTGTCGGCACCTACTTCTCAGTGGGAACATTATATACGTCTATAACGTTATATATCCTATCCTAGGGCAACCTAACATCTCGGACGTTATATTCTACAACATTCGTGGCGTGTCGGCCCCTACTTCTTGGTGGGAACATTATGTACGTATATAACGTTATATGTCCTATCCTAAGCAAACCTAACATCTCGGATGTAATATTTCACATCATTCGTGGCGTGTCGGCCTCTACTTCTCGGTGGGTACAATATGTACGTCTATAACGATATGTGCCCTAACCTAAGGCAACCTAACACCTCGTATGTAATATTTTACAACATTCGTGGCGTGTAGGCCTCTACTTCTCGGTGGGAACATTTTGCACGTTTATAACGTTATATGTCCTAACCTAAGGCAACCTAACACATCGTATGTAATATTTTACAACATTCGTGGCGTGTCGGCACCTACTTTTCGGTGGGAACATTATGTGCAGCTATATCGTTATATATCCTAACCTAAGGCAACCTAACATCTCGGATGTAATATTTTACAACATTCCTTGCGTGTCGGCCCCTACTTCTTTGTGGGAACATTATGTACGTATGTAACGTTATATGTCCTAACCTAAGCAAACCTAACTTCTCGGATGTAATATTTTACAACATTCCTTGCGTGTCGGCCCCTACTTCTTGGTGGGAACATTGTGTACGTATATAACGTTATATGTCCTACCCTAAGCAAACCTAACATCTCGGATGTAATATTTCACAACATTCGTGGCGTGTCGGCCTCTACTTCTCGGTGGGAACATTATGTACGTCTATAACGATATGTGCCCTAACCTAAGGCAACCTAACACCTCGTATGTAATATTTTACAACATTCGTGGCGTGTCGGCACCTACTTTTCGGTGGTAACATTATATACGTCTATAACGTTATATGTCCTATCCTAGGGCAACCTAACATCTCGGATGTAATATTTTACAACATTCCTTGCGTGTTGGCCCCTAATTCTTTGTGGGAACATTATGTACGTATGTAACGTTATATGTCCTAACCTAATCAAACCTAACATCTCGGATGTAATATTTCACAACATTCGTGGCGTGTCGGCCTCTACTTCTCGGTGGGAACATTATGTACGTCTATAACGATATGTGCCCTAACCTAAGGCAACCTAACACCTCGTATGTCATATTTTACAACATTCGTGGCGTGTAGGCCTCTACTTCTCGGTGGGAACATTATGCACGTCTATAACGTTATATGTCCTAACCTAAGGCAACCTAACACCTCGTATGTAATATTTTACAACATTCGTGGCGTGTGGGCCTCTACTTCTCGGTGGGTACATTATGTACGTCTACAACGTTATATGTTCTATCCTAGGGCAACGTAACATCTCGGATGTAATATTTTACAACATTCCTTGCGTGTCGGCCCCTACTTCTCGGTGGGAACATTATATACGGCTCATAACGTTATATGTCCTATCCTAAGGGAACCTAACATCTCGGATGTAATATTTTGCAGCATTCCTTGCGCGTCGGCACCTACTTTTCGGTGGTAACATTATATACGTCTATAACGTTATATGTCCTAACCTAAGGCAACCTAACTTCTCGGATGTAATATTTTACAACATTCCTTGCGTGTTGGCCCCTAATTCTTTGTGGGAACATTATGTACGTATGTAACGTTATATGTCCTAACCTAATCAAACCTAACATCTCGGATGTAATATTTCACAACATTCGTGGCGTGTCGGCCTCTACTTCTCGGTGGGAACATTATGTACGTCTATAACGATATGTGCCCTAACCTAAGGCAACCTAACACCTCGTATGTAATATTTTACAACATTCGTGGCGTGTGGGCCTCTACTTCTCGGTGGGTACATTATGTACGTCTACAACGTTATATGTTCTATCCTAGGGCAACGTAACATCTCGGATGTAATATTTTACAACATTCCTTGCGTGTCGGCCCCTACTTCTCGGTGGGAACATTATATACGGCTCATAACGTTATATGTCCTATCCTAAGGGAACCTAACATCTCGGATGTAATATTTTGCAGCATTCCTTGCGCGTCGGCACCTACTTTTCGGTGGTAACATTATATACGTCTATAACGTTATATGTCCTAACCTAAGGCAACCTAACTTCTCGGATGTAATATTTTACAACATTCCTTGCGTGTTGGCCCCTAATTCTTTGTGGGAACATTATGTACGTATGTAACGTTATATGTCCTAACCTAATCAAACCTAACATCTCGGATGTAATATTTCACAACATTCGTGGCGTGTCGGCCTCTACTTCTCGGTGGGAACATTATGTACGTCTATAACGATATGTGCCCTAACCTAAGGCAACCTAACACCTCGTATGTCATATTTTACAACATTCGTGGCGTGTAGGCCTCTACTTCTCGGTGGGAACATTATGCACGTCTATAACGTTATATGTCCTAACCTAAGGCAACCTAACACCTCGTATGTAATATTTTACAACATTCGTGGCGTGTGGGCCTCTACTTCTCGGTGGGTACATTATGTACGTCTACAACGTTATATGTTCTATCCTAGGGCAACGTAACATCTCGGATGTAATATTTTACAACATTCCTTGCGTGTCGGCCCCTACTTCTCGGTGGGAACATTATATACGGCTCATAACGTTATATGTCCTATCCTAGGGCAACCTAACATCTCGGATGTAATATTTCACAACATTCGTGGCGTGTCGGCCTCTACTTCTCGGTGGGAACATTATGTACGTCTATAACGATATGTGCCCTAACCTAAGGCAACCTAACACCTCGTATGTAATATTTTACAACATTCGTGGCGTGTAGGCCTCTACTTCTCGGTGGGAACATTATGTACGTCTATAACGTTATATGTCCTAACGTAAGGCAACCTAACATCTCGGATATAATATTTTCCAACATTCCTTGCGTGTCGGCACCTACTTCTCAGTGGGAACATTATATACGTCTATAACGTTATATATCCTATCCTAGGGCAACCTAACATCTCGGACGTTATATTCTACAACATTCGTGGCGTGTCGGCCGTTACTTCTTGGTGGGAACATTATGTACGTATATAACGTTATATGTCCTATCCTAAGCAAACCTAACATCTCGGATGTAATATTTCACATCATTCGTGGCGTGTCGGCCTCTACTTCTCGGTGGGAACAATATGTACGTCTATAACGATATGTGCCCTAACCTAAGGCAACCTAACACCTCGTATGTAATATTTTACAACATTCGTGGCGTGTAGGCCTCTACTTCTCGGTGGGAACATTATGTACGTCTATAACGTTATATATCCTAACGTAAGGCAACCTAATATCTCGGATGTAATATTTTCCAACATTCCTTGCGTGTCGGCACCTACTTCTCAGTGGGAACATTATATACGTCTATAACGTTATATATCCTATCCTAGGGCAACCTAACATCTCGGACGTTATATTCTACAACATTCGTGGCGTGTCGGCCCCTACTTCTTGGTGGGAACATTATGTACGTATATAACGTTATATGTCCTATCCTAAGCAAACCTAACATCTCGGATGTAATATTTCACATCATTCGTGGCGTGTCGGCCTCTACTTCTCGGTGGGTACAATATGTACGTCTATAACGATATGTGCCCTAACCTAAGGCAACCTAACACCTCGTATGTAATATTTTACAACATTCGTGGCGTGTAGGCCTCTCCTTCTCGGTGGGAACATTTTGCACGTCTATAACGTTATATGTCCTAACCTAAGGCAACCTAACACATCGTATGTAATATTTTACAACATTCGTGGCGTGTCGGCACCTACTTTTCGGTGGGAACATTATGTGCAGCTATATCGTTATATATCCTAACCTAAGGCAACCTAACATCTCGGATGTAATATTTTACAACATTCCTTGCGTGTTAGCCCCTAATTCTTTGTGGGAACATTATGTACGTATGTAACGTTATATGTCCTAACCTAATCAAACCTAACATCTCGGATGTAATATTTCACAACATTCGTGGCGTGTCGGCCTCTACTTCTCGGTGGGAACATTATGTACGTCTATAACGATATGTGCCCTAACCTAAGGCAACCTAACACCTCGTATGTCATATTTTACAACATTCGTGGCGTGTAGGCCTCTACTTCTCGGTGGGAACATTATGCACGTCTATAACGTTATATGTCCTAACCTAAGGCAACCTAACACCTCGTATGTAATATTTTACAACATTCGTGGCGTGTGGGCCTCTACTTCTCGGTGGGTACATTATGTACGTCTATAACGTTATATGTTCTATCCTAGGGCAACGTAACATCTCGGATGTAATATTTTACAACATTCCTTGCGTGTCGGCTCCTACTTCTCGGTGGTAACATTATATACGGCTCATAACGTTATATGTCCTATCCTAGGGCAACCTAACATCTCGGATGTAATATTTCACAACATTCGTGGCGTGTCGGCCTCTACTTCTCGGTGGGAACATTATGTACGTCTATAACGATATGTGCCCTAACCTAAGGCAACCTAACACCTCGTATGTAATATTTTACAACATTCGTGGCGTGTAGGCCTCCACTTCTCGGTGGGAACATTATGTACGTCTATAACGTTATATATCCTAACGTAAGGCAACCTAACATCTCGGATGTAATTTTTTCCAACATTCCTTGCGTGTGGGCACCTACTTCTCAGTGGGAACATTATATACGTCTATAACGGTATATATCCTATCCTAGGGCAACCTAACATCTCGGACGTTATATTCTACAACATTCCTTGCGTGTCGGCCCCTACTTCTTTGTGGGAACATTATGTACGTATGTAACGTTATATGTCCTAACCTAAGCAAACCTAACTTCTCGGATGTAATATTTTACAACATTCCTTGCGTGTCGGCCCCTACTTCTTGGTGGGAACATTGTGTACGTATATAACGTTATATGTCCTACCCTAAGCAGACCTAACATCTCGGATGTAATATTTCACAACATTCGTGGCGTGTCGGCCTCTACTTCTCGGTGGGAACATTATGTACGTCTATAACGATATGTGCCCTAACCTAAGGCAACCTAACACCTCGTATGTAATATTTTACAACATTCGTGGCGTGTAGGCCTCTACTTCTCGGTGGGAACATTATGCACGTCTATAACGTTATATGTCCTAACCTAAGGCAACCTAACACCTCGTATGTAATATTTTACAACATTCGTGGCGTGTCGGCACCTACTTTTCGGTGGTAACATTATATACGTCTATAACGTTATATGTCCTATCCTAGGGCAACCTAACATCTCGGATGTAATATTTTACAACATTCCTTGCGTGTTGGCCCCTAATTCTTTGTGGGAACATTATGTACGTATGTAACGTTATATGTCCTAACCTAATCAAACCTAACATCTCGGATGTAATATTTCACAACATTCGTGGCGTGTAGGCCTCTACTTCTCGGTGGGAACATTTTGCACGTCTATAACGTTATATGTCCTAACCTAAGGCAACCTAACACATCGTATGTAATATTTTACAACATTCGTGGCGTGTCGGCACCTACTTTTCGGTGGGAACATTATGTGCAGCTATATCGTTATATATCCTAACCTAAGGCAACCTAACATCTCGGATGTAATATTTTACAACATTCCTTGCGTGTCGGCCCCTACTTCTTTGTGGGAACATTATGTACGTATGTAACGTTATATGTCCTAACCTAAGCAAACCTAACTTCTCGGATGTAATATTTTACAACATTCCTTGCGTGTCGGCCCCTACTTCTTGGTGGGAACATTGTGTACGTATATAACGTTATATGTCCTACCCTAAGCAAACCTAACATCTCGGATGTAATATTTCACAACATTCGTGGCGTGTCGGCCTCTACTTCTCGGTGGGAACATTATGTACGTCTATAACGATATGTGCCCTAACCTAAGGCAACCTAACACCTCGTATGTAATATTTTACAACATTCGTGGCGTGTAGGCCTCTACTTCTCGGTGGGAACATTATGCACGTCTATAACGTTATATGTCCTAACCTAAGGCAACCTAACACCTCGTATGTATTATTTTACAACATTCGTGGCGTGTCGGCACCTACTTTTCGGTGGTAACATTATATACGTCTATAACGTTATATGTCCTATCCTAGGGCAACCTAACATCTCGGATGTAATATTTTACAACATTCCTTGCGTGTTGGCCCCTAATTCTTTGTGGGAACATTATGTACGTATGTAACGTTATATGTCCTAACCTAATCAAACCTAACATCTCGGATGTAATATTTCACAACATTCGTGGCGTGTAGGCCTCTACTTCTCGGTGGGAACATTTTGCACGTCTATAACGTTATATGTCCTAACCTAAGGCAACCTAACACATCGTATGTAATATTTTACAACATTCGTGGCGTGTCGGCACCTACTTTTCGGTGGGAACATTATGTGCAGCTATATCGTTATATATCCTAACCTAAGGCAACCTAACATCTCGGATGTAATATTTTACAACATTCCTTGCGTGTCGGCCCCTACTTCTTTGTGGGAACATTATGTACGTATGTAACGTTATATGTCCTAACCTAAGCAAACCTAACTTCTCGGATGTAATATTTTACAACATTCCTTGCGTGTCGGCCCCTACTTCTTGGTGGGAACATTGTGTACGTATATAACGTTATATGTCCTACCCTAAGCAAACCTAACATCTCGGATGTAATATTTCACAACATTCGTGGCGTGTCGGCCTCTACTTCTCGGTGGGAACATTATGTACGTCTATAACGATATGTGCCCTAACCTAAGGCAACCTAACACCTCGTATGTAATATTTTACAACATTCGTGGCGTGTAGGCCTCTACTTCTCGGTGGGAACATTATGCACGTCTATAACGTTATATGTCCTAACCTAAGGCAACCTAACACCTCGTATGTAATATTTTACAACATTCGTGGCGTGTCGGCACCTACTTTTCGGTGGTAACATTATATACGTCTATAACGTTATATGTCCTATCCTAGGGCAACCTAACATCTCGGATGTAATATTTTACAACATTCCTTGCGTGTTGGCCCCTAATTCTTTGTGGGAACATTATGTACGTATGTAACGTTATATGTCCTAACCTAATCAAACCTAACATCTCGGATGTAATATTTCACAACATTCGTGGCGTGTCGGCCTCTACTTCTCGGTGGGAACATTATGTACGTCTATAACGATATGTGCCCTAACCTAAGGCAACCTAACACCTCGTATGTCATATTTTACAACATTCGTGGCGTGTAGGCCTCTACTTCTCGGTGGGAACATTATGCACGTCTATAACGTTATATGTCCTAACCTAAGGCAACCTAACACCTCGTATGTAATATTTTACAACATTCGTGGCGTGTGGGCCTCTACTTCTCGGTGGGTACATTATGTACGTCTATAACGTTATATGTTCTATCCTAGGGCAACGTAACATCTCGGATGTAATATTTTACAACATTCCTTGCGTGTCGGCCCCTACTTCTCGGTGGGAACATTATATACGGCTCATAACGTTATATGTCCTATCCTAGGGCAACCTAACATCTCGGATGTAATATTTCACAACATTCGTGGCGTGTCGGCCTCTACTTCTCGGTGGGAACATTATGTACGTCTATAACGATATGTGCTCTAACCTAAGGCAACCTAACACCTCGGATGTAATATTTCACATCATTCGTGGCGTGTCGGCCTCTACTTCTCGGTGGGAACAATATGTACGTCTATAACGATATGTGCCCTAACCTAAGGCAACCTAACACCTCGTATGTAATATTTTACAACATTCGTGGCGTGTAGGCCTCTACTTCTCGGTGGGAACATTATGCACGTCTATAACGTTATATGTCCTAACCTAAGGCAACCTAACACATCGTATGTAATATTTTATAACATTCGTGGCGTGTCGGCACCTACTTTTCGGTGGGAACATTATGTGCAGCTATATCGTTATATATCCTAACCTAAGGCAACCTAACATCTCGGATGTAATATTTTACAACATTCCTTGCGTGTCGGCCCCTACTTCTTTGTGGGAACATTATGTACGTATGTAACGTTATATGTCCTAACCTAAGCAAACCTAACTTCTCGGATGTAATATTTTACAACATTCCTTGCGTGTCGGCCCCTACTTCTTGGTGGGAACATTGTGTACGTATATAACGTTATATGTCCTACCCTAAGCAAACCTAACATCTCGGATGTAATATTTCACAACATTCGTGGCGTGTCGGCCTCTACTTCTCGGTGGGAACATTTTGCACGTCTATAACGTTATATGTCCTAACCTAAGGCAACCTAACACATCGTATGTAATATTTTACAACATTCGTGGCGTGTCGGCACCTACTTTTCGGTGGGAACATTATGTGCAGCTATATCGTTATATATCCTAACCTAAGGCAACCTAACATCTCGGATGTAATATTTTACAACATTCCTTGCGTGTCGGCCCCTACTTCTTTGTGGGAACATTATGTACGTATGTAACGTTATATTTCCTAACCTAAGCAAACCTAACTTCTCGGATGTAATATTTTACAACATTCCTTGCGTGTCGGCCCCTACTTCTTGGTGGGAACATTGTGTACGTATATAACGTTATATGTCCTACCCTAAGCAAACCTAACATCTCAGATGTAATATTTCACAACATTCGTGGTGTGTCGGCCTCTACTTCTCGGTGGGAACATTATGTACGTCTATAACGATATGTGCCCTAACCTAAGGCAACCTAACACCTCGTATGTCATATTTTACAACATTACCTGCGTGTCGGCTCCTACTTATCCGTGGGAACATTATACACTTCTATAACGTTATATATCCTAACCGAAGGCAACATAACATCTCGGACGTTATATTCTACAACATTCGTGGCGTGTCGGCCCCTATTTCTTGGTGCGAACATTATGTACGTATATAACGTTATATGTCCTATCCTATGGCAACCTAACACCTCGTATGTAATATTTTACAACATTCGTGGCGTGTGGGCCACTACTTCTCGGTGGGTACATTATGTACGTCTATAACGGTATATGTCCTAACCTAAGGCAACCTAACACCTCGTATGTAATATTTTACAACATTCCTTGCGCGTCGGCACCTACTTTTCGGTGGTAACATTATATACGTCTATAACGTTATATGTCCTAACCTAAGGCAACCTAACATCTCGGATGTAATATTTTACAACATTCCTTGCGCGTCGGCACCTACTTTTCGGTGGTAACATTATATACGTCTATAACGTTATATACCCTATCCTAGGGCAACCTAACATCTCGGACGTTATATTCTACAACATTCGGGGCGTGTCGGCCCCTACTTCTTGGTGGGAACATTATGTACGTATATAACGTTATATGTCCTATCCTAGGGCAACCTAACATCTCGGATGTAATATTTTACAACATTCCTTGCGTGTCGGCCCCTACTTCTCGGTGGGAACATTATGCACGTCTATAACAGTTATATGTCCTATCCTATGGCAACCTAACACCTCGTATGTAATATTTTACAATATTCGTGGCGTGTCGGCACCTACTTTTCGGTGGTAACATTATATACGGCTATAACGTTATATGTTCTATCCTAGGGCAACCTAACATCTCGGATGTAATATTTTACAACATTCCTTTCGTGTCGGCCCCTACTTCTCGGTGGGAACATTATATACGGCTCATAACGTTATATGTCCAAACCTAAGGCAACATAACACCTCGGATGTAATATTTAACAACATTCGTGGCGTGTCGGCCACTACATCTCGGTGGGAACATTATGTGCAGCTACAACGTAATATGTCCTAACCTAAGGCAGCCTAACATCTCGGATGTAATATTTTACAACATTCCTTGCGTGTCGGCGCATACTGCTCCGTGGGAATATTATATACGTCTATAACCTTATATATACTAACCTAAGGCAACCTAACATCTCGGATGTAATATTTTACAACATTACTTGCATGTCGGCTCCTACTTATCCGTGGGAACATTATACACTTCTATAACGTTATATATCCTAACCGAAGGCAACATAACATCTCGGACGTGATATTTTACAACATTCGTGGCGTGTCGGCTTCTACTTCTCGGTGGGAACATTATGTGCAGCTATAACGTTATATATCCTAACCTAAGGCAACCTAACATCTCGGATGTAATATTTTACAACATTCGTGGCGTGTAGGCCTCTACTTCTCGGTGGGAACATTATGCACGTCTATAACGTTATGTGCCCTAACCTAAGGCAACCTAACTCCTCGTATGTAATATTTTACAACATTCGTGGCGTATAGGCACCTACTTCTCGGTGGGAACATTATGTACTTCTATAACGTTATATATCCTAACGTAAGGCAACCTAATATCTCGGATTTAATATTTTCCAACATTCCTTGCGTGTCGGCACCTACTTCTCGGTGGGAACATTATGTGCGTCTATAACGTTATATGTTCTATCCTAGGGCAACCTAACATGTCGGATGTAATATTTTACAACATTCCTTGCGTGTCGGCCCCTACTTCTTGGTGGGAACATTATGTACGTATATAACGTTATATGTCCTAACATAAGCAAACCTAACATCTCGAATGTAATGTTTCACAACATTCGTTGCGTGTCGGCCTCTACTTCTCGGTGGGAACATTATGTACGTCTATAACGTAATGTGCCCTAACCTAAGGCAACCTAACACCTCGTATGTAATGTTTTACAACATTCCTTGCGTGTCGGCCCCTATTTCTTGGTGCAAACATTATGTACGTATATAACGTTATATGTCCTATCCTATGGCAACCTAACACCTCGTATGTAATATTTTACAACATTCGTGGCGTGTGGGCCTCTACTTCTCGGTGGGTACATTATGTACGTCTATAACGGTATATGTCCTAACCTAAGGCAACCTAACACCTCGTATGTAATATTTTACAACATTCCTTGCGTGTCGGGGCCGACTTATCCGTGGGAACATTATATACTTCTATAACGTTATATATCCTAACCGAAGGCAACATAACATCTCGGATGTAATATTTTACAGCATTCCTTGCGCGTCGGCACCTACTTTTCGGTGGTAACATTATATACGTCTATAACGTTATATATCCTATCCTAGGGCAACCTAACATCTCGTACGTTATATTCTACAACATTCGTGGCGTGTCGGCCCCTACTTCTTGGTGGGAACATTATGTACGTATATAACGTTATATGTCCTATCCTAAGGGAACCTAACATCTCGGATGTAATATTTTACAGCATTCCTTGCGCGTCGGCACCTACTTTTCGGTGGTAACATTATATACGTCTATAACGTTATATGTCCTAACCTAAGGCAACCTAACATCTCGGATGTAATATTTTACAACATTCCTTGCGTGTTGGCCCCTACTTCTTTGTGGGAACATTATGTACGTATGTAACGTTATATGTCCTAACCTAAGCAAACCTAACACCTCGTATGTAATATTTTACAACATTCGTGGTGTGTCGGCACCGACTTTTCGGTGGTAACATTATATACGTCTATAACGTTATATGTCCTATCCTAGGGCAACCTAACATCTCGGATGTAATATTTTACAACATTCCTTGCGTGTCGGCCCCTACTTCTCGGTGGGAACATTATGCACGTCTATAACGTTATATGTCCTATCGTAAGGCAACCTAACACCTCGTATGTAATATTTTACAATATTCGTGGCGTGTCGGCACCTACTTTTCGGTGGTAACATTATATACGGCTATAACGTTATATGTTCCATCCTAGGGCAACCTAACATCTCGGATGTAATATTTTACAACATTCCTTTCGTGTCGGCCCCTACTTCTCGGTGGGAACATTATATACGGCTCATAACGTTATATGTCCTAACCTAAGGCAACCTAACACCTCGGATGTAATATTTAACAACATTCGTGTCGTGTCGGCCACTACATCTCGGTGGGAACATTATGTGCAGCTACAACGTAATATGTCCTAACCTAAGGCAGCCTAACATTTCGGATGAAATATTTTACAACATTCCTTGCGTGTCGGCGCATACTGCACCGTGGGAATATTAAATACGTCTATAACCTTATATATACTAACCTAAGGCAACCTAACATCTCGGATGTAATATTTTACGACATTACTTGCGTGTCGGCTCCTACTTATCCGTGGGAACATTATACACTTCTATAACGTTATATATCCTAACCGAAGGCAACATAACATCTCGGACGTGATATTTTACAACATTCGTGGTGTGTCGGCCTCTACTTCTCGGTGGGAACATTATGTGCAGCTATAACGTTATATATCCTAACCTAATGCAACCTAACATCTCGGATGTAATATTTTACAACATTCCTTGCGTGTCGGCTCCTACTTATCCGTGGGAACATTATACACTTCTATAACGTTATATATCCTAACCGAAGGCAACATAACATCTCGGACGTTATATTCTACAACATTCGTGGCGTGTCGGCCCCTACTTCTTGGTGGGAACATTATATACTTCTATAACGTTATATATCCTAACCGAAGGCAACATAACATCTCGGATGTATTATTTTACAGCATTTCTTGCGCGTCGGCACCTACTTTTCGGTGGTAACATTATATACGTCTATAACGTTATATGTCCTATCCTAGGGCAACCTAACATCTCGGATGTAATATTTTACAACATTCCTTGCGTGTCGGCCCCTACTTCTCGGTGGGAACATTATGCACGTCTATAACGTTATATGTCCTATCCTAAGGCAACCTAACATCTCGTATGTAATATTTTACAATATTCGTGGCGTGTCGGCACCTACTTTTCGGTGGTAACATTATATACGTCTATAACGTTATATGTTCTATCCTAGGGCAACCTAACATCTCGGATGTAATATTTTACAACATTCCTTTCGTGTCGGCCCCTACTTCTCGGTGAGAACATTATATACGGCTCATAACGTTATATGTCCTAACCTAAGGCAACCTAACACCTCGGATGTAATATTTAACAACATTCGTGGCGTGTCGGCCACTACATCTCGGTGGGAACATTATGTGCAGCTACAACGTAATATGTCCTAACCTAAGGCAGCCTAACATCTCGGATGTAATATTTTACAACATTCCTTGCGTGTCGGCGCATACTGCTCCGTGGGAATATTATATACGTCTATAACCTTATATATACTAACCTAAGGCAACCTAACATCTCGGATGTAATATTTTACAACATTACTTGCATGTCGGCTCCTACTTATCCGTGGGAACATTATACACTTCTATAACGTTATATATCCTAACCGAAGGCAACATAACATCTCGGACGTGATATTTTACAACATTCGTGGCGTGTCGGCTTCTACTTCTCGGTGGGAACATTATGTGCAGCTATAACGTTATATATCCTAACCTAAGGCAACCTAACATCTCGGATGTAATATTTTACAACATTCGTGGCGTGTAGGCCTCTACTTCTCGGTGGGAACATTATGCACGTCTATAACGTTATGTGCCCTAACCTAAGGCAACCTAACTCCTCGTATGTAATATTTTACAACATTCGTGGCGTATAGGCACCTACTTCTCGGTGGGAACATTATGTACTTCTATAACGTTATATATCCTAACGTAAGGCAACCTAATAT
This sequence comes from Xylocopa violacea, assembly GCA_963969225.1. Classification (NCBI taxonomy): domain Eukaryota; kingdom Metazoa; phylum Arthropoda; class Insecta; order Hymenoptera; family Apidae; genus Xylocopa; species Xylocopa violacea. The sequence continues at coordinate 165,384 of CAXAJV010000404.1, read as the reverse complement.
CTCGGATTTAATATTTTCCAACATTCCTTGCGTGTCGGCACCTACTTCTCGGTGGGAACATTATGTGCGTCTATAACGTTATATGTTCTATCCTAGGGCAACCTAACATGTCGGATGTAATATTTTACAACATTCCTTGCGTGTCGGCCCCTACTTCTTGGTGGGAACATTATGTACGTATATAACGTTATATGTCCTAACATAAGCAAACCTAACATCTCGGATGTAATGTTTCACAACATTCGTTGCGTGTCGGCCTCTACTTCTCGGTGGGAACATTATGTACGTCTATAACGTTATGTGCCCTAACCTAAGGCAACCTAACACCTCGTATGTAATGTTTTACAACATTCCTTGCGTGTCGGCCCCTATTTCTTGGTGCAAACATTATGTACGTATATAACGTTATATGTCCTATCCTATGGCAACCTAACACCTCGTATGTAATATTTTACAACATTCGTGGCGTGTGGGCCTCTACTTCTCGGTGGGTACATTATGTACGTCTATAACGGTATATGTCCTAACCTAAGGCAACCTAACACCTCGTATGTAATATTTTACAACATTCCTTGCGTGTCGGCTCCTACTTATCCGTTGGAACATTATACACTTCTATAACGTTATATATCCTAACCGAAGGCAACATAACATCTCGGACGTGATATTTTACAACATTCGTGGCGTGTCGGCTTCTACTTCTCGGTGGGAACATTATGTGCAGCTATAACGTTATATATCCTAACCTAAGGCAACCTAACATCTCGGATGTAATATTTTACAACATTCGTGGCGTGTCGGCCTCTACATCTCGGTGGGAACATTATATACGTCTATAACGTTATGTGCCCTAACCTAAGGCAACCTAACACCTCGTATGTAATATTTTACAACATTCGTGGCGTATAGGCACCAACTTCTCGGTGGGAACATTATGTACTTCTATAACGTTATATATCCTAACGTAAGGCAACCTAACATCTCGGATTTAATATTTTCCAACATTCCTTGCGTGTCGGCACCTACTTCTCGGTGGGAACATTATGTGCGTCTATAACGTTATATGTTCTATCCTAGGGCAACCTAACATGTCGGATGTAATATTTTACAACATTCCTTGCGTGTCGGCCCCTACTTCTTGGTGGGAACATTATGTACGTATATAACGTTATATGTCCTAACATAAGCAAACCTAACATCTCGGATGTAATGTTTCACAACATTCGTGGCGTGTCGGCCTCTACTTCTCGGTGGGAACATTATGTACGTCTATAACGTTATGTGCCCTAACCTAAGGCAACCTAACACCTCGTATGTAATATTTTACAACATTCCTTGCGTGTCGGCCCCTATTTCTTGGTGCGAACATTATGTACGTATATAAAGTTATATGTCCTATCCTATGGCAACCTAACACCTCGTATGTAATATTTTACAACATTCGTGGCGTGTGGGCCTCTACTTCTCGGTGGGTACATTATGTACGTCTATAACGGTATATGTCCTAACCTAAGGCAACCTAACACCTCGTATGTAATATTTTACAACATTACTTGCGTGTCGGCGCCTACTTATCCGTGGGAACATTATACACTTCTATAACTTTATATATCCTAACCGAAGGCAACATAACATCTCGGACGTGATATTTTACAACATTCGTGGCGTGTCGGCCTCTACTTCTCGGTGGGAACATTATGTGCAGCTATAACGTTATATATCCTAACCTAAGGCAACCTAACATCTCGGATGTAATATTTTACTACATTCCTTGCGTGTCGGCCCCTACTTCTTTGTGGGAACATTATGTACGTATGTAACGTTATATGTCCTAACCTAAGCAAACCTAACATCTCGGATGTAATATTTCTCAACATTCGTGGCGTGCCGGCCTCTACTTCTCGGTGAGAACATTATGTACGTATATAACGTTATATGTCCTAACCTAAGCAAACCTAACATCTCGGATGTAATATTTCACAACGTTCGTGGCGTGCCGGCCTCTACTTCACGGTGGGAACATTATGTACGTCTATAAGGTTATGTGCCCTAACCTAAGGCACCTAACACCTCGTATGTAATATTCTAAAACATTCGTGGCGTGTAGGCCTGCACTTCTCGGTGGGAACATTATGTACGTCTATAACGTTATATATCCTAACGTAAGGCAACCTAACATCTCGGATGTAATATTTTCCAACATTCCTTGCGTGTCGGCACCTACTTCTCGGTGGGAACATTATGTACGGCTGTAACGTTATATGTCCTAACCTAAGGCAACCTAACATCTCGGACACAATATTTAACAACATTCGTTACGTGTCGACCCTTACTCCTCGGTAGGAACATTATGTACGTCTATAACGTTATATATCCTAACCTAAGGAAACCTAACATCTCGGATGTAATATTTTACAACATTCCTTGCGTGTCGGCCCCTTCTTCTTGGTGGGAAAATTATGTACGTATATAACGTTATATGTCCTAACCTAAGCAAACCTATCATCTCGGATGTAATATTTCACAACATTCGTGGCGTGTAGGCCTGTACTTCTCGGTGGGAACATTATGTACGTCTATAGCGTTATATATCCTAACGTAAGGCAACCTAACATCTCGGATGTAATATTTTCCAACATTCCTTGCGTGTCGGCACCTACTTCTCGGTGGGAACATTATGTACGGCTGTAACGTTATATGTCCTAACCTAAGGCAACCTAACATCTCGGACACAATATTTAACAACATTCGTTACGTGTCGACCCTTACTCCTCGGTAGGAACATTATGTACGTCTATAACGTTATATATCCTAACCTAAGGAAACCTAACATTTCGGATGTAATATTTTACAACATTCCTTGCGTGTCGGCCCCTACTTCTCGGTGCGAACATTATATACTTCTATAACGTTATATATCCTAACCGAAGGCAACTAAACATCTCGGACGTGATATTTTACAACATTCCTTGCGTGTCGACCCCTACTCCTCGGTGGGAACATTATGTACGTCTATAACGTTATATATCCTAACGTATGGCAACCTAACATTTCGGATGTAATATTTTCCAACATTCCTTGCGTGTCGGCACCTACTTCTCGGTGGTAACATTACATACGTCTATAACGTTATATATCCTATCCTATGGCAACCTAACACCTCGTATGTAATATTTTACAACATTCGTGGCGTGTGGGCCTCTACTTCTCGGTGGGTACATTATGTACGTCTATAACGGTATATGTCCTAACCTAAGGCAACCTAACACCTCGTATGTAATATTTTACAACATTACTTGCGTGTCGGCGCCTACTTATCCGTGGGAACATTATACACTTCTGTAACTTTATATATCCTAACCGAAGGCAACATAACATATCGGACGTGATATTTTACAACATTCGTGGCGTGTCGGCCTCTACTTCTCGGTGGGAACATTATGTGCAGCTATAACGTTATATATCCTAACCTAAGGCAACCTAACATCTCGGATGTAATATTTTACAACATTCCTTGCGTGTCGGCCCCTACTTCTTTGTGGGAACATTATGTACGTATGTAACGTTATATGTCCTAACCTAAGCAAACCTAACATCTCGGATGTAATATTTCTCAACATTCGTGGCGTGCCGGCCTCTACTTCTCGGTGGGAACATTATGTACGGCTGTAACGTTATATGTCCTAACCTAAGGCAACCTAACATCTCGGACACAATATTTAACAACATTCGTTACGTGTCGACCCTTACTCCTCGGTAGGAACATTATGTACTTCTATAACGTTATATATCCTAACGTAAGGCAACCTAACATCTCGGATTTAATATTTTCCAACATTCCTTGCGTGTCGGCACCTACTTCTCGGTGGGAACATTATGTGCGTCTATAACGTTATATGTCCTACCCTAAGCAAACCTAACATCTCGGATGTAATATTTCACAACATTCGTGGCGTGTCGGCCTCTACATCTCGGTGGGAACATTATATACGTCTATAACGTTATGTGCCCTAACCTAAGGCAACCTAATACCTCGTATGTAATATTTTACAACATTCGTGGCGTATAGGCACCTACTTCTCGGTGGGAACATTATGTACTTCTATAACGTTATATATCCTAACGTAAGGCAACCTAACATCTCGGATTTAATATTTTCCAACATTCCTTGCGTGTCGGCACCTACTTCTCGGTGGGAACATTATGTGCGTCTATAACGTTATATGTTCTATCCTAGGGCAACCTAACATGTCGGATGTAATATTTTACAACATTCCTTGCGTGTCGGCCCCTACTTCTCGGTGAGAACATTATGTACGTATATAACGTTATATGTCCTAAGCTAAGCAAACCTAACATCTCGGATGTAATATTTCACAACGTTCGTGGCGTGCCGGCCTCTACTTCACGGTGGGAACATTATGTACGTCTATAAGGTTATGTGCCCTAACCTAAGGCACCTAACACCTCGTATGTAATATTTTAAAACATTCGTGGCGTGTGGGCCTCTACTTCTCGGTGGGTACATTATGTACGTCTATAACGGTATATGTCCTAACCTAAGGCAACCTAACACCTCGTATGTAATATTTTACAACATTACTTGCGTGTCGGCGCCTACTTATCCGTGGGAACATTATACACTTCTATAACTTTATATATCCTAACCGAAGGCAACATAACATCTCGGACGTGATATTTTACAACATTCGTGGCGTGTCGGCCTCTACTTCTCGGTGGGAACATTATGTGCAGCTATAACGTTATATATCCTAACCTAAGGCAACCTAACATCTCGGATGTAATATTTTACTACATTCCTTGCGTGTCGGCCCCTACTTCTTTGTGGGAACATTATGTACGTATGTAACGTTATATGTCCTAACCTAAGCAAACCTAACATCTCGGATGTAATATTTCTCAACATTCGTGGCGTGCCGGCCTCTACTTCTCGGTGAGAACATTATGTACGTATATAACGTTATATGTCCTAACCTAAGCAAACCTAACATCTCGGATGTAATATTTCACAACGTTCGTGGCGTGCCGGCCTCTACTTCACGGTGGGAACATTATGTACGTCTATAAGGTTATGTGCCCTAACCTAAGGCACCTAACACCTCGTATGTAATATTCTAAAACATTCGTGGCGTGTAGGCCTGCACTTCTCGGTGGGAACATTATGTACGTCTATAACGTTATATATCCTAACGTAAGGCAACCTAACATCTCGGATGTAATATTTTCCAACATTCCTTGCGTGTCGGCACCTACTTCTCGGTGGGAACATTATGTACGGCTGTAACGTTATATGTCCTAACCTAAGGCAACCTAACATCTCGGACACAATATTTAACAACATTCGTTACGTGTCGACCCTTACTCCTCGGTAGGAACATTATGTACGTCTATAACGTTATATATCCTAACCTAAGGAAACCTAACATCTCGGATGTAATATTTTACAACATTCCTTGCGTGTCGGCCCCTTCTTCTTGGTGGGAAAATTATGTACGTATATAACGTTATATGTCCTAACCTAAGCAAACCTATCATCTCGGATGTAATATTTCACAACATTCGTGGCGTGTAGGCCTGTACTTCTCGGTGGGAACATTATGTACGTCTATAGCGTTATATATCCTAACGTAAGGCAACCTAACATCTCGGATGTAATATTTTCCAACATTCCTTGCGTGTCGGCACCTACTTCTCGGTGGGAACATTATGTACGGCTGTAACGTTATATGTCCTAACCTAAGGCAACCTAACATCTCGGACACAATATTTAACAACATTCGTTACGTGTCGACCCTTACTCCTCGGTAGGAACATTATGTACGTCTATAACGTTATATATCCTAACCTAAGGAAACCTAACATTTCGGATGTAATATTTTACAACATTCCTTGCGTGTCGGCCCCTACTTCTCGGTGCGAACATTATATACTTCTATAACGTTATATATCCTAACCGAAGGCAACTAAACATCTCGGACGTGATATTTTACAACATTCCTTGCGTGTCGACCCCTACTCCTCGGTGGGAACATTATGTACGTCTATAACGTTATATATCCTAACGTATGGCAACCTAACATTTCGGATGTAATATTTTCCAACATTCCTTGCGTGTCGGCACCTACTTCTCGGTGGTAACATTACATACGTCTATAACGTTATATATCCTATCCTATGGCAACCTAACACCTCGTATGTAATATTTTACAACATTCGTGGCGTGTGGGCCTCTACTTCTCGGTGGGTACATTATGTACGTCTATAACGGTATATGTCCTAACCTAAGGCAACCTAACACCTCGTATGTAATATTTTACAACATTACTTGCGTGTCGGCGCCTACTTATCCGTGGGAACATTATACACTTCTGTAACTTTATATATCCTAACCGAAGGCAACATAACATATCGGACGTGATATTTTACAACATTCGTGGCGTGTCGGCCTCTACTTCTCGGTGGGAACATTATGTGCAGCTATAACGTTATATATCCTAACCTAAGGCAACCTAACATCTCGGATGTAATATTTTACAACATTCCTTGCGTGTCGGCCCCTACTTCTTTGTGGGAACATTATGTACGTATGTAACGTTATATGTCCTAACCTAAGCAAACCTAACATCTCGGATGTAATATTTCTCAACATTCGTGGCGTGCCGGCCTCTACTTCTCGGTGGGAACATTATGTACGGCTGTAACGTTATATGTCCTAACCTAAGGCAACCTAACATCTCGGACACAATATTTAACAACATTCGTTACGTGTCGACCCTTACTCCTCGGTAGGAACATTATGTACTTCTATAACGTTATATATCCTAACGTAAGGCAACCTAACATCTCGGATTTAATATTTTCCAACATTCCTTGCGTGTCGGCACCTACTTCTCGGTGGGAACATTATGTGCGTCTATAACGTTATATGTCCTACCCTAAGCAAACCTAACATCTCGGATGTAATATTTCACAACATTCGTGGCGTGTCGGCCTCTACATCTCGGTGGGAACATTATATACGTCTATAACGTTATGTGCCCTAACCTAAGGCAACCTAATACCTCGTATGTAATATTTTACAACATTCGTGGCGTATAGGCACCTACTTCTCGGTGGGAACATTATGTACTTCTATAACGTTATATATCCTAACGTAAGGCAACCTAACATCTCGGATTTAATATTTTCCAACATTCCTTGCGTGTCGGCACCTACTTCTCGGTGGGAACATTATGTGCGTCTATAACGTTATATGTTCTATCCTAGGGCAACCTAACATGTCGGATGTAATATTTTACAACATTCCTTGCGTGTCGGCCCCTACTTCTCGGTGAGAACATTATGTACGTATATAACGTTATATGTCCTAAGCTAAGCAAACCTAACATCTCGGATGTAATATTTCACAACGTTCGTGGCGTGCCGGCCTCTACTTCACGGTGGGAACATTATGTACGTCTATAAGGTTATGTGCCCTAACCTAAGGCACCTAACACCTCGTATGTAATATTTTAAAACATTCGTGGCGTGTAGGCCTGTACTTCTCGGTGGGAACATTATGTACGTCTATAACGTTATATATCCTAACGTAAGGCAACCTAACATCTCGGATGTAATATTTTCCAACATTCCTTGCGTGTCGGCACCTACATCTCGGTGGGAACATTATGTACGGCTGTAACGTTATATGTCCTAACCTAAGGCAACCTAACATCTCGGACACAATATTTAACAACATTCGTTACGTGTCGACCCTTACTCCTCGGTAGGAACATTATGTACGTCTATAACGTTATATATCCTAACCTAAGGAAACCTAACATCTCGGATGTAATATTTTACAACATTCCTTGCGTGTCGGCCCCTTCTTCTTGGTGGGAAAATTATGTACGTATATAACGTTATATGTCCTAACCTAAGCAAACCTATCATCTCGGATGTAATATTTCACAACATTCGTGGCGTGTCGGCCTCTACTTCTCGGTGTGAACATTATGTACGTCTATAACGTTATGTGCCCTAACCTAATGCAACCTAACACCTCGTATGTAATATTTTACAACATTCGTGGCGTGTAGGCCTCTACTTCTCGGTGGGAACATTATGCACGTCTATAACGTTATATGTCCTAACCTAAGGCAACCTAACACCTCGTATGTAATATTTTACAACATTCGTGGCGTGTCGACACCTACTTTTCTGTGGTAACATTATATACGTCTATAACGTTATATGTCCTATCCTAGGGCAACCTAACATCTCGGATGTAATATTTTACAACATTCCTTGCGTGTCGGCCCCTACTTCTTGGTGGGAACATTGTGTACGTATATAACGTTATATGTCCTACCCTAAGCAAACCTAACATCTCGGATGTAATATTTCACAACATTCGTGGCGTGTCGGCCTCTACATCTCGGTGGGAACATTATATACGTCTATAACGTTATGTGCCCTAACCTAAGGCAACCTAACACCTCGTATGTAATATTTTACAACATTACTTGCGTGTCGGCACCAACTTCTCGGTGGGAACATTATGTACTTCTATAACGTTATATATCCTAACGTAAGGCAACCTAACATCTCCGATTTAATATTTTCCAACATTCCTTGCGTGTCGGCACCTACTTCTCGGTGGGAACATTATGTGCGTCTATAACGTTATATGTTCTATCCTAGGGCAACCTAACATGTCGGATGTAATATTTTACAACATTCCTTGCGTGTCGGCCCCTACTTCTTGGTGGGAACATTATGTACGTATATAACGTTATATGTCCTAACATAAGCAAACCTAACATCTCGGATGTAATGTTTCACAACATTCGTGGCGTGTCGGCCTCTACTTCTCGGTGGGAACATTATGTACGTCTATAACGTTATGTGCCCTAACCTAAGGCACCTAACACCTCGTATGTAATATTTTAAAACATTCGTGGCGTGTAGGCCTGTACTTCTCGGTGGGAACATTATGTACGTCTATAACGTTATATATCCTAACGTAAGGCAACCTAACATCTCGGATGTAATATTTTCCAACATTCCTTGCGTGTCGGCACCTACTTCTCGGTGGGAACATTATGTACGGCTGTAACGTTATATGTCCTAACCTAAGGCAACCTAACACCTCGGACACAATATTTAACAACATTCGTTACGTGTCGACCCTTACTCCTCGGTAGGAACATTATGTACGTCTATAACGTTATATATCCTAACCTAAGGAAACCTAACATCTCGGATGTAATATTTTACAACATTCCTTGCGTGTCGGCCCCTTCTTCTTGGTGGGAAAATTATGTACGTATATAACGTTATATGTCCTAACCTAAGCAAACCTATCATCTCGGATGTAATATTTCACAACATTCGTGGCGTGTAGGCCTGTACTTCTCGGTGGGAACATTATGTACGTCTATAACGTTATATATCCTAACGTAAGGCAACCTAACATCTCGGATGTAATATTTTCCAACATTCCTTGCGTGTCGGCACCTACTTCTCGGTGGGAACATTATGTACGGCTGTAACGTTATATGTCCTAACCTAAGGCAACCTAACATCTCGGACACAATATTTAACAACATTCGTTACGTGTCGACCCTTACTCCTCGGTAGGAACATTATGTACGTCTATAACGTTATATATCCTAACCTAAGGAAACCTAACATTTCGGATGTAATATTTTACAACATTCCTTGCGTGTCGGCCCCTACTTCTCGGTGCGAACATTATATACTTCTATAACGTTATATATCCTAACCGAAGGCAACTAAACATCTCGGACGTGATATTTTACAACATTCCTTGCGTGTCGACCCCTACTCCTCGGTGGGAACATTATGTACGTCTATAACGTTATATATCCTAACGTATGGCAACCTAACATTTCGGATGTAATATTTTCCAACATTCCTTGCGTGTCGGCACCTACTTCTCGGTGGTAACATTACATACGTCTATAACGTTATATATCCTATCCTATGGCAACCTAACACCTCGTATGTAATATTTTACAACATTCGTGGCGTGTGGGCCTCTACTTCTCGGTGGGTACATTATGTACGTCTATAACGGTATATGTCCTAACCTAAGGCAACCTAACACCTCGTATGTAATATTTTACAACATTACTTGCGTGTCGGCGCCTACTTATCCGTGGGAACATTATACACTTCTGTAACTTTATATATCCTAACCGAAGGCAACATAACATATCGGACGTGATATTTTACAACATTCGTGGCGTGTCGGCCTCTACTTCTCGGTGGGAACATTATGTGCAGCTATAACGTTATATATCCTAACCTAAGGCAACCTAACATCTCGGATGTAATATTTTACAACATTCCTTGCGTGTCGGCCCCTACTTCTTTGTGGGAACATTATGTACGTATGTAACGTTATATGTCCTAACCTAAGCAAACCTAACATCTCGGATGTAATATTTCTCAACATTCGTGGCGTGCCGGCCTCTACTTCTCGGTGAGAACATTATGTACGTATATAACGTTATATGTCCTAAGCTAAGCAAACCTAACATCTCGGATGTAATATTTCACAACGTTCGTGGCGTGCCGGCCTCTACTTCACGGTGGGAACATTATGTACGTCTATAAGGTTATGTGCCCTAACCTAAGGCACCTAACACCTCGTATGTAATATTTTAAAACATTCGTGGCGTGTAGGCCTGTACTTCTCGGTGGGAACATTATGTACGTCTATAACGTTATATATCCTAACGTAAGGCAACCTAACATCTCGGATGTAATATTTTCCAACATTCCTTGCGTGTCGGCACCTACATCTCGGTGGGAACATTATGTACGGCTGTAACGTTATATGTCCTAACCTAAGGCAACCTAACATCTCGGACACAATATTTAACAACATTCGTTACGTGTCGACCCTTACTCCTCGGTAGGAACATTATGTACTTCTATAACGTTATATATCCTAACGTAAGGCAACCTAACATCTCGGATTTAATATTTTCCAACATTCCTTGCGTGTCGGCACCTACTTCTCGGTGGGAACATTATGTGCGTCTATAACGTTATATGTCCTACCCTAAGCAAACCTAACATCTCGGATGTAATATTTCACAACATTCGTGGCGTGTCGGCCTCTACATCTCGGTGGGAACATTATATACGTCTATAACGTTATGTGCCCTAACCTAAGGCAACCTAATACCTCGTATGTAATATTTTACAACATTCGTGGCGTATAGGCACCTACTTCTCGGTGGGAACATTATGTACTTCTATAACGTTATATATCCTAACGTAAGGCAACCTAACATCTCGGATTTAATATTTTCCAACATTCCTTGCGTGTCGGCACCTACTTCTCGGTGGGAACATTATGTGCGTCTATAACGTTATATGTTCTATCCTAGGGCAACCTAACATGTCGGATGTAATATTTTACAACATTCCTTGCGTGTCGGCCCCTACTTCTCGGTGAGAACATTATGTACGTATATAACGTTATATGTCCTAAGCTAAGCAAACCTAACATCTCGGATGTAATGTTTCACAACATTCGTGGCGTGTCGGCCTCTACTTCTCGGTGGGAACATTATGTACGTCTATAACGTTATGTGCCCTAACCTAAGGCAACCTAACACCTCGTATGTAATATTTTACAACATTACTTGCGTGTCGGCGCCTACTTATCCGTCGGAACATTATACACTTCTATAACTTTATATATCCTAACCGAAGGCAACATAACATCTCGGACGTGATATTTTACAACATTCGTGGCGTGTCGGCCTCTACTTCTCGGTGGGAACATTATGTGCAGCTATAACGTTATATATCCTAACCTAAGGCAACCTAACATCTCGGATGTAATATTTTACTACATTCCTTGCGTGTCGGCCCCTACTTCTTTGTGGGAACATTATGTACGTATGTAACGTTATATGTCCTAACCTAAGCAAACCTAACATCTCGGATGTAATATTTCTCAACATTCGTGGCGTGCCGGCCTCTACTTCTCGGTGAGAACATTATGTACGTATATAACGTTATATGTCCTAACCTAAGCAAACCTAACATCTCGGATGTAATATTTCACAACGTTCGTGGCGTGCCGGCCTCTACTTCACGGTGGGAACATTATGTACGTCTATAAGGTTATGTGCCCTAACCTAAGACACCTAACACCTCGTATGTAATATTTTAAAACATTCGTGGCGTGTAGGCCTGTACTTCTCAGTGGGAACATTATGTACGTCTATAACGTTATATATCCTAACGTAAGGCAACCTAACATCTCGGATGTAATATTTTCCAACATTCCTTGCGTGTCGGCACCTACTTCTCGGTGGGAACATTATGTACGGCTGTAACGTTATATGTCCTAACCTAAGGCAGCCTAACATCTCGGACACAATATTTAACAACATTCGTTACGTGTCGACCCTTACTCCTCGGTAGGAACATTATGTACGTCTATAACGTTATATATCCTAACCTAAGGAAACCTAACATCTCGGATGTAATATTTTACAACATTCCTTGCGTGTCGGCCCCTTCTTCTTGGTGGGAAAATTATGTACGTATATAACGTTATATGTCCTAACCTAAGCAAACCTATCATCTCGGATGTAATATTTCACAACATTCGTGGCATGTCGGCCTCTACTTCTCGGTGTGAACATTATGTACGTCGATAACGTTATGTGCCCTAACCTAAGGCAACCTAACACCTCGTATGTAATATTTTACAACATTCGTGGCGTGTAGGCCTCTACTTCTCGGTGGGAACATTATGCACGTCTATAACGTTATATGTCCTAACCTAAGGCAACCAAACACCTCGTATGTAATATTTTACAACATTCGTGGCGTGTCGGCACCTACTTTTCTGTGGTAACATTATATACGTCTATAACGTTATATGTCCTATCCTAGGGCAACCTAACATCTCGGATGTAATATTTTACAACATTCCTTGCGTGTCGGCCCCTACTTCTCGGTGCGAACATTATACACTTCTATAACGTTATATATCCTAACCGAAGGCAACTAAACATCTCGGACGTGATATTTTACAACATTCCTTGCGTGTCGACCCCTACTCCTCGTTGGGAACATTATGTACGTCTATAACGTTATATATCCTAACGTATGGCAACCTAACATTTCGGATGTAATATTTTCCAACATTCCTTGCGTGTCGGCACCTACTTCTCGGTGGTAACATTACATACGTCTATAACGTTATATATCCTATCCTATGGCAACCTAACACCTCGTATGTAATATTTTACAACATTCGTGGCGTGTGGGCCTCTACTTCTCGGTGGGTACATTATGTACGTCTATAACGGTATATGTCCTAACCTAAGGCAACCTAACACCTCGTATGTAATATTTTACAACATTCCTTGCGTGTCGGCCCCTATTTCTTGGTGCGAACATTATGTACGTATATAACGTTATATGTCCTATCCTATGGCAACCTAACACCTCGTATGAAATATTTTACAACATTCGTGGCGTGTGGGCCTCTACTTCTCGGTGGGTACATTATGTACGTCTATAACGGTATATGTCCTAACCTAAGGCAACCTAACACCTCGTATGTAATATTTTACAACATTCGTGGCGTGTAGGCCTCTACTTCTCGGTGGGAGCATTATGCACGTCTATAACGTTATATGTCCTAACCTAAGGCAACCAAACACCTCGTATGTAATATTTTACAACATTCGTGGCGTGTCGGCACCTACTTTTCTGTGGTAACATTATATACGTCTATAACGTTATATGTCCTATCCTAGGGCAACCTAACATCTCGGATGTAATATTTTACAACATTCTTTGCGTGTCGGCCCCTACTTCTCGGTGCGAACATTATACACTTCTATAACGTTATATATCCTAACCGAAGGCAACTAAACATCTCGGACGTGATATTTTACAACATTCCTTGCGTGTCGACCCCTACTCCTCGGTGGGAACATTATGTACGTCTATAACGTTATATATCCTAACGTATGGCAACCTAACATTTCGGATGTAATATTTTCCAACATTCCTTGCGTGTCGGCACCTACTTCTCGGTGGTAACATTACATACGTCTATAACGTTATATATCCTATCCTATGGCAACCTAACACCTCGTATGTAATATTTTACAACATTCGTGGCGTGTCGGCCTCTACTTGTCGGTGGGAACATTATGTGCAGCTATAACGTTATATATCCTAACCTAAGGCAACCTAACATCTCGGATGTAATATTTTACAACATTCCTTGCGTGTCGGCCTCTACTTCTCGGTGAGAACATTATGTGCAGCTATAACGTTATATATCCTAACCTAAGGCAACCTAACATCTCGGATGTAATATTTTCCAACATTCCTTGCGTGTCGGCACCTACTTCTCGGTGGGAACATTACATACGTCTATAACGTTATATATCCTATCCTAGAGCAACCTAACATCTCGGACGTTATATGCTACACCATTCGTGGCGTGTCGGCCCCTACTTCTTGGTGGGAACATTATGCACGTCTATAACGTTATATGTCCTAACCTAAGGCAACCTAACACCTCGTATGTAATATTTTACAACATTCGTGGCGTGTCGGCACCTACTTTTCGGTGGTAACATTATATACGTCTATAACGTTATATGTCCTATCCTAGGGCAACCTAACACCTCGGATGTAATATTTTACAACATTCCTTGCGTGTCGGCACCTACTTCTCGGTGGGAACATTATGTGCAGCTATAACGTAATATGTCCTAACCTAAGGCAGCCTAACATCTCGGATGTAATATTTTACAACATTCCTTGCGTGTCGGCGCATACTGCTCCGTGGGAATATCATATACGTCTATAACCTTATATATCCTAACCTAAGGCAACCTAACATCTCGGATGTAATATTTTACAACATTCCTTGCGTGTCGGCGCCTACTTATACGTGGGAACATTATATACCTCTATAACGATATATATCCTAACCGAAGGCAACATAACATCTCGGACGTGATATTTTACAACATTCGTGGCGTGTCGGCCTCTACTTCTCGGTGGGAACATTATGTGCAGCTATAACGTTATATATCCTAACCTAAGGCAACCTAACATCTCGGATGTAATATTTTACAACATTCCTTGCGTGTCGGCCTCTACTTCTCGGTGAAAACATTATGTGCAGCTATAACGTTATATATCCTAACCTAAGGCAACCTAACATCTCGGATGTAATATTTTCCAACATTCCTTGCGTGTCGGCACCTACTTCTCGGTGGGAACATTACATACGTCTATAACGTTATATATCCTATCCTAGAGCAACCTAACATCTCGGACGTTATATGCTACACCATTCGTGGCGTGTCGGCCCCTACTTCTTGGTGGGAACATTATGTACGTATATAACGTTATATGTCCTATCCTAAGGTAACCTAACATCCCGGATGTAATATTTTACAGCATTCCTTGCGCTTCGGCACCTACTTTTCGGTGGTAACATTATATACGTCTATAACGTTATATGTCCTATCCTAGGGCCACCTAACATCTCGGATGTAATATTTTACAACATTCCTTGCGTGTCGACCCCTACTTCTTGGTGGGAACATTATGTACGGCTATAACGTTATATGTCCTATCCTAGGGCAACCTAACATCTCGGATGTAATATTTTACAACATTCCTTGCGTGTCGGCCCCTACTTCTCGGTGGGAACATTATGTGCAGCTATATCGTTATATATCCTAACCTAAGGCAACCTAACATCTCGGATGTAATATTTTCCAACATTCCTTGCGTGTCGGCCCCTACTTCCTTGTGGGAACATTATGTACGTATGTAACGTTATATGTCCTAACCTAAGCAAACCTAACATCTCGGATGTAATATTTCTCAACATTCGTGGCGTGTCGGCCTCTACTTCTCGGTGGGAACATTATGTACGTCTATAACGTTATATATCCTAACGTAAGGCAACCTAACATCTCGGATGTAATATTTTCCAACATTCCTTGCGTGTCGGCACCTACTTCTCGGTGGGAACATTATGTACGGCTGTAACGTTATATGTCCTAACCTAAGGCAACCTAACATCTCGGACACAATATTTAACAACATTCGTTACGTGTCGACCCTTACTCCTGGGTAGGAACATTATGTACGTCTATAACGTTATATATCCTAACCTAAGGCAACCTAACACCTCGTATGTAATATTTTACAACATTCGTGGCGTGTAGGCCTCTACTTCTCGGTGGGAACATTATGCACGTCTATGACGTTATATGTCCTAACCTAAGGCAACCTAACACCTCGTATGTAATATTTTACAACATTCGTGGCGTGTCGGCACCTACATTTCGGTGGTAACATTATATACATCTATAACGTTATATGTCCTATCCTAGGGCAACCTAACACCTCGGATGTAATATTTTACAACATTCCTTGCGTGTCGGCCCCTACTTCTCGGTGGGAACATTATGTGCAGCTATAACGTAATATGTCCTAACCTAAGGCAGCCTAACATCTCGGATGTAATATTTTACAACATTCCTTGCGTGTCGGCGCATACTGCTCCGTGGGAATATTATATACGTCTATAACGTTATATATACTAACCTAAGGCAACCTAACACCTCGTATGTAATATTTTACAACATTCGTGGCGTGTAGGCCTCTACTTCTCGGTGGGAACATTATGCACGTCTATAACGTTATATGTCCTAACCTAAGGCAACCTAACACCTCGTATGTAATATTTTACAACATTCGTGGCGTGTCGGCACCTACTTTTCGGTGGTAACATTATATACGTCTATAACGTTATATGTCCTATCCTAGGGCAACCTAACACCTCGTATGTAATATTTTACAACATTCGTGGCGTGTAGGCCTCTACTTCTCGGTGGGAACATTATGTACGGCTATAACGTTATATGTCCTAACCTAAGGCAACCTAACACCTCGGATGTAATATTTTACAACATTCCTTGCGTGTCGGCGCATACTGCTCCGTGGGAATATTATATACGTCTATAACCTTATATATCCTAACCTAAGGCAACCTAACATCTCGGATGTAATATTTTACAACATTCCTTGCGTGTCGGCCCCTTCTTCTTGATGGGAAAATTATGTACGTATATAACGTTCTATGTCCTAACCTAAGCAAACCTATCATCTCGGATGTAATATTTCACAACATTCGTGGCGTGTCGGCCTCTACTTCTCGGAGTGAACATTATGTACGTCTATAACGTTATGTGCCCTAACCCAAGGCAACCTAACACCTCGTATGTAATATTTTACAACATTCGTGGCGTGTAGGCCTCTACTTCTCGGTGGGAACATTATGTACGGCTATAACGTTATATGTCCTAACCTAAGGCAACCTAACACCTCGGATGCAATATTTTACAACATTCCTTGCGTGTCGGCGCATACTGCTCCGTGGGAATATTATATACGTCTATAACCTTATATATCCTAACCTAAGGCAACCTAACATCTCGGATGTAATATTTTACAACATTCCTTGCGTGTCGGCGCCTACTTATACGTGGGAACATTATATACCTCTATAACGTTATATATCCTAACCGAAGGCAACATAACATCTCGGACGTGATATTTTACAACATTCGTGGCGTGTCGGCCTCTACTTCTCGGTGGGAACATTATGTGCAGCTATAACGTTATATATCCTAACCTAAGGCAACCTAACATCTCGGATGTAATATTTTACAACATTCCTTGCGTGTCGGCCTCTACTTCTCGGTGAGAACATTATGTGCAGCTATAACGTTATATATCCTAACCTAAGGCAACCTAACATCTCGGATGTAATATTTTCCAACATTCCTTGCGTGTCGGCACCTACTTCTCGGTGGGAACATTACATACGTCTATAACGTTATATATCCTATCCTAGAGCAACCTAACATCTCGGACGTTATATGCTACACCATTCGTGGCGTGTCGGCCCCTACTTCTTGGTGGGAACATTATGTACGTATATAACGTTATATGTCCTATCCTAAGGTAACCTAACATCCCGGATGTAATATTTTACAGCATTCCTTGCGCTTCGGCACCTACTTTTCGGTGGTAACATTATATACGTCTATAACGTTATATGTCCTATCCTAGGGCCACCTAACATCTCGGATGTAATATTTTACAACATTCCTTGCGTGTCGGCCCCTACTTCTCGGTGGGAACATTATGTACGGCTATAACGTTATATGTCCTATCCTAGGGCAACCTAACATCTCGGATGTAATATTTTACAACATTCCTTGCGTGTCGGCCCCTACTTCTCGGTGGGAACATTATGTGCAGCTATATCGTTATATATCCTAACCTAAGGCAACCTAACATCTCGGATATAATATTTTACAACATTCCTTGCGTGTCGGGGCCTACTTATCCGTGGGAACATTATATACTTCTATAACGTTATATATACTAACCTAAGGCAACTTAACATCTCGGATGTAATATTTTACAACATTACTTGCGTCTCGGCGCCTACTTATCCGTGGGAACATTATACACTTCTATAACGTTATATATCCTAACCGAAGGCAACATAACATCTCGGACGTGATATTTCACAACATTCGTGGCGTGTAGGCCTCTACTTCTCGGTGGGAACATTATGTACGTCTATAACGTTATATATCCTAATGTAAGGCAACCTAACATCTCGGATGTAATATTTTCCAACATTCCTTGCGTGTCGGCACCTACTTCTCGGTGGGAACATTATGTACGGCTGTAACGTTATATGTCCTAACCTAAGGCAACCTAACATCTCGGACACAATATTTAACAACATTCGTTACGTGTCGACCCTTACTCCTGGGTAGGAACATTATGTACGTCTATAACGTTATATATCCTAACCTAAGGCAACCTAACATCTCGGATGTAATATTTTACAACATTCCTTGCGTGTCGGCACCTACTTTTCGGTGGTAACATTATATACGTCTATAACGTTATATGTCCTATTCTAGGGCAACCTAACATCTCGGATGTAATATTTTACAACATTCCTTGCGTGTCGGCCCCTACTTCTCGGTGGGAACATTATGTACGGCTATAACGTTATATGTCCTAACCTATGGCAACCTAACACCTCGGATGTAATATTTTACAACATTCCTTGCGTGTCGGCGCATACTGCTCCGTGGGAATATTATATACGTCTATAACCTTATATATCCTAACCTAAGGCAACCTAACATCTCGGATGTAATATTTTACAACATTCGTGGCGTGTCGGCACCTACTTTTCGGTGGTAACATTATATACGTCTATAACGTTATATGTCCTATCCTAGGGCAACCTAACATCTCGGATGTAATATTTTACAACATTCCTTGCGTGTCGGCCCCTACTTCTCGGTGGGAACATTATGTGCAGCTATAACGTAATATGTCCTAACCTAAGGCAGCCTAACATCTCGGATGTAATATTTTACAACATTCCTTGCGTGTCGGCGCATACTGCTCCGTGGGAATTTTATATACGTCTATAACCTTATATATCCTAATCTAAGGCAACCTAACATCTCGGATGTAATATTTTACAACATTCCTTGCGTGTAGGCGCCTACTTATCCGTGGGAACATTATATACTTCTATAACGTTATATATCCTAACCGAAGGCAACATAACATCTCGGACGTGATATTTTACAACATTCGTGGCGTGTCGGCCTCTACTTCTTGGTGGGAACATTATGTGCAGCTATAACGTTATATATCCTAACCTAAGGCAACCTAACATCTCGGATGTAATATTTTACAACATTCCTTGCGTGTCGGCCCCTACTTCTTTGTGGGAACATTATGTACGTATGTAACGTTATATGTCCTAACCTAAGCAAACCTATCATTTCGGATGTAATATTTCACAACATTCGTTGCGTGTCGGCCTCTACTTCTCGGTGTGAACATTATGTACGTCTATAACGTTATGTGCCCTAACCTAAGGCAACCTAACACCTCGTATGTAATATTTTACAACATTCGTGGCGTGTAGGCCTCTACTTCTCGGTGGGAACATTATGTACGTCTATAACGTTATATATCCTAACGTAAGGCAACCTAACATCTCGGATGTAATATTTTCCAACATTCCTTGCGTGTCGGCACCTACTTCTCGGTCTGAACATTATGTACGGCTGTAACGTTATATGTCCTAACCTAAGGCAACCTAACATCTCGGATGTAATATTTTACAACATTCCTTGCGTGTCGGCCCCTTCTTCGTGGTGGGAAAATTATGTACGTCTATAACGTTATATATCCTAACCTGAGGCAACCTAACATCTCGGATATAATATTTTACAACATTCCTTGCGTGTCGGCCCCTTCTTCTTGGTGGGAAAATTATGTACGTATATAACGTTATATGTCCTAACCTAAGCAAACCTATCATTTCGGATGTAATATTTCACAACATTCGTGGCGTGTCGGCCTCTACTTCTCGGAGTGAACATTATGTACG
This sequence comes from Xylocopa violacea, assembly GCA_963969225.1. Lineage (NCBI taxonomy): Eukaryota > Metazoa > Arthropoda > Insecta > Hymenoptera > Apidae > Xylocopa > Xylocopa violacea. Next base: position 144,830 of record CAXAJV010000404.1, on the reverse strand, counting down.
TCTATAACGTTATGTGCCCTAACCTAAGGCAACCTAACACCTCGTATGTAATATTTTACAACATTCGTGGCGTGTAGGCCTCTACTTCTCGGTGGGAACATTATGTACGTCTATAACGTTATATATCCTAACGTAAGGCAACCTAACATCTCGGATGTAATATTTTCCAACATTCCTTGCGTGTCGGCACCTACTTCTCGGTGGGAACATTATGTACGGCTGTAACGTTATATGTCCAAACCTAAGGCAACCTAACATCTCGGACACAATATTTAACAACATTCGTTACGTGTCGACCCTTACTCCTGGGTAGGAACATTATGTACGTCTATAACGTTATATATCCTAACCTAAGGCAACCTAACATCTCGGATGTAATATTTTACAACATTCCTTGCGTGTCGGCCCCTTCTTCTTGGTGGGAAAATTATGTACGTATATAACGTTATATGTCCTAACCTAAGCAAACCTATCATTTCGGATGTAATATTTCACAACATTCGTGGCGTGTAGGCCTCTACTTCTCGGTGGGAACATTATGCACGTCTATAACGTTATATGTCCTAACCTAAGGCAACCTAACACCTCGTATGTAATATTTTACAACATTCGTGGCGTGTCGGCACCTACTTTTCGGTGGTAACATTATATACGTCTATAACGTTATATGTCCTATCCTAGGGCAACCTAACATCTCGGATGTAATATTTTACAACATTCCTTGCGTGTCGGCCCCTACTTCTCGGTGGGAACATTATGTACGGCTATAACGTTATATGTCCTAACCTATGGCAACCTAACACCTCGGATGTAATATTTTACAACATTCCTTGCGTGTCGGCGCATACTGCTCCGTGGGAATATTATATACGTCTATAACCTTATATATCCTAACCTAAGGCAACCTAACATCTCGGATGTAATATTTTACAACATTCGTGGCGTGTCGGCACCTACTTTTCGGTGGTAACATTATATACGTCTATAACGTTATATGTCCTATCCTAGGGCAACCTAACATCTCGGATGTAATATTTTACAACATTCCTTGCGTGTCGGCCCCTACTTCTCGGTGGGAACATTATGTGCAGCTATATCGTTATATATCCTAACCTAAGGCAACCTAACATCTCGGATGTAATATTTTACAACATTCCTTGCGTGTCGGCCCCTACTTCTTTGTGGGAACATTATGTACGTCTATAACGTTATATATCCTAACCTGAGGCAACCTAACATCTCGGATATAATATTTTACAACATTCCTTGCGTGTCGGCCCCTTCTTCTTGGTGGGAAAATTATGTACGTATATAACGTTATATGTCCTAACCTAAGCAAACCTATCATTTCGGATGTAATATTTCACAACATTCGTTGCGTGTCGGCCTCTACTTCTCGGTGTGAACATTATGTACGTCTATAACGTTATGTGCCCTAACCTAAGGCAACCTAACACCTCGTATGTAATATTTTACAACATTCGTGGCGTGTAGGCCTCTACTTCTCGGTGGGAACATTATGTACGTCTATAACGTTATATATCCTAACGTAAGGCAACCTAACATCTCGGATGTAATATTTTCCAACATTCCTTGCGTGTCGGCACCTACTTCTCGGTCTGAACATTATGTACGGCTGTAACGTTATATGTCCTAACCTAAGGCAACCTAACATCTCGGATGTAATATTTTACAACATTCCTTGCGTGTCGGCCCCTTCTTCGTGGTGGGAAAATTATGTACGTCTATAACGTTATATATCCTAACCTGAGGCAACCTAACATCTCGGATATAATATTTTACAACATTCCTTGCGTGTCGGCCCCTTCTTCTTGGTGGGAAAATTATGTACGTATATAACGTTATATGTCCTAACCTAAGCAAACCTATCATTTCGGATGTAATATTTCACAACATTCGTGGCGTGTCGGCCTCTACTTCTCGGAGTGAACATTATGTACGTCTATAACGTTATGTGCCCTAACCTAAGGCAACCTAACACCTCGTATGTAATATTTTACAACATTCGTGGCGTGTAGGCCTCTACTTCTCGGTGGGAACATTATGTACGTCTATAACGTTATATATCCTAACGTAAGGCAACCTAACATCTCGGATGTAATATTTTCCAACATTCCTTGCGTGTCGGCACCTACTTCTCGGTGGGAACATTATGTACGGCTGTAACGTTATATGTCCAAACCTAAGGCAACCTAACATCTCGGACACAATATTTAACAACATTCGTTACGTGTCGACCCTTACTCCTGGGTAGGAACATTATGTACGTCTATAACGTTATATATCCTAACCTAAGGCAACCTAACATCTCGGATGTAATATTTTACAACATTCCTTGCGTGTCGGCCCCTTCTTCTTGGTGGGAAAATTATGTACGTATATAACGTTATATGTCCTAACCTAAGCAAACCTATCATTTCGGATGTAATATTTCACAACATTCGTGGCGTGTAGGCCTCTACTTCTCGGTGGGAACATTATGCACGTCTATAACGTTATATGTCCTAACCTAAGGCAACCTAACACCTCGTATGTAATATTTTACAACATTCGTGGCGTGTCGGCACCTACTTTTCGGTGGTAACATTATATACGTCTATAACGTTATATGTCCTATCCTAGGGCAACCTAACATCTCGGATGTAATATTTTACAACATTCCTTGCGTGTCGGCCCCTACTTCTCGGTGGGAACATTATGTACGGCTATAACGTTATATGTCCTAACCTATGGCAACCTAACACCTCGGATGTAATATTTTACAACATTCCTTGCGTGTCGGCGCATACTGCTCCGTGGGAATATTATATACGTCTATAACCTTATATATCCTAACCTAAGGCAATCTAACATCTCGGATGTAATATTTTACAACATTCGTGGCGTGTCGGCACCTACTTTTCGGTGGTAACATTATATACGTCTATAACGTTATATGTCCTATCCTAGGGCAACCTAACATCTCGGATGTAATATTTTACAACATTCCTTGCGTGTCGGCCCCTACTTCTCGGTGGGAACATTATGTGCAGCTATATCGTTATATATCCTAACCTAAGGCAACCTAACATCTCGGATGTAATATTTTACAACATTCCTTGCGTGTCGGCCCCTACTTCTTTGTGGGAACATTATGTACGTCTATAACGTTATATATCCTAACCTGAGGCAACCTAACATCTCGGATATAATATTTTACAACATTCCTTGCGTGTCGGCCCCTTCTTCTTGGTGGGAAAATTATGTACGTATATAACGTTATATGTCCTAACCTAAGCAAACCTATCATTTCGGATGTAATATTTCACAACATTCGTTGCGTGTCGGCCTCTACTTCTCGGTGTGAACATTATGTACGTCTATAACGTTATGTGCCCTAACCTAAGGCAACCTAACACCTCGTATGTAATATTTTACAACATTCGTGGCGTGTAGGCCTCTACTTCTCGGTGGGAACATTATGCACGTCTATAACCTTATATGTCCTAACCTAAGGCAACCTAACACCTCGTATGTAATATTTTACAACATTCCTGGCGTGTCGGCACCTACTTTTCGGTGGTAACATTATATACGTCTATAACGTTATATGTCCTATCCTAGGGCAACCTAACATCTCGGACGTTATATGCTACACCATTCGTGGCGTGTCGGCCCCTACTTCTTTGTGGGAACATTATGTACGTATGTAACGTTATATGTCCTAACCTAAGCAAACCTAACATCTCGGATGTAATATTTCTCAACATTCGTGGCGTGTCGGCCTCTACTTCTCGGTGGCAACATTATGTACGTATATAACGTTATATGTCCTAACCTAAGCAAACCTAACATCTCGGATGTAATATTTCACAACGTTCGTGGCGTGCCGGCATCTACTTCACGGTGGGAACATTATGTACGTCTATAAGGTTATGTGCCCTAACCTAAGGCACCTAACACCTCGTATGTAATATTTTACAACATTCGTGGCGTGTAGGCCTCTACTTCTCGGTGGGAACATTATGTACGTCTATAACGTTATATATCCTAACGTAAGGCAACCTAACATCTCGGATGTAATATTTTCCAACATTCCTTGCGTGTCGGCACCTACTTCTCGGTCTGAACATTATGTACGGCTGTAACGTTATATGTCCTAACCTAAGGCAACCTAACATCTCGGATGTAATATTTTACAACATTCCTTGCGTGTCGGCCCCTTCTTCTTGGTGGGAAAATTATGTACGTCTATAACGTTATATATCCTAACCTGAGGCAACCTAACATCTCGGATATAATATTTTACAACATTCCTTGCGTGTCGGCCCCTTCTTCTTGGTGGGAAAATTATGTACGTATATAACGTTATATGTCCTAACCTAAGCAAACCTATCATTTCGGATGTAATATTTCACAACATTCGTGGCGTGTCGGCCTCTACTTCTCGGAGTGAACATTATGTACGTCTATAACGTTATGTGCCCTAACCTAAGGCAACCTAACACCTCGTATGTAATATTTTACAACATTCGTGGCGTGTAGGCCTCTACTTCTCGGTGGGAACATTATGCCCGTCTATAACGTTATATGTCCTAACCTAAGGCAACCTAACACCTCGTTTGTAATATTTTACATCATTCGTGGCGTGTCGGCACCTACTTTTCGGTGGTAACATTATATACGTCTATAACGTTATATGTCCTATCCTAGGGCAACCTAACATCTCGGATGTAATATTTTACAACATTCCTTGCGTGTCGGCCCCTACTTCTCGGTGGGAACATTATGTACGGCTATAACGTTATATGTCCTAACCTGTGGCAACCTAACACCTCGGATGTAATATTTTACAACATTCCTTGCGTGTCGGCGCATACTGCTCCGTGGGAATATTATATACGTCTATAACCTTATATATCCTAACCTAAGGCAACCTAACATCTCGGATGTAATATTTTACAACATTCGTGGCGTGTCGGCACCTACTTTTCGGTGGTAACATTATATACGTCTATAACGTTATATGTCCTATCCTAGGGCAACCTAACATCTCGGATGTAATATTTTACAACATTCCTTGCGTGTCGGCCCCTACTTCTCGGTGGGAACATTATGTGCAGCTATATCGTTATATATCCTAACCTAAGGCAACCTAACATCTCGGATGTAATATTTTACAACATTCCTTGCGTGTCGGCCCCTACTTCTTTGTGGGAACATTATGTACGTCTATAACGTTATATATCCTAACCTAAGGCAACCTAACATCTCGGATGTAATATTTTACAACATTCCTTGCGTGTCGGCCCCTACTTCTTTGTGGGAACATTATGTACGTCTATAACGTTATATATCCTAACCTGAGGCAACCTAACATCTCGGATATAATATTTTACAACATTCCTTGCGTGTCGGCCCCTTCTTCTTGGTGGGAAAATTATGTACGTATATAACGTTATATGTCCTAACCTAAGCAAACCTATCATTTCGGATGTAATATTTCACAACATTCGTTGCGTGTCGGCCTCTACTTCTCGGTGTGAACATTATGTACGTCTATAACGTTATGTGCCCTAACCTAAGGCAACCTAACACCTCGTATGTAATATTTTACAACATTCGTGGCGTGTAGGCCTCTACTTCTCGGTGGGAACATTATGCACGTCTATAACGTTATATGTCCTAACCTAAGGCAACCTAACACCTCGTATGTAATATTTTACAACATTCCTGGCGTGTCGGCACCTACTTTTCGGTGGTAACATTATATACGTCTATAACGTTATATGTCCTATCCTAGGGCAACCTAACATCTCGGACGTTATATGCTACACCATTCGTGGCGTGTCGGCCCCTACTTCTTTGTGGGAACATTATGTACGTATGTAACGTTATATGTCCTAACCTAAGCAAACCTAACATCTCGGATGTAATATTTCTCAACATTCGTGGCGTGTCGGCCTCTACTTCTCGGTGGCAACATTATGTACGTATATAACGTTATATGTCCTAACCTAAGCAAACCTAACATCTCGGATGTAATATTTCACAACGTTCGTGGCGTGCCGGCATCTACTTCACGGTGGGAACATTATGTACGTCTATAAGGTTATGTGCCCTAACCTAAGGCACCTAACACCTCGTATGTAATATTTTACAACATTCGTGGCGTGTAGGCCTCTACTTCTCGGTGGGAACATTATGTACGTCTATAACGTTATATATCCTAACGTAAGGCAACCTAACATCTCGGATGTAATATTTTCCAACATTCCTTGCGTGTCGGCACCTACTTCTCGGTGGGAACATTATGTACGGCTGTAACGTTATATGTCCTAACCTAAGGCAACCTAACATCTCGGATGTAATATTTTACAACATTCCTTGCGTGTCGGCCCCTTCTTCTTGGTGGGAAAATTATGTACGTCTATAACGTTATATATCCTAACCTGAGGCAACCTAACATCTCGGATATAATATTTTACAACATTCCTTGCGTGTCGGCCCCTTCTTCTTGGTGGGAAAATTATGTACGTATATAACGTTATATGTCCTAACCTCAGCAAACCTATCATTTCGGATGTAATATTTCACAACATTCGTGGCGTGTCGGCCTCTACTTCTCGGAGTGAACATTATGTACGTCTATAACGTTATGTGCCCTAACCTAAGGCAACCTAACACCTCGTATGTAATATTTTACAACATTCGTGGCGTGTAGGCCTCTACTTCTCGGTGGGAACATTATGCCCGTCTATAACGTTATATGTCCTAACCTAAGGCAACCTAACACCTCGTTTGTAATATTTTACATCATTCGTGGCGTGTCGGCACCTACTTTTCGGTGGTAACATTATATACGTCTATAACGTTATATGTCCTATCCTAGGGCAACCTAACATCTCGGATGTAATATTTTACAACATTCCTTGCGTGTCGGCCCCTACTTCTCGGTGGGAACATTATGTACGGCTATAACGTTATATCTCCTAACCTGTGGCAACCTAACACCTCGGATGTAATATTTTACAACATTCCTTGCGTGTCGGCGCATACTGCTCCGTGGGAATATTATATACGTCTATAACCTTATATATCCTAACCTAAGGCAACCTAACATCTCGGATGTAATATTTTACAACATTCGTGGCGTGTCGGCACCTACTTTTCGGTGGTAACATTATATACGTCTATAACGTTATATGTCCTATCCTAGGGCAACCTAACATCTCGGATGTAATATTTTACAACATTCCTTGCGTGTCGGCCCCTACTTCTCGGTGGGAACATTATGTGCAGCTATATCGTTATATATCCTAACCTAAGGCAACCTAACATCTCGGATGTAATATTTTACAACATTCCTTGCGTGTTGGCCCCTACTTCTTTGTGGGAACATTATGTACGTCTATAACGTTATATATCCTAACCTGAGGCAACCTAACATCTCGGATATAATATTTTACAACATTCCTTGCGTGTCGGCCCCTTCTTCTTGGTGGGAAAATTATGTACGTATATAACGTTATATGTCCTAACCTAAGCAAACCTATCATTTCGGATGTAATATTTCACAACATTCGTGGCGTGTCGGCCTCTACTTCTCGGTGTGAACATTATGTACGTCTATATCGTTATGTGCCCTAACCTAAGGCAACCTAACACCTCGTATGTAATATTTTACAACATTCGTGGCGTGTAGGCCTCTACTTCTCGGTGGGAGCATTATGCACGTCTATAACGTTATATGTCCTAACCTAAGGCAACCTAACACCTCGTATGTAATATTTTACAACATTCCTTGCGTGTCGGCCCCTACTTCTCGGTGGGAACATTATGTACGGCTATAACGTTATATGTCCTAACCTAAGGCAACCTAACACCTCGGATGTAATAATTAACAACATTCGTGGCGTGTCGGCCACTACTTCTCGGTGGGAACATTATGCGCAGCTATAACGTAATATGTCCTAACCTAAGGCAGCCTAACATCTCGGATGTAATATTTTACAACATTCCTTGCGTGTCGGCGCATACTGCTCCGTGGGAATATTATATACGTCTATAACCTTATATATCCTAACCTAAGGCAACCTAACATCTCGGATGTAATATTTTACAACATTCCTTGCGTGTCGGCGCCTACTTATCCGTGGGCACATTATATACTTCTATAACGTTATATGTCCTAACCGAAGGCAACATAACATCTCGGACGTGATATTTTACAACATTCCTTGCGTGTCGACCCCTACTCCTCGGTGGGAACATTATGTACGTCTATAACGTTATATATACTAACCTAAGGCAACCTAACATCTCGGATGTAATATTTTAAAACATTACTTGCGTGTCGGCGCCTACTTATCCGTGGGAACATTATACACTTCTATAACGTTATATATCCTAACCGAAGGCAACATAACATCTCGGACGTGATATTTTACAACATTCGTGGCGTGTCGGCCTCTACTTCTCGGTGGGAACATTATGTGCAGCTATAACGTTATATATCCTAACCTAAGGCAACCTAACATCTCGGATGTAATATTTTACAACATTCCTTGCGTGTCGGCCCCTACTTCTCGGTGGGAACATTATGTACGGCTATAACGTTATATGTCCTAACCTAAGGCAACCTAACACCTCGGATGTAATATTTAACAACATTCGTGGCGTGTCGGCCACTACTTCTCGGTGGGAACATTATGTGCAGCTATAACGTAATATGTCCTAACCTAAGGCAGCCTAACATCTCGGATGTAATATTTTACAACATTCCTTGCGTGTCGGCCCCTACTTCTCGGTGGGAACATTATGTGCAGCTATATCGTTATATATCCTCACCTAAGGCAACCTAACATCTCGGATGTAATATTTTACAACATTCCTTGCGTGTCGGCGCCTACTTATCCGTGGGAACATTATATACTTCTATAACGTTATATATCCTAACCGAAGGCAACATAACATCTCGGACGTGATATTTTACAACATTCCTTGCGTGTCGACCCCTACTCCTCGGTGGGAACATTATGTACGTCTATAACGTTATATATCCTAACGTATGGCAACCTAACATCTCGGATGTAATATTTTCCAACATTCCTTGCGTGTCGGCACCTACTTCTCGGTGGGAACATTACATACGTCTATAACGTTATATATCCTATCCTAGAGCAACCTAACATCTCGGACGTTATATGCTACAACATTCGTGGCGTGTCGGCCCCTACTTCTTGGTGGGAACATTATGTACGTATATAACGTTATATGCCCTATCCTAAGGTAACCTAACATCCCGGATGTAATATGTTACAGCATTCCTTGCGCGTCGGCACCTACTTTTCGGTAGTAACATTATATACGTCTATAACGTTATGTGTCCTATCCTAGGGCCACCTAACATCTCGGATGTAATATTTTACAATATTCCTTGCGTGTCGGCCCCTACTTCTCGGTGGGAACATTATGTACGGTTATAACGTTATATGTCCTATCCTAGGGCAACCTAACATCTCGGATGTAATATTTTACAACATTCCTTGCGTGTCGGCCCCTACTTCTCGGTGGGAACATTATGTGCAGCTATATCGTTATATATCCTAACCTAAGGCAACCTTACATCTGGGATGTAATATTTTACAACATTCCTTGCGTGTCGGCCCCTACTTCTTTGTGGGAACATTATGTACGTATGTAACGTTATATGTCCTAACCTAAGCAAACCTAACATCTCGGATGTAATATTTCTCAACATTCGTGGCGTGTCGGCCTCTACTTCTCGGTGGGAACATTATGTACGTATATAACGTTATATGACCTAACCTAAGCAAACCTAACATCTCGGATGTAATATTTCACAAAGTTCGTGGCGTGCCGGCCTCTACTTCACGGTGGGAACATTATGTACGTCTATAAGGTTATGTGCCCTAACCTAAGGCACCTAACACCTCGTACGTAATATTTTACAACATTCGTGGCGTGTAGGCCTCTACTTCTCGGCGGGAACATTATGTACGTCGATAACGTTATATATCCTAACGTAAGGCAACATAACATCTCGGATGTAATATTTTCCAACATTCCTTGCGTGTCGGCACCTACTTCTCGGTGGGAACATTATGTACGGCTGTAACGTTTTATGTCCTAACCTAAGGCAACCTAACATCTCGGACACAATATTTAACAACATTCGTTACGTGTCGACCCTTACTGCTCGGTAGGAACATTATGTACGTCTATAACGTTATATATCCTAACCTAAGGCAACCTAACACCTCGGATGTAATATTTTACAACATTCCTTGCGTGCCGGCGCCTACTTATCCGTGGGAACATTATATACTTCTATAACGTTATATGTCCTAACCGAAGGTAACATAACATCTCGGACGTGATATTTTACAACATTCCTTGCGTGTCGACCCCTACTTCTCGGTGGGAACATTATGTACGGCTATAACGTTATATGTCCTATCCTAGGGCAGCCTAACATCTCGGATGTAATATTTTACAACATTCCTTGCGTGTCGGCGCATACTGCTCCGTGGGAATTTTATATACGTCTATAACCTTATATATCCTAATCTAAGGCAACCTAACATCTCGGATGTAATATTTTACAACATTCCTTGCGTGTAGGCGCCTACTTATCCGTGGGAACATTATATACTTCTATAACGTTATATATCCTAACCGAAGGCAACATAACATCTCGGACGTGATATTTTACAACATTCGTGGCGTGTCGGCCTCTACTTCTCGGTGGGAACATTATGTGCAGCTATAACGTTATATATCCTAACCTAAGGCAACCTAACATCTCGGATGTAATATTTTACAACATTCCTTGCGTGTCGGCCCCTACTTCTTTGTGGGAACATTATGTACGTATGTAACGTTATATGTCCTAACCTAAGGCACCTAACACCTCGTATGTAATATTTTACAACATTCGTGGCGTGTAGGCCTCTACTTCTCGGTGGGAACATTATGTACGTCTATAACGTTATATATCCTAACGTAAGGCAACCTAACATCTCGGATGTAATATTTTCCAACATTCCTTGCGTGTCGGCACCTACTTCTCGGTGGGAACATTATGTACGGCTGTAACGTTATATGTCCAAACCTAAGGCAACCTAACATCTCGGACACAATATTTAACAACATTCGTTACGTGTCGACCCTTACTCCTGGGTAGGAACATTATGTACGTCTATAACGTTATATATCCTAACCTAAGGCAACCTAACATCTCGGATGTAATATTTTACAACATTCCTTGCGTGTCGGCCCCTTCTTCTTGGTGGGAAAATTATGTACGTATATAACGTTATATGTCCTAACCTAAGCAAACCTATCATTTCGGATGTAATATTTCACAACATTCGTGGCGTGTAGGCCTCTACTTCTCGGTGGGAACATTATGCACGTCTATAACGTTATATGTCCTAACCTAAGGCAACCTAACACCTCGTATGTAATATTTTACAACATTCGTGGCGTGTCGGCACCTACTTTTCGGTGGTAACATTATATACGTCTATAACGTTATATGTCCTATCCTAGGGCAACCTAACATCTCGGATGTAATATTTTACAACATTCCTTGCGTGTCGGCCCCTACTTCTCGGTGGGAACATTATGTACGGCTATAACGTTATATGTCCTAACCTATGGCAACCTAACACCTCGGATGTAATATTTTACAACATTCCTTGCGTGTCGGCGCATACTGCTCCGTGGGAATATTATATACGTCTATAACCTTATATATCCTAACCTAAGGCAACCTAACATCTCGGATGTAATATTTTACAACATTCGTGGCGTGTCGGCACCTACTTTTCGGTGGTAACATTATATACGTCTATAACGTTATATGTCCTATCCTAGGGCAACCTAACATCTCGGATGTAATATTTTACAACATTCCTTGCGTGTCGGCCCCTACTTCTCGGTGGGAACATTATGTGCAGCTATATCGTTATATATCCTAACCTAAGGCAACCTAACATCTCGGATGTAATATTTTACAACATTCCTTGCGTGTCGGCCCCTACTTCTTTGTGGGAACATTATGTACGTCTATAACGTTATATATCCTAACCTGAGGCAACCTAACATCTCGGATATAATATTTTACAACATTCCTTGCGTGTCGGCCCCTTCTTCTTGGTGGGAAAATTATGTACGTATATAACGTTATATGTCCTAACCTAAGCAAACCTATCATTTCGGATGTAATATTTCACAACATTCGTTGCGTGTCGGCCTCTACTTCTCGGTGTGAACATTATGTACGTCTATAACGTTATGTGCCCTAACCTAAGGCAACCTAACACCTCGTATGTAATATTTTACAACATTCGTGGCGTGTAGGCCTCTACTTCTCGGTGGGAACATTATGCACGTCTATAACGTTATATGTCCTAACCTAAGGCAACCTAACACCTCGTATGTAATATTTTACAACATTCCTGGCGTGTCGGCACCTACTTTTCGGTGGTAACATTATATACGTCTATAACGTTATATGTCCTATCCTAGGGCAACCTAACATCTCGGACGTTATATGCTACACCATTCGTGGCGTGTCGGCCCCTACTTCTTTGTGGGAACATTATGTACGTATGTAACGTTATATGTCCTAACCTAAGCAAACCTAACATCTCGGATGTAATATTTCTCAACATTCGTGGCGTGTCGGCCTCTACTTCTCGGTGGCAACATTATGTACGTATATAACGTTATATGTCCTAACCTAAGCAAACCTAACATCTCGGATGTAATATTTCACAACGTTCGTGGCGTGCCGGCATCTACTTCACGGTGGGAACATTATGTACGTCTATAAGGTTATGTGCCCTAACCTAAGGCACCTAACACCTCGTATGTAATATTTTACAACATTCGTGGCGTGTAGGCCTCTACTTCTCGGTGGGAACATTATGTACGTCTATAACGTTATATATCCTAACGTAAGGCAACCTAACATCTCGGATGTAATATTTTCCAACATTCCTTGCGTGTCGGCACCTACTTCTCGGTCTGAACATTATGTACGGCTGTAACGTTATATGTCCTAACCTAAGGCAACCTAACATCTCGGATGTAATATTTTACAACATTCCTTGCGTGTCGGCCCCTTCTTCTTGGTGGGAAAATTATGTACGTCTATAACGTTATATATCCTAACCTGAGGCAACCTAACATCTCGGATATAATATTTTACAACATTCCTTGCGTGTCGGCCCCTTCTTCTTGGTGGGAAAATTATGTACGTATATAACGTTATATGTCCTAACCTAAGCAAACCTATCATTTCGGATGTAATATTTCACAACATTCGTGGCGTGTCGGCCTCTACTTCTCGGAGTGAACATTATGTACGTCTATAACGTTATGTGCCCTAACCTAAGGCAACCTAACACCTCGTATGTAATATTTTACAACATTCGTGGCGTGTAGGCCTCTACTTCTCGGTGGGAACATTATGTACGTCTATAACGTTATATATCCTAACGTAAGGCAACCTAACATCTCGGATGTAATATTTTCCAACATTCCTTGCGTGTCGGCACCTACTTCTCGGTGGGAACATTATGTACGGCTGTAACGTTATATGTCCAAACCTAAGGCAACCTAACATCTCGGACACAATATTTAACAACATTCGTTACGTGTCGACCCTTACTCCTGGGTAGGAACATTATGTACGTCTATAACGTTATATATCCTAACCTAAGGCAACCTAACATCTCGGATGTAATATTTTACAACATTCCTTGCGTGTCGGCCCCTTCTTCTTGGTGGGAAAATTATGTACGTATATAACGTTATATGTCCTAACCTAAGCAAACCTATCATTTCGGATGTAATATTTCACAACATTCGTGGCGTGTAGGCCTCTACTTCTCGGTGGGAACATTATGCACGTCTATAACGTTATATGTCCTAACCTAAGGCAACCTAACACCTCGTATGTAATATTTTACAACATTCGTGGCGTGTCGGCACCTACTTTTCGGTGGTAACATTATATACGTCTATAACGTTATATGTCCTATCCTAGGGCAACCTAACATCTCGGATGTAATATTTTACAACATTCCTTGCGTGTCGGCCCCTACTTCTCGGTGGGAACATTATGTGCAGCTATATCGTTATATATCCTAACCTAAGGCAACCTAACATCTCGGATGTAATATTTTACAACATTCCTTGCGTGTCGGCCCCTACTTCTTTGTGGGAACATTATGTACGTCTATAACGTTATATATCCTAACCTGAGGCAACCTAACATCTCGGATATAATATTTTACAACATTCCTTGCGTGTCGGCCCCTTCTTCTTGGTGGGAAAATTATGTACGTATATAACGTTATATGTCCTAACCTAAGCAAACCTATCATTTCGGATGTAATATTTCACAACATTCGTTGCGTGTCGGCCTCTACTTCTCGGTGTGAACATTATGTACGTCTATAACGTTATGTGCCCTAACCTAAGGCAACCTAACACCTCGTATGTAATATTTTACAACATTCGTGGCGTGTAGGCCTCTACTTCTCGGTGGGAACATTATGCACGTCTATAACGTTATATGTCCTAACCTAAGGCAACCTAACACCTCGTATGTAATATTTTACAACATTCCTGGCGTGTCGGCACCTACTTTTCGGTGGTAACATTATATACGTCTATAACGTTATATGTCCTATCCTAGGGCAACCTAACATCTCGGACGTTATATGCTACACCATTCGTGGCGTGTCGGCCCCTACTTCTTTGTGGGAACATTATGTACGTATGTAACGTTATATGTCCTAACCTAAGCAAACCTAACATCTCGGATGTAATATTTCTCAACATTCGTGGCGTGTCGGCCTCTACTTCTCGGTGGCAACATTATGTACGTATATAACGTTATATGTCCTAACCTAAGCAAACCTAACATCTCGGATGTAATATTTCACAACGTTCGTGGCGTGCCGGCATCTACTTCACGGTGGGAACATTATGTACGTCTATAAGGTTATGTGCCCTAACCTAAGGCACCTAACACCTCGTATGTAATATTTTACAACATTCGTGGCGTGTAGGCCTCTACTTCTCGGTGGGAACATTATGTACGTCTATAACGTTATATATCCTAACGTAAGGCAACCTAACATCTCGGATGTAATATTTTCCAACATTCCTTGCGTGTCGGCACCTACTTCTCGGTCTGAACATTATGTACGGCTGTAACGTTATATGTCCTAACCTAAGGCAACCTAACATCTCGGATGTAATATTTTACAACATTCCTTGCGTGTCGGCCCCTTCTTCTTGGTGGGAAAATTATGTACGTCTATAACGTTATATATCCTAACCTGAGGCAACCTAACATCTCGGATATAATATTTTACAACATTCCTTGCGTGTCGGCCCCTTCTTCTTGGTGGGAAAATTATGTACGTATATAACGTTATATGTCCTAACCTAAGCAAACCTATCATTTCGGATGTAATATTTCACAACATTCGTGGCGTGTCGGCCTCTACTTCTCGGAGTGAACATTATGTACGTCTATAACGTTATGTGCCCTAACCTAAGGCAACCTAACACCTCGTATGTAATATTTTACAACATTCGTGGCGTGTAGGCCTCTACTTCTCGGTGGGAACATTATGCCCGTCTATAACGTTATATGTCCTAACCTAAGGCAACCTAACACCTCGTTTGTAATATTTTACATCATTCGTGGCGTGTCGGCACCTACTTTTCGGTGGTAACATTATATACGTCTATAACGTTATATGTCCTATCCTAGGGCAACCTAACATCTCGGATGTAATATTTTACAACATTCCTTGCGTGTCGGCCCCTACTTCTCGGTGGGAACATTATGTACGGCTATAACGTTATATGTCCTAACCTGTGGCAACCTAACACCTCGGATGTAATATTTTACAACATTCCTTGCGTGTCGGCGCATACTGCTCCGTGGGAATATTATATACGTCTATAACCTTATATATCCTAACCTAAGGCAACCTAACATCTCGGATGTAATATTTTACAACATTCGTGGCGTGTCGGCACCTACTTTTCGGTGGTAACATTATATACGTCTATAACGTTATATGTCCTATCCTAGGGCAACCTAACATCTCGGATGTAATATTTTACAACATTCCTTGCGTGTCGGCCCCTACTTCTCGGTGGGAACATTATGTGCAGCTATATCGTTATATATCCTAACCTAAGGCAACCTAACATCTCGGATGTAATATTTTACAACATTCCTTGCGTGTCGGCCCCTACTTCTTTGTGGGAACATTATGTACGTCTATAACGTTATATATCCTAACCTAAGGCAACCTAACATCTCGGATGTAATATTTTACAACATTCCTTGCGTGTCGGCCCCTACTTCGTTGTGGGAACATTATGTACGTCTATAACGTTATATATCCTAACCTGAGGCAACCTAACATCTCGGATATAATATTTTACAACATTCCTTGCGTGTCGGCCCCTTCTTCTTGGTGGGAAAATTATGTACGTATATAACGTTATATGTCCTAACCTAAGCAAACCTATCATTTCGGATGTAATATTTCACAACATTCGTTGCGTGTCGGCCTCTACTTCTCGGTGTGAACATTATGTACGTCTATAACGTTATGTGCCCTAACCTAAGGCAACCTAACACCTCGTATGTAATATTTTACAACATTCGTGGCGTGTAGGCCTCTACTTCTCGGTGGGAACATTATGCACGTCTATAACGTTATATGTCCTAACCTAAGGCAACCTAACACCTCGTATGTAATATTTTACAACATTCCTGGCGTGTCGGCACCTACTTTTCGGTGGTAACATTATATACGTCTATAACGTTATATGTCCTATCCTAGGGCAACCTAACATCTCGGACGTTATATGCTACACCATTCGTGGCGTGTCGGCCCCTACTTCTTTGTGGGAACATTATGTACGTATGTAACGTTATATGTCCTAACCTAAGCAAACCTAACATCTCGGATGTAATATTTCTCAACATTCGTGGCGTGTCGGCCTCTACTTCTCGGTGGCAACATTATGTACGTATATAACGTTATATGTCCTAACCTAAGCAAACCTAACATCTCGGATGTAATATTTCACAACGTTCGTGGCGTGCCGGCATCTACTTCACGGTGGGAACATTATGTACGTCTATAAGGTTATGTGCCCTAACCTAAGGCACCTAACACCTCGTATGTAATATTTTACAACATTCGTGGCGTGTAGGCCCCTACTTCTCGGTGGGAACATTATGTACGTCTATAACGTTATATATCCTAACGTAAGGCAACCTAACATCTCGGATGTAATATTTTCCAACATTCCTTGCGTGTCGGCACCTACTTCTCGGTCTGCACATTATGTACGGCTGTAACGTTATATGTCCTAACCTAAGGCAACCTAACATCTCGGATGTAATATTTTACAACATTCCTTGCGTGTCGGCCCCTTCTTCTTGGTGGGAAAATTATGTACGTCTATAACGTTATATATCCTAACCTGAGGCAACCTAACATCTCGGATATAATATTTTACAACATTCCTTGCGTGTCGGCCCCTTCTTCTTGGTGGGAAAATTATGTACGTATATAACGTTATATGTCCTAACCTAAGCAAACCTATCATTTCGGATGTAATATTTCACAACATTCGTGGCGTGTCGGCCTCTACTTCTCGGAGTGAACATTATGTACGTCTATAACGTTATGTGCCCTAACCTAAGGCAACCTAACACCTCGTATGTAATATTTTACAACATTCGTGGCGTGTAGGCCTCTACTTCTCGGTGGGAACATTATGCCCGTCTATAACGTTATATGTCCTAACCTAAGGCAACCTAACACCTCGTTTGTAATATTTTACATCATTCGTGGCGTGTCGGCACCTACTTTTCGGTGGTAACATTATATACGTCTATAACGTTATATGTCCTATCCTAGGGCAACCTAACATCTCGGATGTAATATTTTACAACATTCCTTGCGTGTCGGCCCCTACTTCTCGGTGGGAACATTATGTACGGCTATAACGTTATATGTCCTAACCTGTGGCAACCTAACACCTCGGATGTAATATTTTACAACATTCCTTGCGTGTCGGCGCATACTGCTCCGTGGGAATATTATATACGTCTATAACCTTATATATCCTAACCTAAGGCAACCTAACATCTCGGATGTAATATTTTACAACATTCGTGGCGTGTCGGCACCTACTTTTCGGTGGTAACATTATATACGTCTATAACGTTATATGTCCTATCCTAGGGCAACCTAACATCTCGGATGTAATATTTTACAGCATTCCTTGCGTGTCGGCCCCTACTTCTCGGTGGGAACATTATGTGCAGCTATATCGTTATATATCCTAACCTAAGGCAACCTAACATCTCGGATGTAATATTTTACAACATTCCTTGCGTGTCGGCCCCTACTTCTTTGTGGGAACATTATGTACGTCTATAACGTTATATATCCTAACCTGAGGCAACCTAACATCTCGGATATAATATTTTACAACATTCCTTGCGTGTCGGCCCCTTCTTCTTGGTGGGAAAATTATGTACGTATATAACGTTATATGTCCTAACCTAAGCAAACCTATCATTTCGGATGTAATATTTCACAACATTCGTGGCGTGTCGGCCTCTACTTCTCGGTGTGAACATTATGTACGTCTATATCGTTATGTGCCCTAACCTAAGGCAACCTAACACCTCGTATGTAATATTTTACAACATTCGTGGCGTGTAGGCCTCTACTTCTCGGTGGGAGCATTATGCACGTCTATAACGTTATATGTCCTAACCTAAGGCAACCTAACACCTCGTATGTAATATTTTACAACATTCCTTGCGTGTCGGCCCCTACTTCTCGGTGGGAACATTATGTACGGCTATAACGTTATATGTCCTAACCTAAGGCAACCTAACACCTCGGATGTAATATTTTACAACATTCCTTGCGTGTCGGCGCCTACTTATCCGTGGGAACATTATATACTTCTATAACGTTATATATCCTAACCGAAGGCAACATAACATCTCGGACGTGATATTTTACAACATTCCTTGCGTGTCGACCCCTACTCCTCGGTGGGAACATTATGTACGTCTATAACGTTATATATCCTAACGTATGGCAACCTAACATCTCGGATGTAATATTTTCCAACATTCCTTGCGTGTCGGCACCTACTTCTCGGTGGGAACATTACATACGTCTATAACGTTATATATCCTATCCTAGAGCAACCTAACATCTCGGACGTTATATGCTACAACATTCGTGGCGTGTCGGCCCCTACTTCTTGGTGGGAACATTATGTACGTATATAACGTTATATGTCCTATCCTAAGGGAACCTAACGTCTCGGATGTAATATTTTACAGCATTCCTTGCGCGTCGGCACCTACTTTTCGGTGGTAACATTATATACGTCTATAACGTTATATGTCCTACCCTAGGGCCACCTAACATCTCGGATGTAATATTTTACAACATTCCTTGCGTGTCGGCCCCTACTTCTCGGTGGGAACATTATGTACGGCTCATAACGTTATATGTCCTAACCGAAGACAACCTAACACCTCGGATTTAATATTTAACAACATTCGTGGCGTGTCGGCCACTACATCTCGGTGGGAACGTTATGTGCAGCTATAACGTAATATGTCCTAACCTAAGGCAGCCTAACATCTCGGATGTAATATTTTACAACATTCCTTTCGTGTCGGCCCCTACTTCTCGGTGGGAACATTATGTACGGCTCATAACGTTATATGTCCTAACCGAAGACAACCTAACACCTCGGATTTAATATTTAACAACATTCGTGGCGTGTCGGCCACTACATCTCGGTGGGAACGTTATGTGCAGCTATAACGTAATATGTCCTAACCTAAGGCAGCCTAACATCTCGGATGTAATATTTTACAACATTCCTTGCGTGTCGGCGCATACTGCTCCGTGGGAATATTATATACGTCTATAACCTTATATATACTAACCTAAGGCAACCTAACATCTCGGATGTAATATTTTACAACATTACTTGCGTGCTGTCGCCTACTTATCCGTGGGAACATTATGTACGTATATAACGTTATATGTCCTATCCTAAGGTAACCTAACATCCCGGATGTAATATTTTACAGCATTCCTTGCGCGTCGGCACCTACTTTTCGGTGGTAACATTATATACGTCTATAACGTTATATGTCCTATCCTAGGGCCACCTAACGTCTCGGATGTAATATTTTACAACATTTCTTGCGTGTCGGCCCCTACTTTTCGGTGGTAACATTATATACGTCTATAACGTTATATGTCCTATCCTAGGGCAACCTAACATCTCGGATGTAATATTTTACAACATTCCTTGCGTGTCGGCCCCTACTACTTGGTGGTAACATTATATACGGCTATAACGTTATATGTCCTATCCTAGGGCAACCTAACATCTCGAATGTAATATTTTACAGCATTCCTTGCGCGTCGGCACCTACTTTTCAGTGGTAACATTATATACGTTTATAACGTTATATGTCCTAACCTAAGGCAACCTAACATCTCGGATGTAATATTTTACAACATTCCTTGCGTGTCGGCCCCTACTTCTCGGTGGGAACATTATGTA
Organism: Xylocopa violacea; assembly: GCA_963969225.1. Taxonomy (NCBI): domain Eukaryota; kingdom Metazoa; phylum Arthropoda; class Insecta; order Hymenoptera; family Apidae; genus Xylocopa; species Xylocopa violacea. The sequence goes on along the minus strand of CAXAJV010000404.1, from coordinate 124,127 downwards.
CGGCTATAACGTTATATGTCCTATCCTAGGGCAACCTAACATCTCGGATGTAATATTTTACAACATTCCTTGCGTGTCGGCCCCTACTTCTTTGTGGGAACATTATGTACGTATGTAACGTTATATGTCCTAACCTAAGCAAACCTAACATCTCGGATGTTATATTTCACAACATTCGTGGCGTGTCGGCCTCTACTTCTCGGTGGGAACATTATGTACGTATATAACGTTATATGTCCTAACCTAAGCAAACCTAACATCTCGGATGTAATATTTTACAACATTCCTTGCGTGTCGGCCCCTACTTCTCGGTGGGAACATTATGTGCAGCTATATCGTTATATATCCTCACCTAAGGCAACCTAACATCTCGGATGTAATATTTTACAACATTCCTTGCGTGTCGGGGCCTACTTATCCGTGGGAACATTATATCCTTCTATAACGTTATATATACTAACCTAAGGCAACCTAACATCTCGGATGTAATATTTTACAACATTACTTGCGTGTCGGCGCCTACTTATCCGTGGGAACATTATACACTTCTATAACGTTATATATCCTAACCGAAGGCAACATAACATCTCGGACGTGATATTTTACAACATTCGTGGCGTGTCGGCCTCTACTTCTCGGTGGGAACATTATGTGCAGCTATAACGTTATATATTCTAACCTAAGGCAACCTATCATCTCGGATGTAATATTTCACAACATTCGTGGCGTGTCGGCCTCTACTTCTCGGTGGGAACATTATGTAAGTCTATAACGTTATGTGCCCTAACCGAAGGCACCTAACACCCCGTATGTAATATTTTACAACATTCGTGGCGTGTAGGCCTCTACTTCTCGGTGGGAACATTATGCACGTCTATAACGTTATGTGTCCTAACCTAAGGCAACCTAACACCTCGTATGTAATATTTTACAACATTCGTGGCGTGTCGGCACCTACTTTTCTGTGGTAACATTATATACGTCTATAACGTTATATGTCCTATCCTAGGGCAACCTAACATCTCGGATGTAATATTTTACAACATTCCTTGCGTGTCTGCCCCTACTTCTCGGTGGGAACATTATGTACGGCTATAACGTTATATGTCCTAACCTAAGGCAATCTAACACCTCGGATGTAATATTTAACAACATTCGTGGCGTGTGGGCCACTACTTCTCGGTGGGAACATTATGTGCAGCTATAACGTAATATGTCCTAACCTAAGGCAGCCTAACATCTCGGATGTAATATTTTACAACATTCCTTGCGTGTCGGCCCCTACTTCTCGGTGGGAACATTATGTGCAGATATATCGTTATATATCCTCACCTAAGGCAACCTAACATCTCGGATGTAATATTTTACAACATTCCTTGCGTGTCGGCCCCTACATATCCGTGGGAACATTATATACTTCTATAACGTTATATATCCTAACCGAAGGCAACATAACATCTCGGACGTGATATTTTACAACATTCCTTGCGTGTCGACCCCTACTCCTCGGTGGGAACATTATGTACGTCTATAACGTTATATATCCTAACGTAAGGCAACCTAACATCTCGGATGTAATATTTTCCAACATTCCTTGCGTGTCGGCACCTACTTCTCGGTGGGAACATTATATACGTCTATAACGTTATATATCCTATCCTAGGGCAACCTAACATCTCGGACGTTATATTCTACAACATTCGTGGCGTGTCGGCCCCTACTTCTTGGTGGGAACATTATGTACGTATATAACGTTATATGTCCTATCCTAAGGGAACCTAACGTCTCGGATGTAATATTTTACAGCATTCCTTGCGCGTCGGCACCTACTTTTCGGTGGTAACATTATATACGTCTATAACGTTATATGTCCTACCCTAGGGCCACCTAACATCTCGGATGTAATATTTTACAACATTCCTTGCGTGTCGGCCCCTACTTCTCGGTGGGAACATTATGTACGGCTATAACGTTATATGTCCTATCCTAGGGCAACCTAACATCTCTGATGTAATATTTTACAACATTCCTTTCGTGTCGGCCAGTACTTCTCGGTGGGAACATTATGTACGGCTCATAACGTTATATGTCCTAACCGAAGACAACCTAACACCTCGGATTTAATATTTAACAACATTCGTGGCGTGTCGGCCACTACATCTCGGTGGGAACGTTATGTGCAGCTATAACGTAATATGTCCTAACCTAAGGCAGCCTAACATCTCGGATGTAATATTTTACAACATTCCTTGCGTGTCGGCGCATACTCCTCCGTGGGAATATTATATACGTCTATAACCTTATATATACTAACCTAAGGCAACCTAACATCTCGGATGTAATATTTTACAACATTACTTGCGTGCTGTCGCCTACTTATCCGTGGGAACATTATGTACGTATATAACGTTATATGTCCTACCCTAAGGTAACCTAACATCCCGGATGTAATATTTTACAGCATTCCTTGCGCGTCGGCACCTACTTTTCGGTGGTAACATTATATACGTCTATAACGTTATATGTCCTATCCTAGGGCCACCTAACGTCTCGGATGTAATATTTTACAACATTTCTTGCGTGTCGGCCCCTACTTTTCGGTGGTAACATTATATACGTCTATAACGTTATATGTCCTATCCTAGGGCAACCTAACATCTCGGATGTAATATTTTACAACATTCCTTGCGTGTCGGCCCCTACTACTTGGTGGTAACATTATATACGGCTATAACGTTATATGTCCTATCCTAGGGCAACCTAACATCTCGAATGTAATATTTTACAGCATTCCTTGCGCGTCGGCACCTACTTTTCAGTGGTAACATTATATACGTTTATAACGTTATATGTCCTAACCTAAGGCAACCTAACATCTCGGATGTAATATTTTACAACATTCCTTGCGTGTCGGCCCCTACTTCTCGGTGGGAACATTATGTACGGCTATAACGTTATATGTCCTATCCTAGGGCAACCTAACATCTCGGATGTAATATTTTACAACATTCCTTGCGTGTCGGCCCCTACTTCTTTGTGGGAACATTATGTACGTATGTAACGTTATATGTCCTAACCTAAGCAAACCTAACATCTCGGATGTAATATTTTACAGCATTCCTTGCGCGTCGGCACCTACTTCTCGGTGGGAACATTATGTACGTATATAACGTTATATGTCCTATCCTATGGCAACCTAACACCTCGTATGTAATATTTCACAACATTCGTGGCGTGTCGGCCTCTACTTCTCGGTGGGAACATTATGTACGTATATAACGTTATATGTCCTAACCTAAGCAAACCTAACATCTCGGATGTAATATTTTACAACATTCCTTGCGTGTCGGCCCCTACTTCTCGGTGGGAACATTATGTGCAGCTATATCGTTATATATCCTCAACTAAGGCAACCTAACATCTCGGATGTAATATTTTACAACATTCCTTGCGTGTCGGGGCCTACTTATCCGTGGGAACATTATATCCTTCTATAACGTTATATATACTAACCTAAGGCAACCTAACATCTCGGATGTAATATTTTACAACATTACTTGCGTGTCGGCGCCTACTTATCCGTGGGAACATTATACACTTCTATAACGTTATATATCCTAACCGAAGGCAACATAACATCTCGGACGTGATATTTTACAACATTCGTGGCGTGTCGGCCTCTACTTCTCGGTGGGAACATTATGTGCAGCTATAACGTTATATATTCTAACCTAAGGCAACCTATCATCTCGGATGTAATATTTCACAACATTCGTGGCGTGTCGGCCTCTACTTCTCGGTGGGAACATTATGTAAGTCTATAACGTTATGTGCCCTAACCGAAGGCACCTAACACCCCGTATGTAATATTTTACAACATTCGTGGCGTGTAGGCCTCTACTTCTCGGTGGGAACATTATGCACGTCTATAACGTTATGTGTCCTAACCTAAGGCAACCTAACACCTCGTATGTAATATTTTACAACATTCGTGGCGTGTCGGCACCTACTTTTCTGTGGTAACATTATATACGTCTATAACGTTATATGTCCTATCCTAGGGCAACCTAACATCTCGGATGTAATATTTTACAACATTCCTTGCGTGTCTGCCCCTACTTCTCGGTGGGAACATTATGTACGGCTATAACGTTATATGTCCTAACCTAAGGCAATCTAACACCTCGGATGTAATATTTAACAACATTCGTGGCGTGTGGGCCACTACTTCTCGGTGGGAACATTATGTGCAGCTATAACGTAATATGTCCTAACCTAAGGCAGCCTAACATCTCGGATGTAATATTTTACAACATTCCTTGCGTGTCGGCCCCTACTTCTCGGTGGGAACATTATGTGCAGATATATCGTTATATATCCTCACCTAAGGCAACCTAACATCTCGGATGTAATATTTTACAACATTCCTTGCGTGTCGGCCCCTACATATCCGTGGGAACATTATATACTTCTATAACGTTATATATCCTAACCGAAGGCAACATAACATCTCGGACGTGATATTTTACAACATTCCTTGCGTGTCGACCCCTACTCCTCGGTGGGAACATTATGTACGTCTATAACGTTATATATCCTAACGTAAGGCAACCTAACATCTCGGATGTAATATTTTCCAACATTCCTTGCGTGTCGGCACCTACTTCTCGGTGGGAACATTATATACGTCTATAACGTTATATATCCTATCCTAGGGCAACCTAACATCTCGGACGTTATATTCTACAACATTCGTGGCGTGTCGGCCCCTACTTCTCGGTGGGAACATTATGTACGGCTATAACGTTATATGTCCTATCCTAGGGCAACCTAACATCTCGGATGTACTATTTTACAACATTCCTTACGTGTCGGCCCCTACATCTCGGTGGGAACATTATGTACGGCTCATAACGTTATATGTCCTAACCTAGGGCAACCTAACACATCGGATGTAATATTTAACAACATTCGTGGCGTGTCGGCCACTACATCTCGGTGGGAACATTATGTGCAGCTATAACGTAATATGTCCTAACCTAAGGCAGCCTAACATCTCGCATGTAATATTTTACAACATTCCTTGCGTGTCGGCGCCTACTTATCCGTGGGAACATTATACACTTCTATAACGTTATATATCCTAACCGAAGGGAACATAACATCTCGGACGTGATATTTTACAACATTTGTGGCGTGTCGGCCTCTACTTCTCGGTGGGAACATTATGTGCAGCTATAACGTTATATATCCTAACCTAAGGCAACCTAACATCTCGGATGTAATATTTTACAACATTCCTTGCGTGTCGGCCCCTACTTCTTGGTGGTAACATTATATACGGCTATAACGTTATATGTCCTACCCTAGGGCAACCTAACATCTCTGATGTAATATTTTACAACATTCCTTTCGTGTCGGCCAGTACTTCTCGGTGGGAACATTATGTACGGCTCATAACGTTATATGTCCTAACCGAAGACAACCTAACACCTCGGATTTAATATTTAACAACATTCGTGGCGTGTCGGCCACTACATCTCGGTGGGAACGTTATGTGCAGCTATAACGTAATATGTCCTAACCTAAGGCAGCCTAACATCTCGGATGTAATATTTTACAACATTCCTTGCGTGTCGGCGCATACTCCTCCGTGGGAATATTATATACGTCTATAACCTTATATATACTAACCTAAGGCAACCTAACATCTCGGATGTAATATTTTACAACATTACTTGCGTGCTGTCGCCTACTTATCCGTGGGAACATTATGTACGTATATAACGTTATATGTCCTATCCTAAGGTAACCTAACATCCCGGATGTAATATTTTACAGCATTCCTTGCGCGTCGGCACCTACTTTTCGGTGGTAACATTATATACGTCTATAACGTTATATGTCCTATCCTAGGGCCACCTAACGTCTCGGATGTAATATTTTACAACATTTCTTGCGTGTCGGCCCCTACTTTTCGGTGGTAACATTATATACGTCTATAACGTTATATGTCCTATCCTAGGGCAACCTAACATCTCGGATGTAATATTTTACAACATTCCTTGCGTGTCGGCCCCTACTACTTGGTGGTAACATTATATACGGCTATAACGTTATATGTCCTATCCTAGGGCAACCTAACATCTCGAATGTAATATTTTACAGCATTCCTTGCGCGTCGGCACCTACTTCTCGGTGGGAACATTATGTACGTATATAACGTTATATGTCCTATCCTATGGCAACCTAACACCTCGTATGTAATATTTCACAACATTCGTGGCGTGTCGGCCTCTACTTCTCGGTGGGAACATTATGTACGTATATAACGTTATATGTCCTAACCTAAGCAAACCTAACATCTCGGATGTAATATTTTACAACATTCCTTGCGTGTCGGCCCCTACTTCTCGGTGGGAACATTATGTGCAGCTATATCGTTATATATCCTCAACTAAGGCAACCTAACATCTCGGATGTAATATTTTACAACATTCCTTGCGTGTCGGCGCCTACTTATCCGTGGGAACATTATACACTTCTATAACGTTATATATCCTAACCGAAGGGAACATAACATCTCGGACGTGATATTTTACAACATTTGTGGCGTGTCGGCCTCTACTTCTCGGTGGGAACATTATGTGCAGCTATAACGTTATATATCCTAACCTAAGGCAACCTAACATCTCGGATGTAATATTTTACAACATTCCTTGCGTGTCGGCCCCTACTTCTTGGTGGTAACATTATATACGGCTATAACGTTATATGTCCTACCCTAGGGCAACCTAACATCTCGGATGTAATATTTTACAACATTCCTTGCGTGTCGGCCCCTACTTCTCGGTGGGAACATTATGTACGGCTCATAACGTTATATGTCCTAACCTAAGGCAACCTAACACCTCGTATGTAATATTTTACAATATTCGTGGCGTGTACGCCTCTACTTCTCGGTGGGAACATTATGTACGTCTATAACGATATATATCCTAACGTAAGGCAACCTAACATCTCGGATGTAATATTTTCCAACATTTCTTGCGTGTCGGCACCTACTTCTCGGTGGGAACATTATATACGTCTATAACGTTATATGTCCTATCCTAGGGCAACCTAACATCTCGGATGTAATATTTTACAACATTCCTTGCGTGTCGAGCCCTACTTCTCGGTGGGAACATTATGTACGTATATAACGTTATATGTCCTATCCTAAGGGAACCTAACAGCTCGTATGTAATATTTTACAACATTCGTGGCGTGTGGGCCTCTACTTCTCGGTGGGTACATTGTGTACGTCTATAACGTTATATGTCCTAACCTAAGGCAACCTAACACCTCGTATGTAATATTTTCCAACATTCCTTGCGTGTCGGCCTCTACTTCTCGGTGGGAACATTATGTACGTATATAACGTTATACGTCCTAACCTAAGCAAACCTAACATCTCGGATGTAATATTTCACAACATTCGTGGCGTGTCGGCCTCTACTTCACGGTGGGAACATTATGTACGTCTATAACGTTATATGCCCTACCCTAGGGCCACCTAACATCTCGGATGTAATATTTTACAACATTCCTTGCGTGTCGGCCCCTACTTCTCGGTGGGAACATTATGTACGGTTATAACGTTATATGTCCTATCCTAGGGCAACCTAACATCTCGGATGTAATATTTTACAACATTCCGTGCGTGTCGGCCCCTACTTCTCGGTGGGAAAATTATGTATGGCTATAACGTTATATGTCCTATCCTAGGGAAACCTAACATCTCGGATGTAATATTTTACAACATTCCTTGCGTGTCGGCCCCTACTTCTCGGTGGCAACACTATGTACGGCTCATAACGTTATATGTCCTAACCTAAGGCAACCTAACACCTCGGATGTAATATTTAACAACATTCGTGGCGTGTCGGCCACTACATCTCGGTGGGAACATTATGTGCAGCTATAACGTAATATGTCCTAACCTAAGGCAGCCTAACATCTCGGATGTAATATCTTACAACATTCCTTGCGTCTCGGCGCATACTGCTCCGTGGGAATATTATATACGTCTATAACCTTATATATACTAACCTAAGGCAACCTAACATCTCGGATGTAATATTTTAGAACATTCCTTGCGTGTCGGCCTCTACTTCTCGGTGGGAACATTATGTGCAGCTATAACGTTATATATCCTAACGTAAGGCAACCTAACATCTCGAATGTAATATTTTCCAACATTCCTTGCGTGTCGGCACCTACTTCTTGGTGGGAACATTATGTACGTATATAACGTTATATGTCCTATCCTAAGGGAGCCTAACATCTCGGATGTAATATTTTACAGCATTCCTTGCGCGTCGGCACCTACTTTTCGGTGGTAACATTATATACGTCTATAACGTTATATGTCCTAACCTAAGGCAACCTAACATCTCGGATGTAATATTTTACAACATTCCTTGCGTGTCGGCCCCTACTTCTCGGTGGGAACATTATGTACGGCTATAACGTTATATGTCCTATCCTAGTGTAACCTAACATCTCGGATGTAATATTTTACAACATTCCTTGCGTGTCGGACCCTACTTCTCGGTGGGAACATTATGTGCAGCTATATCGTTATATATCCTAACCTAAGGCAACTTAACATCTCGGATGTAATATTTTACAACATTCCTTGCGTGTCGGCCCCTACTTCTTTGTGGGAACATTATGTACGTATGTAACGTTATATGTCCTAACCTAAGCAAACCTAACATCTCGGATGTAATATTTCACAACATTCGTGGCGTGTCGGCCTCTACTTCTCGGTGGGAACATTATGTACGTATATAACGTTATATGTCCTAACCTAAGCAAACCTAACATCTCGGATGTAATATTTCACAACATTCGTGGCGTGTCGGCCTCTACTTCTCGGTGGGAACATTATGTACGTCTATAACCTTATATATACTAACCTAAGGCAACCTAACATCTCGGATGTAATATTTTACAACATTACTTGCGTGTCGGCGCCTACTTATCCGTGGGAACATTATACACTTCTATAACGTTATATATCCTAACCGAAGGCAACATAACATCTCGGACGTGATATTTTACAACATTCGTGGCGTGTCGGCCTCTACTTCTCGTTGGGAGCATTATGTGCAGCTATAACGTTATATATCCTAACCTAAGGCAACCTAACATCTCGGATGTAATATTTTACAACATTCCTTGCGTGTCGGCCTCTACTTCTCGGTGGGAACATTATGTGCAGCTATAACGTAATATGTCCTAACCTAAGGCAGCCTAACATCTCGGATGTAATATCTTACAACATTCCTTGCGTCTCGGCGCATACTGCTCCGTGGGAATATTATATACGTCTATAACCTTATATATACTAACCTAAGGCAACCAAACATCTCGGATGTAATATTTTAGAACATTCCTTGCGTGTCGGCCTCTACTTCTCGGTGGGAACATTATGTGCAGCTATAACGTTATATATCCTAACGTAAGGCAACCTAACATCTCGAATGTAATATTTTCCAACATTCCTTGCGTGTCGGCACCTACTTCTCGGTGGGAACATTATATACGTCTGTAACGTTATATATCCTATCCTAGGGCAACCTAACATCTCGGACGTTATATTCTACAACATTCGTGGCGTGTCGGCCCCTACTTCTTGGTGGGAACATTATGTACGTATATAACGTTATATGTCCTATCCTAAGGGAGCCTAACATCTCGGATGTAATATTTTACAGCATTCCTTGCGCGTCGGCACCTACTTTTCGGTGGTAACATTATATACGTCTATAACGTTATATGTCCTAACCTAAGGCAACCTAACATCTCGGATGTAATATTTAACAACATTCGTGGCGTGTCGGCCACTACATCTCGGTGGGAACATTATGTGCAGCTATAACGTAATATGTCCTAACCTAAGGCAGCCTAACATCTCGCATGTAATATTTTACAACATTCCTTGCGTGTCGGCGCCTACTTATCCGTGGGAACATTATACACTTCTATAACGTTATATATCCTAACCGAAGGGAACATAACATCTCGGACGTGATATTTTACAACATTTGTGGCGTGTCGGCCTCTACTTCTCGGTGGGAACATTATGTGCAGCTATAACGTTATATATCCTAACCTAAGGCAACCTAACATCTCGGATGTAATATTTTACAACATTCCTTGCGTGTCGGCCCCTACTTCTTGGTGGTAACATTATATACGGCTATAACGTTATATGTCCTACCCTAGGGCAACCTAACATCTCTGATGTAATATTTTACAACATTCCTTTCGTGTCGGCCAGTACTTCTCGGTGGGAACATTATGTACGGCTCATAACGTTATATGTCCTAACCGAAGACAACCTAACACCTCGGATTTAATATTTAACAACATTCGTGGCGTGTCGGCCACTACATCTCGGTGGGAACGTTATGTGCAGCTATAACGTAATATGTCCTAACCTAAGGCAGCCTAACATCTCGGATGTAATATTTTACAACATTCCTTGCGTGTCGGCGCATACTCCTCCGTGGGAATATTATATACGTCTATAACCTTATATATACTAACCTAAGGCAACCTAACATCTCGGATGTAATATTTTACAACATTACTTGCGTGCTGTCGCCTACTTATCCGTGGGAACATTATGTACGTATATAACGTTATATGTCCTATCCTAAGGTAACCTAACATCCCGGATGTAATATTTTACAGCATTCCTTGCGCGTCGGCACCTACTTTTCGGTGGTAACATTATATACGTCTATAACGTTATATGTCCTATCCTAGGGCCACCTAACGTCTCGGATGTAATATTTTACAACATTTCTTGCGTGTCGGCCCCTACTTTTCGGTGGTAACATTATATACGTCTATAACGTTATATGTCCTATCCTAGGGCAACCTAACATCTCGGATGTAATATTTTACAACATTCCTTGCGTGTCGGCCCCTACTACTTGGTGGTAACATTATATACGGCTATAACGTTATATGTCCTATCCTAGGGCAACCTAACATCTCGAATGTAATATTTTACAGCATTCCTTGCGCGTCGGCACCTACTTCTCGGTGGGAACATTATGTACGTATATAACGTTATATGTCCTATCCTATGGCAACCTAACACCTCGTATGTAATATTTCACAACATTCGTGGCGTGTCGGCCTCTACTTCTCGGTGGGAACATTATGTACGTATATAACGTTATATGTCCTAACCTAAGCAAACCTAACATCTCGGATGTAATATTTTACAACATTCCTTGCGTGTCGGCCCCTACTTCTCGGTGGGAACATTATGTGCAGCTATATCGTTATATATCCTCAACTAAGGCAACCTAACATCTCGGATGTAATATTTTACAACATTCCTTGCGTGTCGGCGCCTACTTATCCGTGGGAACATTATACACTTCTATAACGTTATATATCCTAACCGAAGGGAACATAACATCTCGGACGTGATATTTTACAACATTTGTGGCGTGTCGGCCTCTACTTCTCGGTGGGAACATTATGTGCAGCTATAACGTTATATATCCTAACCTAAGGCAACCTAACATCTCGGATGTAATATTTTACAACATTCCTTGCGTGTCGGCCCCTACTTCTTGGTGGTAACATTATATACGGCTATAACGTTATATGTCCTACCCTAGGGCAACCTAACATCTCGGATGTAATATTTTACAACATTCCTTGCGTGTCGGCCCCTACTTCTCGGTGGGAACATTATGTACGGCTCATAACGTTATATGTCCTAACCTAAGGCAACCTAACACCTCGTATGTAATATTTTACAATATTCGTGGCGTGTACGCCTCTACTTCTCGGTGGGAACATTATGTACGTCTATAACGATATATATCCTAACGTAAGGCAACCTAACATCTCGGATGTAATATTTTCCAACATTTCTTGCGTGTCGGCACCTACTTCTCGGTGGGAACATTATATACGTCTATAACGTTATATGTCCTATCCTAGGGCAACCTAACATCTCGGATGTAATATTTTACAACATTCCTTGCGTGTCGAGCCCTACTTCTCGGTGGGAACATTATGTACGTATATAACGTTATATGTCCTATCCTAAGGGAACCTAACAGCTCGTATGTAATATTTTACAACATTCGTGGCGTGTGGGCCTCTACTTCTCGGTGGGTACATTGTGTACGTCTATAACGTTATATGTCCTAACCTAAGGCAACCTAACACCTCGTATGTAATATTTTCCAACATTCCTTGCGTGTCGGCCTCTACTTCTCGGTGGGAACATTATGTACGTATATAACGTTATACGTCCTAACCTAAGCAAACCTAACATCTCGGATGTAATATTTCACAACATTCGTGGCGTGTCGGCCTCTACTTCACGGTGGGAACATTATGTACGTCTATAACGTTATATGCCCTACCCTAGGGCCACCTAACATCTCGGATGTAATATTTTACAACATTCCTTGCGTGTCGGCCCCTACTTCTCGGTGGGAACATTATGTACGGTTATAACGTTATATGTCCTATCCTAGGGCAACCTAACATCTCGGATGTAATATTTTACAACATTCCGTGCGTGTCGGCCCCTACTTCTCGGTGGGAAAATTATGTATGGCTATAACGTTATATGTCCTATCCTAGGGAAACCTAACATCTCGGATGTAATATTTTACAACATTCCTTGCGTGTCGGCCCCTACTTCTCGGTGGCAACACTATGTACGGCTCATAACGTTATATGTCCTAACCTAAGGCAACCTAACACCTCGGATGTAATATTTAACAACATTCGTGGCGTGTCGGCCACTACATCTCGGTGGGAACATTATGTGCAGCTATAACGTAATATGTCCTAACCTAAGGCAGCCTAACATCTCGGATGTAATATCTTACAACATTCCTTGCGTCTCGGCGCATACTGCTCCGTGGGAATATTATATACGTCTATAACCTTATATATACTAACCTAAGGCAACCTAACATCTCGGATGTAATATTTTAGAACATTCCTTGCGTGTCGGCCTCTACTTCTCGGTGGGAACATTATGTGCAGCTATAACGTTATATATCCTAACGTAAGGCAACCTAACATCTCGAATGTAATATTTTCCAACATTCCTTGCGTGTCGGCACCTACTTCTTGGTGGGAACATTATGTACGTATATAACGTTATATGTCCTATCCTAAGGGAGCCTAACATCTCGGATGTAATATTTTACAGCATTCCTTGCGCGTCGGCACCTACTTTTCGGTGGTAACATTATATACGTCTATAACGTTATATGTCCTAACCTAAGGCAACCTAACATCTCGGATGTAATATTTTACAACATTCCTTGCGTGTCGGCCCCTACTTCTCGGTGGGAACATTATGTACGGCTATAACGTTATATGTCCTATCCTAGTGTAACCTAACATCTCGGATGTAATATTTTACAACATTCCTTGCGTGTCGGACCCTACTTCTCGGTGGGAACATTATGTGCAGCTATATCGTTATATATCCTAACCTAAGGCAACTTAACATCTCGGATGTAATATTTTACAACATTCCTTGCGTGTCGGCCCCTACTTCTTTGTGGGAACATTATGTACGTATGTAACGTTATATGTCCTAACCTAAGCAAACCTAACATCTCGGATGTAATATTTCACAACATTCGTGGCGTGTCGGCCTCTACTTCTCGGTGGGAACATTATGTACGTATATAACGTTATATGTCCTAACCTAAGCAAACCTAACATCTCGGATGTAATATTTCACAACATTCGTGGCGTGTCGGCCTCTACTTCTCGGTGGGAACATTATGTACGTCTATAACCTTATATATACTAACCTAAGGCAACCTAACATCTCGGATGTAATATTTTACAACATTACTTGCGTGTCGGCGCCTACTTATCCGTGGGAACATTATACACTTCTATAACGTTATATATCCTAACCGAAGGCAACATAACATCTCGGACGTGATATTTTACAACATTCGTGGCGTGTCGGCCTCTACTTCTCGTTGGGAGCATTATGTGCAGCTATAACGTTATATATCCTAACCTAAGGCAACCTAACATCTCGGATGTAATATTTTACAACATTCCTTGCGTGTCGGCCTCTACTTCTCGGTGGGAACATTATGTGCAGCTATAACGTAATATGTCCTAACCTAAGGCAGCCTAACATCTCGGATGTAATATCTTACAACATTCCTTGCGTCTCGGCGCATACTGCTCCGTGGGAATATTATATACGTCTATAACCTTATATATACTAACCTAAGGCAACCAAACATCTCGGATGTAATATTTTAGAACATTCCTTGCGTGTCGGCCTCTACTTCTCGGTGGGAACATTATGTGCAGCTATAACGTTATATATCCTAACGTAAGGCAACCTAACATCTCGAATGTAATATTTTCCAACATTCCTTGCGTGTCGGCACCTACTTCTCGGTGGGAACATTATATACGTCTGTAACGTTATATATCCTATCCTAGGGCAACCTAACATCTCGGACGTTATATTCTACAACATTCGTGGCGTGTCGGCCCCTACTTCTTGGTGGGAACATTATGTACGTATATAACGTTATATGTCCTATCCTAAGGGAGCCTAACATCTCGGATGTAATATTTTACAGCATTCCTTGCGCGTCGGCACCTACTTTTCGGTGGTAACATTATATACGTCTATAACGTTATATGTCCTAACCTAAGGCAACCTAACATCTCGGATGTAATATTTTACAACATTCCTTGCGTGTCGGCCCCTACTTCTCGGTGGGAACATTATGTACGGCTATAACGTTATATGTCCTATCCTAGTGTAACCTAACATCTCGGATGTAATATTTTACAACATTCCTTGCGTGTCGGCCCCTACTTCTCGGTGGGAACATTATGTGCAGCTATATCGTTATATATCCTAACCTAAGGCAACTTAACATCTCGGATGTAATATTTTACAACATTCCTTGCGTGTCGGCCCCTACTTCTTTGTGGGAACATTATGTACGTATGTAACGTTATATGTCCTAACCTAAGCAAACCTAACATCTCGGATGTAATATTTCACAACATTCGTGGCGTGTCGGCCTCTACTTCTCGGTGGGAACATTATGTACGTATATAACGTTATATGTCCTAACCTAAGCAAACCTAACATCTCGGATGTAATATTTCACAACATTCGTGGCGTGTCGGCCTCTACTTCTCGGTGGGAACATTATGTACGTCTATAACCTTATATATACTAACCTAAGGCAACCTAACATCTCGGATGTAATATTTTACAACATTACTTGCGTGTCGGCGCCTACTTATCCGTGGGAACATTATACACTTCTATAACGTTATATATCCTAACCGAAGGCAACATAACATCTCGGACGTGATATTTTACAACATTCGTGGCGTGTCGGCCTCTACTTCTCGTTGGGAGCATTATGTGCAGCTATAACGTTATATATCCTAACCTAAGGCAACCTAACATCTCGGATGTAATATTTTACAACATTCCTTGCGTGTCGGCCTCTACTTCTCGGTGGGAACATTATGTGCAGCTATAACGTTATATATCCTAACCTAAGGCAACCTAACGTCTCGGATGTAATATTTTACAACATTCCTTGCGTGTCGGCCCCTACTTCTTTGTGGGAACATTATGTACGTATGTAACGTTATATGTCCTAACCTAAGCAAACCTAACATCACGGATGTAATTTTTCTCAACATTCGTGGCGTGTCGGCCTCTACTTCTCGGTGGGAACATTATGTACGTATATAACGTTATATATCGTAACCTAAGCAAACCTAACATCTCGGATGTAATATTTCACAACGTTCGTGGCGTGTCGGCCTCTGCTTCACGGTGTGAACATTATGTACGTCTATAACGTTATGTGCACTAACCGAAGGCACCTAACACCTCGTATGTAAAATTTTACAACATTCGTGGCGTGTAGGCCTCTACTTCTCGGTGGGAACATTATGCACGTCTATAACGTTATGTGCCCTAACCTAAGGCAACCTAACACCTCGTATGTAATATTTTACAACATTCGTGGCGTGTAGGCCTCTACTTCTCGGTGGGAACATTATGTACGTCTATAACGTTATATTTCCTAACGTAAGGCAACCTAACATCTCGGATGTAATATTTCACAACATTCCTTGCGTGTCGGCGCATACTGCTCGGTGGGAACATTATGTACGTCTATAATGTTATATATCCTAACCTAAGGCAACCTAACATCTCGGATGTAATATTTCACAACATTCCTTGCGTGTCGGCCCCTACTTCTCGGTGGGAACATTATGTACGTCTATAATGTTATGTGCCCTAACCTAAGGCAACCTAACATCTCGGATGTAATATTTCACAACATTCGTGGCGTGTCGGCCTCTACTTCTCGGTGGGAACATTATGTACGTCTATAACGTTATGTGCCCTAACCTAAGGCAACCTAACACCTCGTATGTAATATTTTACAACATTCGTGGCGTGTAGGCCTCTACTTCTCGGTGGGAGCATTATGTACGTCTATAACGTTATATATCCTAACGTAAGGCAACCTAACATCTCGGATGTAATATTTTCCAACATTCCTTGCGTGTCGGCACCTACTTCTCGGTGGGAACATTATGCACGTCTATAACGTTATATGTCCTATCCTAAGGCAACCTAACACCCCGTATGTAATATTTTACAATATTCGTGGCGTGTCGGCACCTACTTTTCGGTGGTAACATTATATACGACTATAACGTTATATATCCTAACCGAAGGCAACATAACATCTCGGACGTGATATTTTACAGCATTCCTTGCGCGTCGGCGCCTACTTTTCGGTGGTAACATTATATACGTCTATAACGTTATATGTTCTATCCTAGGGCAACCTAACACCTCGGATGTAATATTTGACAACATTTGTGGCGTGTCGGCCACTACTTCTCGGTGGGAACATTATGTACGGCTATAACGTTATATGTCCTATCCTAGGGCAACCTAACATCTCGGATGTAATATTTTACAACATTCCTTGCGTGTCGGGCCCTACTTCTCGGTGGGAACATTATGTACGTATATAACGTTATATGTCCTATCCTAAGGGAACCTAACAGCTCGTATGTAATATTTTACAACATTCGTGGCGTGTGGGCCTCTACTTCTCGGTGGGTACATTGTGTACGTCTATAACGTTATATGTCCTAACCTAAGGCAACCTAACACCTCGTATGTAATATTTTCCAACATTCCTTGCGTGTCGGCCTCTACTTCTCGGTGGGAACATTATGTACGTATATAACGTTATATGTCCTAACCTAAGCAAACCTAACATCTCGGATGTAATATTTCACAACATTCGTGGCGTGTCGGCCTCTACTTCACGGTGGGAACATTATGTACGTCTATAACGTTATGTGCCCTATCCTAGGGCAACCGTACACCTCGTATGTAATATTTTACAACATTCGTGGCGTGTAGACCTCTACTTCTCGGTGGGAACATTATGTACGTCTATAACGTTATATATCCTAACGTAAGGCAACCTAACATCTCGGATGTAATATTTTCCAACATTCCTTGCGTGTCGGCACCTACTTCTCGGTGGGAATATTATGTACGTATATAACGTTATGTGCCCTAACCTAAGGCAACCGTACACCTCGTATGTAATATTTTACACCATTCGTGGCGTGTCGGCCTCTACTTCTCGGTGGGAACATTATGTACGTCTATAACGTTATGTGCCCTAACCTAAGGCAACCTAACAACTCGTATGTAATATTTTACAACATTCGTGGCGTGTAGGCCTCTACTTCTCGGTGGGAACATTGTGTACGTCTATAACGTTATATATCCTAACGTAAGGCAACCTAACATCTAGGATGTAATATTTTCCAACATTCCTTGCGTGTCGGCACCTATTTTTCGGTGGGAATATTATATACTTCTATAACGTTATATATCCTATCCTAGGGCAACCTAACATCTCGGACGTTATATTCTACAACATTCGTGGCGTGTCGGCCCCTACTTCTTGGTGGGAACATTATGTACGTATATAACGTTATATGTCCTATCCTAAGGCAACCTAACATCTCGGGAGTAATATTTTACAGCATTCCTTGCGCGTCGGCACCTACTTTTCGGTGGTAACATTATATACGTCTATAACGTTATATGTTCTATCCTAGGGCAACCTAACACCTCGGATGTAATATTTTACAACATTCGTGGCGTGTCGGCCACTAGTTCTCGGTGGGAACATTATGTGCAGCTATAACGTAATATGTCCTAACCTAAGGCAGCCTAACATCTCGGATGTAATATTTTACAACATTCCATGTGTGTCGGCGCCTACTTATTCGTGGGAACATTATATAGTTCTATAACGTAATATGTCCTAACCTAAGGCAACCTAACATCTCCGACGCAATATTTTACAACATTCCATGCGTGTCGGCACCTACATCTCGGTGGGAACATTATGTACGTCTATAACGTTATATATCCTAACATAAGGCAACCTAACAACTCGGATGTAATATTTCACAATATTTCTGGCGTTTCAGCCCCTTCATTTCTGTGGGAACATTATGTACGTCTATAACGTTTTATGCCCTAACCTAAGGCAACCTAACAACTCGGATGTAATACATAATAATTATGACGTTATATGTCCTAACCTAAGGCAACCTAACTTCTCGGACGTAATATTTTACAACATTCCTTGCGTGTCGGCGCCTACTTCTCCGTGGGAACATTATATACGTCTATAACGTTATGTATCCTAACCTAAGGCAACCTAACACCTCGGATGTAATATTTAACAACATTCGTGGCGTGTCGGCCACTACATCTCGGTGGGAACATTATGTGCAGCTATAACGTAATATGTCCTAACCTAAGGCAGCCTAACATCTCGGATGTAATATTTTACAACTTGCGTGTCGGCGCATACTGCTCCGTGGGAATATTATATACGTCTATAACCTTATATATCCTAACCTAAGGCAAACTAACATCTCGGATGTAATATTTTACAACATTACTTGCGTGTCGGCGCCTACTTATCCGTGGGAACATTATACACTTCTATAACTTTATATATCCTAACCGAAGGCAACATAACATCTCGGACGTGATATTTTACAACATTCGTGGCGTGTCGGCCTCTACTTCTCGGTGGGAACAATATGTGCAGCTATAACGTTATATATCCTAACCTAAGGCAACCTAACATCTCGGATGTAATATTTTACAACATTCGTGGCGTGTCGGCCACTACTTCTCGGTGGGAACATTATGTTCGTCTATAACGTTATGTGCCCTAACCTAAGGCAACCTAACACCTCGTATGTAATATTTTACAACATTCGTGGCGTGTAGGCCTCTACTTCTCGGTCGGAACATTATGTACGTCTATAACGTTATGTGCCCTAACCTAAGGCAACCGTACACCTCGTATGTAATATTTTACAACATTCGTGGCGTGTAGGCCTCTACTTCCCGGTGAGAACAGTATGTACGTCTATAACGTTATATGTCCTAACCTAGGCAAACCTAACATCTCGGATGTAATATTTCATAACATTCGTGGCGTGTCGGCCTCTACTTCTCGGTGGGAACATTATGTACGTCTATAACGTTATGTGCCCTAACCTAAGGCAACCGTACACCTCGTATGTAATATTTTACAACATTCGTGGCGTGTAGGCCTCTACTTCTCGGCGGGAACATTATGTACGTCTATAACGTTATATATCCTAACGTCAGGCAACCTAACATCTCGGATGTAATATTTTCCAACATTCCTTGCGTGCCGGCACCTATTTCTCGGTGGGAACATTATATACTTCTATAACGTTATATATCCTATCCTAGGGCAACCTAACATCTCGGACGTTATATTCTACAACATTCGTGGCGTGTCGGTCCCTACTTCTTGGTGGGAACATTATGTACGTATATAACGTTATATGTCCTATCTTAAGGCAACCTAACATCTCGGAAGTAATATTTTACAGCATTCCTTGCGTGTCGGCACCTACTTTTCGGTGGTAACATTATATACGTCTATAACGTTATACATCCTATCCTAGGGCAACCTAACATCTCGGATGTAATATTTTACAACATTCCTTGCGTGTCGGCCCCTACTTCTCGGTGGGGACATTATGTACGGCTGTAACGTTATATGTCCTAACCTAAGGCAACATAACAACTCGGATGTAATATTTGACAACATTCCTGGCGCTTCAGCCCCTTCATTTCTGTGGGAACATTATGTACGTCTATAACGTTATATGCCCTAACCTAAGGCAACCTAACCACTCGGATGTAATACATAATAATTATGACGTTATTTGTCCTAACCTAAGGCAACCTAACTTCTCGGACGTAATATTTTACAACATTACTTGCGTGTCGGCGCCTACTTCTCGCTGGGAACATTATATACTTCTATAACGTTATATTTCCTAAGCGAAGGCAACCTAACATATCGGATGTAATATTTAACAACATTCGTGGCGTGTCGGCCACTACATCTCGGTGGGAACATTATGTGCAGCTATAACGTAATATGTCCTAACCTAAGGCAGCCTAACATCTCGGATGTAATATTTTACAACTTGCGTGTCGGCGCATACTGCTCCGTGGGAATATTATATACGTCTATAACCTTATATATCCTTACCTAAGGCAAACTAACATCTCGGATGTAATATTTTACAACATTACTTGCGTGTCGGCGCCTACTTATCCGTGGGAACATTATACACTTCTATAACTTTATATATCCTAACCGAAGGCAACATAACATCTCGGACGTGATATTTTACAACATTCGTGGCGTGTCGGCCTCTACTTCTCGGCGGGAACATTATGTACGTCTATAACGTTATATATCCTAACGTAAGGCAACCTAACATCTCGGATGTAATATTTTCCAACATTCCTTGCGTGCCGGCACCTATTTCTCGGTGGGAACATTATATACTTCTATAACGTTATATATCCTATCCTAGGGCAACCTAACATCTCGGACGTTATATTCTACAACATTCGTGGCGTGTCGGTTCCTACTTCTTGGTGGGAACATTATGTACGTATATAACGTTATATGTCCTATCTTAAGGCAACCTAACATCTCGGAAGTAATATTTTACAGCATTCCTTGCGTGTCGGCACCTACTTTTGGGTGGTAACATTATATACGTCTATAACGTTATACGTCCTATCCTAGGGCAACCTAACATCTCGGATGTAATATTTTACAACATTCCTTGCGTGTCGGCCCCTACTTCTCGGTGGGGACATTATGTACGGCTGTAACGTTATATGTCCTAACCTAAGGCAACATAACAACTCGGATGTAATATTTGACAACATTCCTGGCGCTTCAGCCCCTTCATTTCTGTGGGAACATTATGTACGTCTATAACGTTATATGCCCTAACCTAAGGCAACCTAACCACTCGGATGTAATACATAATAATTATGACGTTATATGTCCTAACCTAAGGCAACCTAACTTCTCGGACGTAATATTTTACAACATTACTTGCGTGTCGGCGCCTACTTCTCGCTGGGAACATAATATACTTCTATAACGTTATATTTCCTAAGCGAAGGCAACCTAACATATCGGATGTAATATTTTACAACATTCGTGGCGTGTCGGCCACTACTTCTCGGTGGGAACATTATGTTCGTCTATAACGTTATGTGCCCTAACCTAAGGCAACCTAACATCTCGGATGTAATATTTCACAACATTCGTGGCGTGTCGGCCTCTACTTCTCGGTGGGAACATTATGTACGTCTATAACGTTATGTGCCCTAACCTAAGGCAACCGTACACCTCGTATGTAATATTTTACAACATTCGTGGCGTGTAGGCCTCTACTTCTCGGCGGGAACATTATGTACGTCTATAACGTTATATATCCTAACGTAAGGCAACCTAACATCTCGGATGTAATATTTTCCAACATTCCTTGCGTGCCGGCACCTATTTCTCGGTGGGAACATTATATACTTCTATAACGTTATATATCCTATCCTAGGGCAACCTAACATCTCGGACGTTATATTCTACAACATTCGTGGCGTGTCGGTCCCTACACCTTGGTGGGAACATTATGTACGTATATAACGTTATATGTCCTATCTTAAGGCAACCTAACATCTCGGAAGTAATATTTTACAGCATTCCTTGCGTGTCGGTACCTACTTTTCGGTGGTAACATTATATACGTCTATAACGTTATACGTCCTATCCTAGGGCAACCTAACATCTCGGATGTAATATTTTACAACATTCCTTGCGTGTCGGCCCCTACTTCTCGGTGGGGACATTATGTACGGCTGTAACGTTATATGTCCTAACCTAAGGCAACATAACAACTCGGATGTAATATTTGACAACATTCCTGGCGCTTCAGCCCCTTCATTTCTGTGGGAACATTATGTACGTCTATAACGTTATATGCCCTAACCTAAGGCAACCTAACCACTCGGATGTAATACATAATAATTATGACGTTATATGTCCTAACCTAAGGCAACCTAACTTCTCGGACGTAATATTTTACAACATTACTTGCGTGTCGGCGCCTACTTCTCGCTGGGAACATTATATACTTCTATAACGTTATTTATATTATCCCAGGGCAACCTAACATCTCTTACGTTATATTTTACAACATTCGTGGCGTGTCTACCCCTACTTCTCGGTATGAACACTATGTACGTCTAAAACGTTATATGTCCTATCCTAAGGCCACCTAACATCTCGGATGTAATATTTTACAACATTTGTGGCGTGTCGGCCCCTACTTCTTTGTGGGAACATTATGTACGGCTATAACGTTATTCGTCCTAACCTAAGGCAACCTAACTTATCGGATGTAATATTTTACAACATTTGTGGTGTGTCGGCCCCTACTTCTCGGTGGGAACATTATGTACGGATATAATGTTCTATGTCCTAACCGAAGACAACCTAACATCTCGGATGTAATATTTTACAGCATTCCTTGCGTGTCGGCACGTACTATTCGGAGGTAACATTATATACGTCTATAACGTTATATGTCCAATCCTAGGGCAACATAACATCTCGGATGTAATATTTTACAACATTCCTTGCGTGTCGGCCCCTACTTCTTGGTGGGAACATTATGTACGGCTATAACATTATATGTCCTAACCTAAGGCCACCTAACGTCTTGGACGCAATATTTTACAACATTCCATGCGTGTCGGCACCTACTTCTCGGTGGGAACATTATGTACGTCTATAACGTTATATATCCTAACCTAAGGCAACCTAACATCTCGGATGTAATATGTTGCAACATACCTTGCGTGTCGGCACCTACTTTTCGGTGGTAACATTATATACGTCTATGACATTATATGTCCTAACCTAAGGCAACCTAACATCTCGGATGTAATATTTTCCAACATTCCTTGCGTGTCGGCCCCTACTTCTCGGTGGGAACATTATATACGTCTATAACGTTATACATCCTATCCTAGGGCAACCTAACATCTCGGACGTTACATTCTACAACATTCGCGGCGTGTCAGCCCCTACTTCTTGGTGGGAACATTATGTACGTATATAACGTTATATGTCCTATCCTAAGGCAACCTAACATCTCGGATGTAATATTTTCCAACATTCCTTACGTGTCGGCACCTACTTCTCGGTGGGAACATTATATACGTCTATAACGTTATATATCCTATCCTAGGGCAACCTAAAATCTCGGACGTTTCATTCTACAACATTCGTGGCGTGTCGGCCCCTACTTCTTGGTGGGAACATTATGTACGGCTATAACATTATATGTCCTAACCTAAGGCCACCTAACTTCTCGGACGTAATATTTTACAACATTCCTTGCGTGTCGGCGCATACTACTCCGTGGCAACACTATGTACGTCTATAACGTTATATATCCTCTCCTAAGGCAACCTAACATCTCGGATGTAATATTTTACAGCATTCCTTGCGTGTCGGAACCTACTTTTCGGTGGTAACATTATATACGTCTATTACGTTATATGTACTAACCTAAGGCAACCTA
Source organism: Xylocopa violacea (assembly GCA_963969225.1). NCBI lineage: Eukaryota > Metazoa > Arthropoda > Insecta > Hymenoptera > Apidae > Xylocopa > Xylocopa violacea. The sequence continues at coordinate 99,983 of CAXAJV010000404.1, read as the reverse complement.
ACACCTCGTATGTAATATTTTACAACATTCCTTGCGTGTCGGCCCCTACTTCTCGGTGGGAATATCATGTACGTATATAACGTTATATGTCCTAACCTAAGAAAACCTAACTTCTCGGACGTAATATTTTACAACATTCCTTGCGTGTCGGCGCATACTACTCCGTGGGAACACTATGTACGTCTATAATGTTATATATCCTAACGTAAGGCAACCTAACATCTCGGATGTAATATTTTCCAACATTCCTTGCGTGTCGGCCCCTACTTCTCGGTGGGAACATTATATACGTCTATAACATTATATATCCTATCCTAGGGCAACCTAACATCTCGGACGTTACATTCTACAACATTCGTGGCGTGTCGGCCCCTACTTCTTGGTGGGAACATTATGTACGTATATAACGTTATATGTCCTATCCTAAGGCAACCTAACACCTCGGATGTAATATTTAACAACATTCGTGGCGTGTCGGCCACTACTTCTCGGTGGAAACATTATGTGCAGCTATAACGTAATATGTCCTAACCTAAGGCAACCTAACATCTCGGATGTAATATTTTACAACATTCTTTGCGTGTCGGAGCATACTACTCCGTGGGAACATTATATACCTCTATAACGTTATATATCCTTACCAAGGGCAACATAACATCTCGGACGTGGTATTTTACAACATTCCTTGCGTGTCGGCACCTACTTCTCGGTGGGAACATTATGTACGTCTATAACGTTGTATGTCGTATTCTAGGGAAACCTAACATCTCGGATGTAATATTTTACAACATTCCTTGCGTGTCGGCCCCTACTTCTCGGTGGGAACATTATATACGTCTATAACGTTATATATCCTATCCTAGGGCAACCTAACATCTCGGACGTTACATTCTATAACATTCGTGGCGTGTCGGCCCCTACTTCTTGTTGGGAACATTATGTACGTATATAACGTTATATGTCCTATCCTAAGGCAAGCTAACATCTCGGATGTAATATTTTACAACATTCCTTGCGAGTCGGCGCCTACTAATCGGTGGGAACGTTATATACTTCTATAACGTTATATGTCCTAACCGAAGGCAACATAACATCTCGGACGTGATATTTTGCAACATTCGTGGCGTGTCGGCCTCTACTTCTCTGTGGGAACATTAAGTGCAGCTATAAAGTAATATGTTCTAACCTCAGGCAACCTAACGTCTTGGACGCAATATTTTACAACATTCCATGCGTGTCGGCACCTACTTCTCGGTGGGAACATTATGTACGTCTATAACGTTATATATCCTAACATAAGGCAACCTAACAACTCGGATGTAATATTTGACAACATTCCTGGCCCTTCAGCCCCTACTTCTCTGTGGGAACATTATGTACTTCTATAACGTTATATGCCCTGACCTAAGGCAACCTAACAACTCGGATGTACTATATAATAATCATGACGTTATATGTCCTAATCTAAGGCAACCTAACTTCTCGGACGTAATATTTTACAACATTCCTTGCGTGTCGGCGCCTACTTCTCCGTGGGAACATTATATACGTCTATAACGTTATATATCCTAACCTAAGGCAACCTAACACCTCGTATGTAATATTTTACAACATTCGTGGCGTGTCGGCCCCTACTTCTTGGTGGGAACATTATTTACGACTATAATGTTATACGTCATAACCTAAGGCAACCTAACACCTCGGACGCAATATTTTACAACATTCCTTGCGTGTCGGCACCTACATCTCGGTGGGAACATTATATACGTCTATAACGTTATATATCCTATCCTAGGGCAACCTAACTTATCGGCTGTAATATTTTACAACATTCCTTTCGTGTCGGCCCCTCCTTCGCGGTGGGAACATTATGTACGGCTATAACATTATATGTCCTAACGTAAGGCCACCTAACTTCTCGAACGTAATATTTTACAACATTCGTGGCGTGTCGGCCCCTACTTCTTGTTGGGAACATTATGTACGTAAATAACGTTATATGTCCTATCCTAAGGCAACATAACATCTCGGACGTGGTATTTTACAACATTCCTTGCGTGTCGGCGCAGACTTCTCGGTGCGTACATTATATACGTCTATAACGTTATATGTCCTAACCTAAGGAAACCTAACATCTCGGACGTTACATTCTATAACATTCGTGGCGTGTCGGCCCCTACTTCTTGGTGGGAACGTTATGCACGTCTATAACGTTATATGTCGTATTCTAGGGAAACCTAACATCTCGGATGTAATATTTTACAACATTCTTTGCGTGTCGGCGCATACTACTCCGTGGGAACATTATATACCTCTATAACGTTATATATCCTTACCAAAGGCAACATAATATCTCGGACGTGGTATTTTACAACATTCCTTGCGTGTCGGCACCTACTTCTCGGTGGGAACATTATGTACGTCTATAACGTTATATATCCTAAGCTAAGGCAACCTAACATCTCGGATGTAATATTTTATAACATTCCTTGCGTGTCGGCCCCTACTTCTCGGTGGGAACATTATATACGTCTATAACGTTATATATCCTATCCTAGGGAAACCTAACATCTCGGACGTTACATTCTATAACATTCGTGGCGTGTCGGCCCCTACTTCTTGGTGGGAACATTATGCACGTCTATAACGTTATATGTCGTATTCTAGGGAAACCTAACATCTCGGATGTAATATTTTACAACATTCCTTTCGCGTCGGCCCCTCCTTCGCGGTGGGAACATTATGTACGGCTATAACGTTATATGTCCTATCCTAGGGCAACCTAACATCTCGGCTGTAATATTTTACAACATTCCTTTCGCGTCGGCCCCTCCTTCGCGGTGGGAACTTTATGTACGGCTATAACATTATATGTCCTAACCTAAGGCCACCTAACTTCTCGGACGTAATATTTTACAACATTCGTGGCGTGTCGGCCCCTACTTCTTGTTGGGAACATTATGTACGTAAATAACGTTATATGTCCTATCCTAAGGCAACATAACATCTCGAACGTGGTATTTTACAACATTCCATGCGTGTCGGCGCCGACTTCTCGGTGGGTACATTATATACGTCTATAACGTTATATGTCCTAACCTAAATAAACCTAACATCTCGGATGTAATATCTCACAACATTCGTGGCGTGTCGGCCCCTACTTCTTGGTGGGAACATTATGCACGTCTATAACGTTATATGTCGTATTCTAGGGAAACCTAACATCTCGGATGTAATATTTTACAACATTCCTTGCGAGTCGGCGCCTACTAATCGGTGGGAACATTATATACTTCTATAACGTTATATGTCCTAACCGAAGGCAACATAACATCTCGGACGTGATATTTTGCAACATTCGTGGCGTGTCGGCCTCTACTTCTCTGTGGGAACATTAAGTGCAGCTATAAAGTAATATGTCCTAACCTCAGGCAACCTAACGTCTTGGACGCAATATTTTACAACATTCCATGCGTGTCGGCACCTACTTCTTGGTTGGAACATTATGTACGTATATAACATTATATGTCCTATCCTAAGGCAACCTAACACCTCGGACGCAATATTTTACAACATTCCTTGCGTGTCGGCACCTACATCTCGGTGGGAACATTATGTACGTCTATAACGTTATATATCCTAACCTAAGGCAACCTAACACCTCGTATGTAATATTTTACAACATTCGTGGCGTGTCGGCCCCTACTTCTTGGTGGGAACATTATTTACGACTATAATGTTATACGTCCTAACCTAAGGCAACCTAACATCTCGGATGTAATATTTTACAACATTCCTTGCGTGTCGGCGCCTACTTATCCGTGGGAACATTATATACTTCTATAACGTTATATATCCTAACCGAAGGCAACATAACATCTCGGACGTGATATTTTACAACATTCCTTGCGTGTCGGCACCTACTTTTCGGTGGGAACATTATGTACGTCTATAACGTTATATGTCCTATCCTAAGGAAACCTAACATCTCGGATGTAATATTTTACAACATTACTTGCGAGTCGGCGCATACTAATCGGTGGGAACATTATATACTTCTATAACGTTATATGTCCTATCCCAGGGCAACCTAACATCTCGGATGTAATATCTTACAACATTCTTTGCGTGTAGGCGCCTACTTCTCCGTGGGAACATTATATACCTCTATAACGTTATATTTTCCAACCGAAGGCAACATAACATCTCGGTCGTGATATTTTACAATATTCCTTGCGTGTCGGCACCTACTTCTCGGTGGAAAATTATATACGTCTCTAACGTTATTTATATTATCCTAGGGCAACCTAACATCTCGGACGTTATATTTTACAACATTCGTGGCGTGTCGGCCCCTACTTCTTGTTGGGAACATTATGTACGTATATAACGTTATATGTCCTATCCTAAGGCAAGCTAACATCTCGGATGTAATATTTTACAACATTCCTTGCGAGTCGGCGCCTACTAATCGGTGGGAACGTTATATACTTCTATAACGTTATATGTCCTAACCGAAGGCAACATAACATCTCGGACGTGATATTTTGCAACATTCGTGGCGTGTCGGCCTCTACTTCTCTGTGGGAACATTAAGTGCAGCTATAAAGTAATATGTTCTAACCTCAGGCAACCTAACGTCTTGGACGCAATATTTTACAACATTCCATGCGTGTCGGCACCTACTTCTCGGTGGGAACATTATGTACGTCTATAACGTTATATATCCTAACATAAGGCAACCTAACAACTCGGATGTAATATTTGACAACATTCCTGGCCCTTCAGCCCCTACTTCTCTGTGGGAACATTATGTACTTCTATAACGTTATATGTCCTATCCTAAGGAAACCTAACATCTCGGATGTAATATTTTACAACATTACTTGCGAGTCGGCGCATACTAATCGGTGGGAACATTATATACTTCTATAACGTTATATGTCCTATCCCAGGGCAACCTAACATCTCGGATGTAATATCTTACAACATTCTTTGCGTGTAGGCGCCTACTTCTCCGTGGGAACATTATATACCTCTATAACGTTATATTTTCCAACCGAAGGCAACATAACATCTCGGTCGTGATATTTTACAATATTCCTTGCGTGTCGGCACCTACTTCTCGGTGGAAAATTATATACGTCTCTAACGTTATTTATATTATCCTAGGGCAACCTAACATCTCGGACGTTATATTTTACAACATTCGTGGCGTGTCGGCCCCTACTTCTTGTTGGGAACATTATGTACGTATATAACGTTATATGTCCTATCCTAAGGCAAGCTAACATCTCGGATGTAATATTTTACAACATTCCTTGCGAGTCGGCGCCTACTAATCGGTGGGAACGTTATATACTTCTATAACGTTATATGTCCTAACCGAAGGCAACATAACATCTCGGACGTGATATTTTGCAACATTCGTGGCGTGTCGGCCTCTACTTCTCTGTGGGAACATTAAGTGCAGCTATAAAGTAATATGTTCTAACCTCAGGCAACCTAACGTCTTGGACGCAATATTTTACAACATTCCATGCGTGTCGGCACCTACTTCTCGGTGGGAACATTATGTACGTCTATAACGTTATATATCCTAACATAAGGCAACCTAACAACTCGGATGTAATATTTGACAACATTCCTGGCCCTTCAGCCCCTACTTCTCTGTGGGAACATTATGTACTTCTATAACGTTATATGCCCTGACCTAAGGCAACCTAACAACTCGGATGTACTATATAATAATCATGACGTTATATGTCCTAATCTAAGGCAACCTAACTTCTCGGACGTAATATTTTACAACATTCCTTGCGTGTCGGCGCCTACTTCTCCGTGGGAACATTATATACGTCTATAACGTTATATATCCTAACCTAAGGCAACCTAACACCTCGTATGTAATATTTTACAACATTCGTGGCGTGTCGGCCCCTACTTCTTGGTGGGAACATTATTTACGACTATAATGTTATACGTCATAACCTAAGGCAACCTAACATCTCGGATGTAATATTTTACAACATTCCTTGCGTGTCGGCGCCTACTTATCCGTGGGAATATTATATACTTCTATAACGTTGTATATCCTAACCGAAGGCAACATAACATCTCGGACGTGATATTTTACAACACTCGTGGCGTGTCGGCCTCTACTTCTCGGTGGGAACATTATATACGTCTATAACGTTATATATCCTATCCTAGGGCAACCTAACTTCTCGGACGCTATATTCTACAACATTCTTGGCGTGTCTGCCCCTCCTACTTGGTGGGAACATTATGTACGTATATAACATTATGTGTCCTATCCTAAGGCAACCTAACACCTCGGACGCAATATTTTACAACATTCCTTGCGTGTCGGCACCTACATCTCGGTGGGAACATTATATACGTCTATAACGTTATATATCCCATCCTAGGGCAACCTAACTTATCGGCTGTAATATTTTACAACATTCCTTTCGTGTCGGCCCCTCCTTCGCGGTGGGAACATTATGTACGGCTATAACATTATATGTCCTAACGTAAGGCCACCTAACTTCTCGAACGTAATATTTTACAACATTCGTGGCGTGTCGGCCCCTACTTCTTGTTGGGAACATTATGTACGTAAATAACGTTATATGTCCTATCCTAAGGCAACATAACATCTCGGACGTGGTATTTTACAACATTCCTTGCGTGTCGGCGCAGACTTCTCGGTGCGTACATTATATACGTCTATAACGTTATATGTCCTAACCTAAGGAAACCTAACATCTCGGACGTTACATTCTATAACATTCGTGGCGTGTCGGCCCCTACTTCTTGGTGGGAACGTTATGCACGTCTATAACGTTATATGTCGTATTCTAGGGAAACCTAACATCTCGGATGTAATATTTTACAACATTCTTTGCGTGTCGGCGCATACTACTCCGTGGGAACATTATATACCTCTATAACGTTATATATCCTTACCAAAGGCAACATAACATCTCGGACGTGGTATTTTACAACATTCCTTGCGTGTCGGCACCTACTTCTCGGTGGGAACATTATGTACGTCTATAACGTTATATATCCTAAGCTAAGGCAACCTAACATCTCGGATGTAATATTTTATAACATTCCTTGCGTGTCGGCCCCTACTTCTCGGTGGGAACATTATATACGTCTATAACGTTATATATCCTATCCTAGGGCAACCTAACATCTCGGACGTTACATTCTATAACATTCGTGGCGTGTCGGCCCCTACTTCTTGGTGGGAACATTATGCACGTCTATAACGTTATATGTCGTATTCTAGGGAAACCTAACATCTCGGATGTAATATTTTACAACATTCCTTTCGCGTCGGCCCCTCCTTCGCGGTGGGAACATTATGTACGGCTATAACGTTATATGTCCTATCCTAGGGCAACCTAACATCTCGGCTGTAATATTTTACAACATTCCTTTCGCGTCGGCCCCTCCTTCGCGGTGGGAACTTTATGTACGGCTATAACATTATATGTCCTAACCTAAGGCCACCTAACTTCTCGGACGTAATATTTTACAACATTCGTGGCGTGTCGGCCCCTACTTCTTGTTGGGAACATTATGTACGTAAATAACGTTATATGTCCTATCCTAAGGCAACATAACATCTCGGACGTGGTATTTTACAACATTCCATGCGTGTCGGCGCCGACTTCTCGGTGGGTACATTATATACGTCTATAACGTTATATGTCCTAACCTAAATAAACCTAACATCTCGGATGTAATATCTCACAACATTCGTGGCGTGTCGGCCTCTACTTCTCGGTGGGGGCATTATGTACGTCTATATCGTTATGTGTCCTAACCTAAGGCAACCTAACATCTCGGATGTAATATTCTACATCATTTGTGGCGTGTCGGCCCCTACTTCTTGTTGGGAACATTATGTACGTATATAACGTTATATGTCCTATCCTGCGGCAAGCTAACATCTCGGATGTAATATTTTACAACATTCCTTGCGTGTCGGCACCTACTTCTCGGTGGGAACATTATGTACGGCTATAACGTTATATGTCCTAACCTAAGGCAACCTAACACCTCGGATGTATTATTTAACAGCATTCGTGGCGTGTCGGCCTCTACTTCTCGGTTGGAACTATATTTGCAGCTATAACGTAATATGTCCTAACCTAAGGCAACCTAAAATCTTGGATGTAATATTTTACAACATTTGTGGCGTGTCGGGCCCTACTTCTCGGTGGGAACATTATGTACGGGTATAACGTTCTATGTCCTAATCGAAGACAACCTGACATCTCGGATGTAATATTTTACAGCATTCCTTGCGTGTCGGCGCATACTACTCCGTGGGAATATTATATACGTCTATAACTTTATATATCCTAACCTAAGGCAACCTAACATCTCGGATGTAATATTTAACAGCATTCGTGGCGTGTCGGCCTCTACTTCTCGGTTGGAACATTATGTGCAGCTATAACGTAATATGTCCTAACCTAAGGCCACCTAACTTCTCGGACGTAATATTTTACAACATTCCTTGCGTTTTGGTGCATACTACCCCGTGGGAACATTATATACCTCTATAACGTTATATATCCTTACAAAAGGCAACATAACATCTCGGACGTGGTATTTTACAACATTCCTTGCGTGGCGGCTCCTACTTCTCGGTGGGAACATTATATACGTCTATAACGTTATTTATATTATCCTAGGGTAACCTAACATCTCGGACGTTATATTTTACAACATTCGTGGCGTGTCGGAGCCTACTTATCCGTGGGAACGTTATGTACGTATATAACGTTATATGTCCTATCCTAAGGCAACCTAACATCTCGGATGTAATATTTTACAACATTCCTTGCGTGTCGGCGCATACTACTCCGTGGGAATATTATATACTTCTATAACGTTCTATATCCTAACCGAAGGCAACATAACGTCTCGGACGTGATATTTTACAACATTCCTTGCGTGTCGTCACCTACTTCTCGGTGGGAACATTATGTACGTCTATAACGTTATATGTCCTATCCTAGGGAAACCTAACATCTCGGACGTAATATTATACAACATTCCTTGCGTGTCGGCGCATACTACTCCGTGGGAATATTGTGTACGTCTATAACGTTATATGTCCTATCCTAGGGAAACCTAACGTCTCGGATGTAATATTTTACAACATTCCTTGCGAGTCGGCGCCTACTAATCGGTGGGAACATTACATACTTCTATAACGTTATATGTCCTAACTGAAGGCAACATAACATCTCGGACGTGATATTTTACAACATTCGTGGCGTGTCGGCCTCTACGTCTCGGTGGGAACATTAAGTGCAGCTATAAAGTAATATGTCCTAACCTAAGGCAACCTAACATCTCGGACGCAATATTTTACAACATTTCATGCGTGTCGGCACCTACTTCTCGGTGGGAACATTATGCACGTCTATAACGTTATATGTCCTATCCTAGGGAAACCTAACATCTCGGATGTAATATTTTACAACATTCCTTGCGAGTCGGCGCCTACTAATCGGTGGGAACATTACATACTTCTATAACGTTATATGTCCTAACCGAAGGCAACATAACATCTCGGACGTGATATTTTACAACATTCGTGGCGTGTCGGCCTCTACTTCTCGGTGGGAACATTAAGTGCAGCTATAAAGTAATATGTCCTAACCTAAGGCAACCTAACATCTCGGACGCAATATTTCACAACATTTCATGCGTGTCGGCACCTACTTCTCGGTGGGAACATTATGCACGTCTATAACGTTATATATCCTAACATAAGGCAAACTAATAACTCGGATGTAATATTTAACAACATTCGTTACGTGTCGACCCCTACTCCTCGGTGGGAACGTTATGTACGTCTATAACGTTATATATCCCAACCTAAGGCAACCTAACATCTCGGATGTAATAATTTACAACATTCCTTGCGTGTCGGCCCCTACTTCTTGGTGGGAACATTATGTACGTATATAACGTTATATGTCCTAACCTAAGCAAACCTAACATCTCGGATGTAATATTTCACAACATTCGTGGCGTGTCGGCCTCTACTTCTCGGTGGGAACATTATGTACGTCTATGACGTTATGTGCCCTAACCTAAGGCAACCTAACACCTCGTATGTAATATTTTACAACATTCCTTTCGTGTCGGCCCCTACTTCTCGGTGGGAACATTATGCACGTCTATAACGTTATATGTCCTAACCTAAGGCAACCTAACACCTCGTATGTAATATTTTACAACATTTGTGGCGTGTCGGCCCCTACTTCTCGGTGCGAACATTATGTACTTCTATAACGTTACATATCCTAACGTAAGGCAACCTAACATCTCGGATTTAATATTTTCCAACATTCCTTGCGTGTCGGCACCTACTTCTCGGTGGGAACATTATGTGCGTCTATAACGTTATATGTCCTAACGTAAGGCAATCTAACATCTCGGATGTAATATTTTCCAACATTCCTTGCGAGTCGGCGCCTACTAATCGGTGGGAACATTACATACTTCTATAACGTTATATGTCCTAACTGAAGGCAACATAACATCTCGGACGTGATATTTTACAACATTCGTGGCGTGTCGGCCTCTACGACTCGTTGGGAACATTAAGTGCAGCTATAAAGTAATATGTCCTAACCTAAGGCAACCTAACATCTCGGACGCAATATTTTACAACATTTCATGCGTGTCGGCACCTACTTCTCGGTGGGAACATTATGCACGTCTATAACGTTATATGTCCTATCCTAGGGAAACCTAACATCTCGGATGTAATATTTTACAACATTCCTTGCGAGTCGGCGCCTACTAATCGGTGGGAACATTACATACTTCTATAACGTTATATGTCCTAACCGAAGGCAACATAACATCTCGGACGTGATATTTTACAACATTCGTGGCGTGTCGGCCTCTACTTCTCGGTGGGAACATTAAGTGCAGCTATAAAGTAATATGTCCTAACCTAAGGCAACCTAACATCTCGGACGCAATATTTCACAACATTTCATGCGTGTCGGCACCTACTTCTCGGTGGGAACATTATGCACGTCTATAATGTTATATATCCTAACATAAGGCAAACTAATAACTCGGATGTAATATTTAACAACATTCGTTACGTGTCGACCCCTACTCCTCGGTGGGAACGTTATGTACGTCTATAACGTTATATATCCCAACCTAAGGCAACCTAACATCTCGGATGTAATATTTTACATCATTCCTTGCGTGTCGGCCCCTACTTCTTGGTGGGAACATTATGTACGTATATAACGTTATATGTCCTAACCTAAGCAAACCTAACATCTCGGATGTAATATTTCACAACATTCGTGGCGTGTCGGCCTCTACTTCTCGGTGGGAACATTATGTACGTCTATGACGTTATGTGCCCTAACCTAAGGCAACCTAACACCTCGTATGTAATATTTTACAACATTCGTGGCGTGTAGGCCTCTACTTCTCGGTGGGAACATTATGCACGTCTATAACGTTATATGTCCTAACCTAAGGCAACCTAACACCTCGTATGTAATATTTTACAACATTTGTGGCGTGTCGGCCCCTACTTCTCGGTGCGAACATTATGTACTTCTATAACGTTACATATCCTAACGTAAGGCAACCTAACATCTCGGATTTAATATTTTCCAACATTCCTTGCGTGTCGGCACCTATTTCTCGGTGGGAACATTATGTGCGTCTATAACGTTATATGTCCTAACGTAAGGCAATCTAACATCTCGGGTGTAATAGTTTCCAACATTCCTTGCGTGTCGGCAACTACTTCTCGGTGGGAACATTATGTACGGCTAAAATATTATATGTCCTAACCTAAGGCCACCTAACATCTCGGACGCAATATTTTACAACATTCCATTCGTGTCGGCACCTACTTCTCAGTGGTAACATTATGTACGCATATAACGTTATATGTCCTAACCTAAGGCAACCTAACATCTCGGATGTAATATTTTACAACATTCCTTGCGTGTTGGCCCCTACTTCTTTGTGGGAACATTATGTACGTATGTAACGTTATATGTCGTAACCTAAGCAAACCTAACATCTCGGATGTAATATTTCACAACATTCGTGGCGTGTCGGCCTCTACTTCTCGGTGGCAACACTACGTACGTATATAACGTTATATGTCCTATCCTAAGGGAACCTAACATCTCGAATGTAATATTTTACAGCATTCCTTGCGCGTCGGCACCTACTTTTCGGTGGTAACATTATATACGTCTATAACGTTATATGTCCTAACCTAAGGCAACCTAACATCTCGGATGTAATATTTTACAACATTCCTTGCGTGTTGGCCCCTACTTCTTTGTGGGAACATTATGTACGTATGTAACGTTATATGTCCTAACCTAAGCAAACCTAACATCTCGGATGTAATATTTCACAACATTCGTGGCGTGTCGGCCTCTACTTCTCGGTGGCAACATTATGTACGTATATAACGTTATATGTCCTAACCTAAGCAAACCTAACATCTCGGATGTAATATTTCACAACACTCGTGGCGTGTAGGCCTCTACTTCTCGGTGGCAACATTATGTACGTATATAACGTTATATGTCCTATCCTAAGGCAACCTAACACCTGGTATGTAATATTTTACAATATTCGTGGTGTGTCGGCACCTACTTTTCGGTGGTAACATTATATACGGCTATAACGTTATATGATCTATCCTAGGGCAACCTAACATCTCGGATGTAATATTTTACAACATTCCTTGCGTGTCGGCCCCTACTTCTTGGTGGGAACATTATGTACGTGTATAACGTTATATGTCCTAACATAAGCAAACCTAACATCTCGGTTGTAATGTTTCGCAACATTCGTGGCGTGTCGGCCTCTACTTCTCGGTGGGAACATTATGTACGTCTATAACGTTATGTGCCCTAACCTAAGGCAACCTAACACCTCGTATGTAATATTTTACAACATTCCTTGCGTGTCGGGGCCTACTTATCCGTGGGAACATTATATACTTCTATAACGTTATATATCCTAACCGAAGGCAACATAACATCTCGGATGTAATATTTTACAGCATTCCTTGCGCGTCGGCACCTACTTTTCGGTGGTAACATTATATACGTCTATAACGTTATATATCCTATCCTAGGGCAACCTAACATCTCGGACGATATATTCTACAACATTCGTGGCGTGTCGGTCCCTACTTCTTGGTGGGAACATTATATACGTCTATCACGTTATGTGCCCTAACCTAAGGCAACCTAACACCTCGTATGTAATATTTTACAACATTCGTGGCGTGTAGGCACCTACTTCTCGGTGGGAACATTATGTACTTCTATAACGTTATATATTCTAACGTAAGGCAACCTAACATCTCGGATTTAATATTTTCCAACATTCCTTGCGTGTCGGCACCTACTTCTCGGTGGGAACATAATGTACGTATATAACGTTATATGTCCTATTCTAAGGGAACCTAACATCTCGGATGTAATATTTTACAGCATTCCTTGCGCGTCGGCACCTACTTTTCGGTGGTAACGTTATATACGTCTATAACGTTATATGTCCTAACCTAAGGCAACCTAACATCTCGAATGTAATATTTTACAACATTCCTTGGGTGTTGGCCCCTACTTCTTTGTGGGAACATTATGTACGTATGTAACGTTATATGTCCTAACCTAAGCAAACCTAACATCTCGGATGTAATACTTCACAACATTCGTGGCGTGTCGGCCTCTACCTCTCGGTGGCAACATTATGTACGTATATAACGTTATATGTCCTAACATAAGCAAACCTAACATCTCGGATGTAATGTTTCACAACATTCGTGGCGTGTCGGCCTCTACTTCTCGGTGGGAACATTATGTACGTCTATAACGTTATGTGCCCTAACCTAAGGCAACCTAACACCTCGTATGTAATATTTTACAACATTCGTGGCGTGTAGGCCTCTACTTCTCGGTGGCAACATTATGTACGTATATAACGTTATATGTCCTAACCTAAGCAAACCTAACATCTCGGATGTAATATTTCACAACATTCGTGGCGTGTCGGCCTCTACTTCTCGGTGGGAACATTATGTACGTCTATAACGATTTGTGCCCTAACCTAAGGCAACCTAACACCTCGTATGTAATATTTTACAACATTCGTGGCGTGTAGGCCTCTACTTCTCGGTGGCAAAATTATGTACGTATATAACGTTATATGTCCTAACCTAAGCAAACCTAACATCTCGGATGTAATATTTCACAACATTCGTGGCGTGTCGGCCTCTACTTCTCGGTGGGAACATTATGTACGTCAATAACGATTTGTGCCCTAACCTAAGGCAACCTAACACCTCGTATGTAATATTTTACAACATTCGTGGCGTGTACTCCTCTACTTCTCGGTGGGAACATTATGCACGTCTGTAACGTTATATGTCCTAACCTAAGGCAACCTAACACCTCGTATGTAATATTTTACAACTTTCGTGGCGTGTCGGCACCTACTTTTCGGTGGTAATATTATATACGTCTATAACGTTATATGTCCTATCCTAGGGCAACCTAACATCTCGGATGTAATATTTTACAACATTCCTTGCGTGTCGGCCCCTACTTCTCGGTGGGAACATTATGCACGTCTATAACGTTATATGTCCTATCCTAAGGCAACCTAACACCTGGTATGTAATATTTTACAACATTCGTGGCGTGTACTCCTCTACTTCTCGGTGGGAACATTATGCACGTCTATAACGTTATATGTCCTAACCTAAGGCAACCTAACACCTCGTATGTAATATTTTACAACTTTCGTGGCGTGTCGGCACCTACTTTTCGGTGGTAATATTATATACGTCTATAACGTTATATGTCCTATCCTAGGGCAACCTAACATCTCGGATGTAATATTTTACAACATTCCTTGCGTGTCGGCCCCTACTTCTCGGTGGGAACATTATGCACGTCTATAACGTTATATGTCCTATCCTAAGGCAACCTAACACCTGGTATGTAATATTTTACAATATTCGTGGCGTGTGGGCACCTACTTTTCGGTGGTAACATTATATACGGCTATAACGTTATATGTTCTATCCTAGGGCAACCTAACATCTCGGATGTAATATTTTACAACATTCCTTTCGTGTCGGCCCCTACTTCTCGGTGGGAACATTATATACGGCTCATAACGTTATATGTCCTAACCTAAGGCAACCTAACACCTCGGATGTAATATTTAACAACATTCGTGGCGTGTCGGCCACTACATCTCGGTGGGAACATTATGTGCAGCTACAACGTAATATGTCCTAACCTAAGGCAGCCTAACATCTCGGATGTAATATTTTACAACATTCCTTGCGTGTCGGCGCATACTGCTCCGTGGGAATATTATATACGTCTATTACCTTATATATACTAACCTAAGGCAACCTAACATCTCGGATGTAATATTTTACAACATTACTTGCGTGTCGGCTCCTACTTATCCGTCGGAACATTATACACTTCTATAACGTTATATATCCTAACCGAAGGCAACATAACACCTCGGACGTTATATTCTACAACATTCGTGGCGTGTCGGCCCCTACTTCTTGGTGGGAACATTATGTACGTATATAACGTTATATGTCCTATCCTAAGGGAACCTAACATCTCGGATGTAATATTTTACAGCATTCCTTGCGTGTCGGCGCATACTGCTCCGTGGGAATATTATATACGTCTATAACCTTATATATACTAACCTAAGGCAACCTAACATCTCGGATGTAATATTTTACAACATTACTTGCGTGTCGGCTCCTACTTATCCGTCGGAACATTATACACTTCTATAACGTTATATATCCTAACCGAAAGCAACATAACATCTCGGACGTTATATTCTACAACATTCGTGGCGTGTCGGCCCCTACTTCTTGGTGGGAACATTATGTACGTATATAACGTTATATGTCCTATCCTAAGGGAACCTAACATCTCGGATGTAATATTTTACAGCATTCCTTGCGCGTCGGCACCTACTTTTCGGTAGTAACATTATATACGTCTATAACGTTATATGTCCTAACCTAAGGCAACCTAACATCTCGGATGTAATATTTTACAACATTCCTTGCGTGTTGGCCCCTACTTCTTTGTGGGAACATTATGTACGTATGTAACGTTATATGTCCTAACCTAAGCAAACCTAACATCTCGGATGTAATATTTCACAACATTCGTGGCGTGTCGGCCTCTACTTCTCGGTGGCAACACTACGTACGTATATAACGTTATATGTCCTATCCTAAGGGAACCTAACATCTCGGATGTAATATTTTACAGCATTCCTTGCGCGTCGGCACCTACTTCTCGGCGGCAACATTATGTACGTATATAACGTTATATGTCCTAACCTAAGCAAACCTAACATCTCGGATGTAATATTTCACAACATTCGTGGCGTGTCGGCCTCTACTTCTCGGTGGGAACATTATGTACGTCTATAACGATATGTGCCCTAACCTAAGGCAACCTAACACCTCGTATGTAATATTTTACAACATTCGTGGCGTGTAGGCCTCTACTTCTCGGTGGAAACATTATGTACGTCTATAACGTTATATATCCTAACGTAAGGCAACCTAACATCTCGGATGTAATATTTTCCAACATTCCTTGCGTGTCGGCACCTACTTCTCGGTGGGAACATTATATACGTCTATAACGTTATATATCCTATCCTAGGGCAACCTAACATCTCGGACGTTATATTCTACAACATTCGTGGCGTGTCGGCCCCTACTTCTTGGTGGGAACATTATGTACGTATATAACGTTATATGTCCTATCCTAAGCAAACCTAACATCTCGGATGTAATATTTCACATCATTCGTGGCGTGTCGGCCTCTACTTCTCGGTGGGAACAATATGTACGTATATAACGTTATATGTCCTATCCTAAGGGAACCTAACATCTCGAATGTAATATTTTACAGCATTCCTTGCGCGTCGGCACCTACTTTTCGGTGGTAACATTATATACGTCTATAACGTTATATGTCCTAACCTAAGGCAACCTAACATCTCGGATGTAATATTTTACAACATTCCTTGCGTGTTGGCCCCTACTTCTTTGTGGGAACATTATGTACGTATGTAACGTTATATGTCCTAACCTAAGCAAACCTAACATCTCGGATGTAATATTTCACAACATTCGTGGCGTGTCGGCCTCTACTTCTCGGTGGCAACATTATGTACGTATATAACGTTATATGTCCTAACCTAAGCAAACCTAACATCTCGGATGTAATATTTGACAACACTCGTGGCGTGTAGGCCTCTACTTCTCGGTGGCAACATTATGTACGTATATAACGTTATATGTCCTATCCTAAGGCAACCTAACACCTGGTATGTAATATTTTACAATATTCGTGGCGTGTCGGCACCTACTTTTCGGTGGTAACATTATATACGGCTATAACGTTATATGTTCTATCCTAGGGCAACCTAACATCTCGGATATAATATTTTACAACATTCCTTGCGTGTCGGCCCCTACTTCTTGGTGGGAACATTATGTACGTGTATAACGTTATATGTCCTAACATAAGCAAACCTAACATCTCGGTTGTAATGTTTCACAACATTCGTGGCGTGTCGGCCTCTACTTCTCGGTGGGAACATTATGTACGTCTATAACGTTATGTGCCCTAACCTAAGGCAACCTAACACCTCGTATGTAATATTTTACAACATTCCTTGCGTGTCGGGGCCTACTTATCCGTGGGAACATTATATACTTCTATAACGTTATATATCCTAACCGAAGGCAACATAACATCTCGGATGTAATATTTTACAGCATTCCTTGCGCGTCGGCACCTACTTTTCGGTGGTAACATTATATACGTCTATAACGTTATATATCCTATCCTAGGGCAACCTAACATCTCGGACGATATATTCTACAACATTCGTGGCGTGTCGGTCCCTACTTCTTGGTGGGAACATTATATACGTCTATCACGTTATGTGCCCTAACCTAAGGCAACCTAACACCTCGTATGTAATATTTTACAACATTCGTGGCGTGTAGGCACCTACTTCTCGGTGGGAACATTATGTACTTCTATAACGTTATATATTCTAACGTAAGGCAACCTAACATCTCGGATTTAATATTTTCCAACATTCCTTGCGTGTCGGCACCTACTTCTCGGTGGGAACATAATGTACGTATATAACGTTATATGTCCTATTCTAAGGGAACCTAACATCTCGGATGTAATATTTTACAGCATTCCTTGCGCGTCGGCACCTACTTTTCGGTGGTAACGTTATATACGTCTATAACGTTATATGTCCTAACCTAAGGCAACCTAACATCTCGGATGTAATATTTTACAACATTCCTTGCGTGTTGGCCCCTACTTCTTTGTGGGAACATTATGTACGTATGTAACGTTATATGTCCTAACCTAAGCAAACCTAACATCTCGGATGTAATACTTCACAACATTCGTGGCGTGTCGGCCTCTACTTCTCGGTGGCAACATTATGTACGTATATAACGTTATATGTCCTAACATAAGCAAACCTAACATCTCGGATGTAATGTTTCACAACATTCGTGGCGTGTCGGCCTCTACTTCTCGGTGGGAACATTATGTACGTCTATAACGTTATGTGCCCTAACCTAAGGCATCCTAACATCTCGGATGTAATATTTCACAACATTCATGGCGTGTCGGCCTCTACTTGTCGGTGCCAACATTATGTACGTATATAACGTTATATGTCCTAACATAAGCAAACCTAACATCTCGGACGTAATATTTCACAACATTCGTGGCGTGTCGGCCTCTACTTCTCGGTGGGAACATTATGTACGTCTATAACGTTATGTGCCCTAACCTAAGGCAACCTAACACCTCGTGTGTAATATTTTACAACATTCGTGGCGTGTAGGCCTCTACTTCTCGGTGGCAACATTATGTACGTATATAACGTTATATGTCCTAACCTAAGCAAACCTAACATCTCGGATGTAATATTTCACAACATTCGTGGCGTGTCGGCCTCTACTTCTCGGTGGGAACATTATATACGGCTCATAACGTTATATGTCCTAACCTAAGGCAACCTAACACCTCGGATGTAATATTTAACAACATTCGTGGCGTGTCGGCCACTACATCTCGGTGGGAACATTATGTGCAGCTACAACGTAATATGTCCTAACCTAAGGCAGCCTAACATCTCGGATGTAATATTTTACAACATTCCTTGCGTGTCGGCGCATACTGCTCCGTGGGAATATTATATACGTCTATAACCTTATATATACTAACCTAAGGCAACCTAACATCTCGGATGTAATATTTTACAACATTACTTGCGTGTCGGCTCCTACTTATCCGTCGGAACATTATACACTTCTATAACGTTATATATCCTAACCGAAAGCAACATAACATCTCGGATGTAATATTTCACAACATTCGTGGCGTGTCGGCCTCTACTTCTCGGTGGCAACACTACGTACGTATATAACGTTATATGTCCTATCCTAAGGGAACCTAACATCTCGGATGTAATATTTTACAGGATTCCTTGCGCGTCGGCACCTACTTCTCGGCGGCAACATTATGTACGTATATAACGTTATATGTCCTAACCTAAGCAAACCTAACATCTCGGATGTAATATTTCACAACATTCGTGGCGTGTCGGCCTCTACTTCTCGGTGGGAACATTATGTACGTCTATAACGATATGTGCCCTAACCTAAGGCAACCTAACACCTCGTATGTAATATTTTACAACATTCGTGGCGTGTAGGCCTCTACTTCTCGGTGGAAACATTATGTACGTCTATAACGTTATATATCCTAACGTAAGGCAACCTAACATCTCGGATGTAATATTTTCCAACATTCCTTGCGTGTCGGCACCTACTTCTCGGTGGGAACATTATATACGTCTATAACGTTATATATCCTATCCTAGGGCAACCTAACATCTCGGACGTTATATTCTACAACATTCGTGGCGTGTCGGCCCCTACTTCTTGGTGGGAACATTATGTACGTATATAACGTTATATGTCCTATCCTAAGCAAACCTAACATCTCGGATGTAATATTTCACATCATTCGTGGCGTGTCGGCCTCTACTTCTCGGTGGGAACAATATGTACGTATATAACGTTATATGTCCTATCCTAAGGGAACCTAACATCTCGAATGTAATATTTTACAGCATTCCTTGCGCGTCGGCACCTACTTTTCGGTGGTAACATTATATACGTCTATAACGTTATATGTCCTAACCTAAGGCAACCTAACATCTCGGATGTAATATTTTACAACATTCCTTGCGTGTTGGCCCCTACTTCTTTGTGGGAACATTATGTACGTATGTAACGTTATATGTCCTAACCTAAGCAAACCTAACATCTCGGATGTAATATTTCACAACATTCGTGGCGTGTCGGCCTCTACTTCTCGGTGGCAACATTATGTACGTATATAACGTTATATGTCCTAACCTAAGCAAACCTAACATCTCGGATGTAATATTTGACAACACTCGTGGCGTGTAGGCCTCTACTTCTCGGTGGCAACATTATGTACGTATATAACGTTATATGTCCTATCCTAAGGCAACCTAACACCTGGTATGTAATATTTTACAATATTCGTGGCGTGTCGGCACCTACTTTTCGGTGGTAACATTATATACGGCTATAACGTTATATGTTCTATCCTAGGGCAACCTAACATCTCGGATATAATATTTTACAACATTCCTTGCGTGTCGGCCCCTACTTCTTGGTGGGAACATTATGTACGTGTATAACGTTATATGTCCTAACATAAGCAAACCTAACATCTCGGTTGTAATGTTTCACAACATTCGTGGCGTGTCGGCCTCTACTTCTCGGTGGGAACATTATGTACGTCTATAACGTTATGTGCCCTAACCTAAGGCAACCTAACACCTCGTATGTAATATTTTACAACATTCCTTGCGTGTCGGGGCCTACTTATCCGTGGGAACATTATATACTTCTATAACGTTATATATCCTAACCGAAGGCAACATAACATCTCGGATGTAATATTTTACAGCATTCCTTGCGCGTCGGCACCTACTTTTCGGTGGTAACATTATATACGTCTATAACGTTATATATCCTATCCTAGGGCAACCTAACATCTCGGACGATATATTCTACAACATTCGTGGCGTGTCGGTCCCTACTTCTTGGTGGGAACATTATATACGTCTATCACGTTATGTGCCCTAACCTAAGGCAACCTAACACCTCGTATGTAATATTTTACAACATTCGTGGCGTGTAGGCACCTACTTCTTGGTGGGAACATTATGTACGTATATAACGTTATATGTCCTATCCTAAGCAAACCTAACATCTCGGATGTAATATTTCACATCATTCGTGGCGTGTCGGCCTCTACTTCTCGGTGGGAACAATATGTACGTATATAACGTTATATGTCCTATCCTAAGGGAACCTAACATCTCGAATGTAATATTTTACAGCATTCCTTGCGCGTCGGCACCTACTTTTCGGTGGTAACATTATATACGTCTATAACGTTATATGTCCTAACCTAAGGCAACCTAACATCTCGGATGTAATATTTTACAACATTCCTTGCGTGTTGGCCCCTACTTCTTTGTGGGAACATTATGTACGTATGTAACGTTATATGTCCTAACCTAAGCAAACCTAACATCTCGGATGTAATATTTCACAACATTCGTGGCGTGTCGGCCTCTACTTCTCGGTGGCAACATTATGTACGTATATAACGTTATATGTCCTAACCTAAGCAAACCTAACATCTCGGATGTAATATTTGACAACACTCGTGGCGTGTAGGCCTCTACTTCTCGGTGGGAACATTATGTACGTCTATAACGTTATGTGCCCTAACCTAAGGCATCCTAACATCTCGGATGTAATATTTCACAACATTCATGGCGTGTCGGCCTCTACTTGTTGGTGCCAACATTATGTACGTATATAACGTTATATGTCCTAACATAAGCAAACCTAACATCTCGGACGTAATATTTCACAACATTCGTGGCGTGTCGGCCTCTACTTCTCGGTGGGAACATTATGTACGTCTATAACGTTATGTGCCCTAACCTAAGGCAACCTAACACCTCGTGTGTAATATTTTACAACATTCGTGGCGTGTAGGCCTCTACTTCTCGGTGGCAACATTATGTACGTATATAACGTTATATGTCCTAACCTAAGCAAACCTAACATCTCGGATGTAATATTTCACAACATTCGTGGCGTGTCGGCCTCTACTTCTCGGTGGGAACATTATATACGGCTCATAACGTTATATGTCCTAACCTAAGGCAACCTAACACCTCGGATGTAATATTTAACAACATTCGTGGCGTGTCGGCCACTACATCTCGGTGGGAACATTATGTGCAGCTACAACGTAATATGTCCTAACCTAAGGCAGCCTAACATCTCGGATGGAATATTTTACAACATTCCTTGCGTGTCGGCGCATACTGCTCCGTGGGAATATTATATACGTCTATAACCTTATATATACTAACCTAAGGCAACCTAACATCTCGGATGTAATATTTTACAACATTACTTGCGTGTCGGCTCCTACTTATCCGTCGGAACATTATACACTTCTATAACGTTATATATCCTAACCGAAAGCAACATAACATCTCGGACGTTATATTCTACAACATTCGTGGCGTGTCGGCCCCTACTTCTTGGTGGGAACATTATGTACGTATATAACGTTATATGTCCTATCCTAAGGGAACCTAACATCTCGGATGTAATATTTTACAGCATTCCTTGCGCGTCGGCACCTACTTTTCGGTAGTAACATTATATACGTCTATAACGTTATATGTCCTAACCTAAGGCAACCTAACATCTCGGATGTAATATTTTACAACATTCCTTGCGTGTTGGCCCCTACTTCTTTGTGGGAACATTATGTACGTATGTAACGTTATATGTCCTAACCTAAGCAAACATAACATCTCGGATGTAATATTTCACAACATTCGTGGCGTGTCGGCCTCTACTTCTCGGTGGCAACACCACGTACGTATATAACGTTATATGTCCTATCCTAAGGGAACCTAACATCTCGGATGTAATATTTTACAGCATTCCTTGCGCGTCGGCACCTACTTCTCGGTGGCAACATTATGTACGTATATAACGTTATATGTCCTAACCTAAGCAAACCTAACATCTCGGATGTAATATTTCACAACATTCGTGGCGTGTCGGCCTCTACTTCTCGGTGGGAACATTATGTACGTCTATAACGATATGTGCCCTAACCTAAGGCAACCTAACACCTCGTATGTAATATTTTACAACATTCATGGCGTGTAGGCCTCTACTTCTCGGTGGGAACATTATGCACGTCTATAACGTTATATGTCCTAACCTAAGGCAACCTAACACCTCGTATGTAATATTTTACAACATTCGTGGCGTGGCGGCACCTACTTCTCGGTGGGAACATTATATACGTCTATAACGTTATATATCCTATCCTAGGGCAACCTAACATCTCGGACGTTATATTCTACAACATTCGTGGCGTGTCGGCACCTACTTTTCGGTGGTAACATTATATACGTCTATAACGTTATATGTCCTATCCTAGGGCAACCTAACATCTCGGATGTAATATTTTACAACATTCCTTGCGTGTCGGCCCCTACTTCTCGGTGGGAACATTATGCACGTCTATAACGTTATATGTCCTATCCTAAGGCAACCTAACACCTCGTATGTAATATTTTACAATATTCGTGGCGTGTCGGCACCTACTTATCGGTGGTAACATTATATACGGCCATAACGTTATATGTTCTATCCTAGGGCAACCTAACATCTCGGATGTAATATTTTACAACATTCCTTTCGGGTGGGCCCCTACTTCTCGGTGGGAACATTATATACGGCTCATAACGTTATATGTCCTATCCTAGGGCAACCTAACATCTCGGATGTAATATTTCACAACATTCGTGTCGTGTCGGCCTCTACTTCTCGGTGGGAACATTATGTACGTCTATAACGATATGTGCCCTAACCTAAGGCAACCTAACACCTCGTACGTAATATTTTACAACATTCGTGGCGTGTAGGCCTCTACTTCTCGGTGGAAACATTATGTACGTCTATAACGTTATATATCCTAACGTAAGGCAACCTAACATCTCGGATGTAATATTTTCCAACATTCCTTGCGTGTCGGCACCTACTTCTCGGTGGGAACATTATATACGTCTATAACGTTATATATCCTATCCTAGGGCAACCTAACATCTCGGACGTTATATTCTACAACATTCGTGGCGTGTCGGCCCCTACTTCTTGGTGGGAACATTATGTACGTATATAACGTTATGTGTCCTATCCTAAGCAAACCTAACATCTCGGATGTAATATTTCACATCATTCGTGGCGTGTCGGCCTCTACTTCTCGGTGGGAACAATATGTACGTCTATAACGATATGTGCCCTAACCTAAGGCAACCTAACACCTCGTATGTAATATTTTACAACATTCGTGGCGTGTAGGCCTCTACTTCTCGGTGGGAACATTATGCACGTCTATAACGTTATATGTCCTAACCTAAGGCAACCTAACACCACGTATGTAATATTTAACAACATTCGTGGCGTGTCGGCCACTACATCTCGGTGGGAACATTATGTGCAGCTACAACGTAATATGTCCTAACCTAAGGCAGCCTAACATCTCGGATGTAATATTTTACAACATTCCTTGCGTGTCGGCGCATACTGCTCCGTGGGAATATTATATACGTCTATAACCTTATATATACTAACCTAAGGCAACCTAACATCTCGGATGTAATATTTTACAACATTACTTGCGTGTCGGCTCCTACTTATCCGTCGGAACATTATACACTTCTATAACGTTATATATCCTAACCGAAAGCAACGTAACATCTCGGACGTTATATTCTACAACATTCGTGGCGTGTCGGCCCCTACTTCTTGGTGGGAACATTATGTACGTATATAACGTTATATGTCCTATCCTAAGGGAACCTAACATCTCGGATGTAATATTTTACAGCATTCCTTGCGCGTCGGCACCTACTTTTCGGTAGTAACATTATATACGTCTATAACGTTATATGTCCTAACCGAAGGCAACATAACATCTCGGATGTAATATTTTACAGCATTCCTTGCGCGTCGGCACCTACTTTTCGGTGGTAACATTATATACGTCTATAACGTTATATATCCTATCCTAGGGCAACCTAACATCTCGGACGATATATTCTACAACATTCGTGGCGTGTCGGTCCCTACTTCTTGGTGGGAACATTATATACGTCTATCACGTTATGTGCCCTAACCTAAGGCAACCTAACACCTCGTATGTAATATTTTACAACATTCGTGGCGTGTAGGCACCTACTTCTCGGTGGGAACATTATGTACTTCTATAACGTTATATATTCTAACGTAAGGCAACCTAACATCTCGGATTTAATATTTTCCAACATTCCTTGCGTGTCGGCACCTACTTCTCGGTGGGAACATAATGTACGTATATAACGTTATATGTCCTATTCTAAGGGAACCTAACATCTCGGATGTAATATTTTACAGCATTCCTTGCGCGTCGGCACCTACTTTTCGGTGGTAACGTTATATACGTCTATAACGTTATATGTCCTAACCTAAGGCAACCTAACATCTCGGATGTAATATTTTACAGCATTCCTTGCGCGTCGGCACCTACTTTTCGGTAGTAACATTATATACGTCTATAACGTTATATGTCCTAACCTAAGGCAACCTAACATCTCGGATGTAATATTTTACAACATTCCTTGCGTGTTGGCCCCTACTTCTTTGTGGGAACATTATGTACGTATGTAACGTTATATGTCCTAACCTAAGCAAACATAACATCTCGGATGTAATATTTCACAACATTCGTGGCGTGTCGGCCTCTACTTCTCGGTGGCAACACTACGTACGTATATAACGTTATATGTCCTATCCTAAGGGAACCTAACATCTCGGATGTAATATTTTACAGCATTCCTTGCGCGTCGGCACCTACTTCTCGGTGGCAACATTATGTACGTATATAACGTTATATGTCCTAACCTAAGCAAACCTAACATCTCGGATGTAATATTTCACAACATTCGTGGCGTGTCGGCCTCTACTTCTCGGTGGGAACATTATGTACGTCTATAACGATATGTGCCCTAACCTAAGGCAACCTAACACCTCGTATGTAATATTTTACAACATTCATGGCGTGTAGGCCTCTACTTCTCGGTGGGAACATTATGCACGTCTATAACGTTATATGTCCTAACCTAAGGCAACCTAACACCTCGTATGTAATATTTTACAACATTCGTGGCGTGGCGGCACCTACTTCTCGGTGGGAACATTATATACGTCTATAACGTTATATATCCTATCCTAGGGCAACCTAACATCTCGGACGTTATATTCTACAACATTCGTGGCGTGTCGGCACCTACTTTTCGGTGGTAACATTATATACGTCTATAACGTTATATGTCCTATCCTAGGGCAACCTAACATCTCGGATGTAATATTTTACAACATTCCTTGCGTGTCGGCCCCTACTTCTCGGTGGGAACATTATGCACGTCTATAACGTTATATGTCCTATCCTAAGGCAACCTAACACCTCGTATGTAATATTTTACAATATTCGTGGCGTGTCGGCACCTACTTATCGGTGGTAACATTATATACGGCCATAACGTTATATGTTCTATCCTAGGGCAACCTAACATCTCCGATGTAATATTTTACAACATTCCTTTCGGGTGGGCCCCTACTTCTCGGTGGGAACATTATATACGGCTCATAACGTTATATGTCCTATCCTAGGGCAACCTAACATCTCGGATGTAATATTTCACAACATTCGTGTCGTGTCGGCCTCTACTTCTCGGTGGGAACATTATGTACGTCTATAACGATATGTGCCCTAACCTAAGGCAACCTAACACCTCGTATGTAATATTTTACAACATTCGTGGCGTGTAGGCCTCTACTTCTCGGTGGAAACATTATGTACGTCTATAACGTTATATATCCTAACGTAAGGCAACCTAACATCTCGGATGTAATATTTTCCAACATTCCTTGCGTGTCGGCACCTACTTCTCGGTGGGAACATTATATACGTCTATAACGTTATATATCCTATCCTAGGGCAACCTAACATCTCGGACGTTATATTCTACAACATTCGTGGCGTGTCGGCCCCTACTTCTTGGTGGGAACATTATGTACGTATATAACGTTATATGTCCTATCCTAAGCAAACCTAACATCTCGGATGTAATATTTCACATCATTCGTGGCGTGTCGGCCTCTACTTCTCGGTGGGAACAATATGTACGTCTATAACGATATGTGCCCTAACCTAAGGCAACCTAACACCTCGTATGTAATATTTTACAACATTCGTGGCGTGTAGGCCTCTACTTCTCGGTGGGAACATTATGCACGTCTATAACGTTATATGTCCTAACCTAAGGCAACCTAACACCACGTATGTAATATTTAACAACATTCGTGGCGTGTCGGCCACTACATCTCGGTGGGAACATTATGTGCAGCTACAACGTAATATGTCCTAACCTAAGGCAGCCTAACATCTCGGATGTAATATTTTACAACATTCCTTGCGTGTCGGCGCATACTGCTCCGTGGGAATATTATATACGTCTATAACCTTATATATACTAACCTAAGGCAACCTAACATCTCGGATGTAATATTTTACAACATTACTTGCGTGTCGGCTCCTACTTATCCGTCGGAACATTATACACTTCTATAACGTTATATATCCTAACCGAAAGCAACATAACATCTCGGACGTTATATTCTACAACATTCGTGGCGTGTCGGCCCCTACTTCTTGGTGGGAACATTATGTACGTATATAACGTTATATGTCCTATCCTAAGGGAACCTAACATCTCGGATGTAATATTTTACAGCATTCCTTGCGCGTCGGCACCTACTTTTCGGTAGTAACATTATATACGTCTATAACGTTATATGTCCTAACCTAAGGCAACCTAACATCTCGGATGTAATATTTTACAACATTCCTTGCGTGTTGGCCCCTACTTCTTTGTGGGAACATTATGTACGTATGTAACGTTATATGTCCTAACCTAAGCAAACCTAACATCTCGGATGTAATATTTCACAACATTCGTGGCGTGTCGGCCTCTACTTCTCGGTGGCAACACTACGTACGTATATAACGTTATATGTCCTATCCTAAGGGAACCTAACATCTCGGATGTAATATTTTACAGCATTCCTTGCGCGTCGGCACCTACTTCTCGGTGGCAACATTATGTACGTATATAACGTTATATGTCCTAACCTAAGCAAACCTAACATCTCGGATGTAATATTTCACAACATTCGTGGCGTGTCGGCCTCTACTTCTCGGTGGGAACATTATGTACGTCTATAACGATATGTGCCCTAACCTAAGGCAACCTAACACCTCGTATGTAATATTTTACAACATTCATGGCGTGTAGGCCTCTACTTCTCGGTGGGAACATTATGCACGTCTATAACGTTATATGTCCTATCCTAGGGCAACCTAACATCTCGGACGTTATATTCTACAACATTCGTGGCGTGTCGGCACATACTTTTCGGTGGTAACATTATATACGTCGATAACGTTATATGTCCTATCCTAGGGCAACCTAACATCTCGGATGTAATATTTTACAACATTCCTTGCGTGTCGGCCCCTACTTCTCGGTGGGAACATTATGCACGTCTATACCGTTATATGTCCTATCCTAAGGCAACCTAACACCTCGTATGTAATATTTTACAATATTCGTGGCGTGTCGGCACCTACTTATCGGTGGTAACATTATATACGGCCATAACGTTATATGTTCTATCCTAGGGCAACCTAACATCTCGGATGTAATATTTTACAACATTCCTTTCGGGTGGGCCCGTACTTCTCGGTGGGAACATTATATACGGCTCATAACGTTATATGTCCTATCCTAGGGCAACCTAACATCTCGGATGTAATATTTCACAACATTCGTGTCGTGTCGGCCTCTACTTCTCGGTGGGAACATTATGTACGTCTATAACGATATGTGCCCTAACCTAAGGCAACCTAACACCTCGTATGTAATATTTTACAACATTCGTGGCGTGTAGGCCTCTACTTCTCGGTGGAAACATTATGTACGTCTATAACGTTATATATCCTAACGTAAGGCAACCTAACATCTCGGATGTAATATTTTACAACATTCCTTGCGTGTCGGCACCTACTTCTCGGTGGGAACATTATATACGTCTATAACGTTATATATCCTATCCTAGGGCAACCTAACATCTCGGACGTTATATTCTACAACATTCGTGGCGTGTCGGCCCCTACTTCTTGGTGGGAACATTATGTACGTATATAACGTTATATGTCCTATCCTAAGCAAACCTAACATCTCGGATGTAATATTTCACATCATTCGTGGCGTGCCGGCCTCTACTTCTCGGTGGGAACAATATGTACGTCTATAACGATATGTGCCCTAACCTAAGGCAACCTAACACCTCGTATGTAATATTTTACAACATTCGTGGCGTGTAGGCCTCTACTTCTCGGTGGGAACATTATGCACGTCTATAACGTTATATGTCCTAACCTAAGGCAACCTAACACATCGTATGTAATATTTTACAACATTCGTGGCGTGTAGGCACCTACTTTTCGGTGGGAACATTATGTGGAGCTATATCGATATATATCCTAACCTAAGGCAACCTAACATCTCGGATGTAATATTTTACAACATTCCTTGCGTGTCGGCCCCTACTTCTTTGTGGGAACATTATATACGTATGTAACGTTATATGTCCTAACCTAAGCAAACCTAACATCTCGGATGTAATATTTTACAACATTCCTTGCGTGTCGGCCCCTACTTCTTGGTGGGAACATTGTGTACGTATATAACGTTATATGTCCTACCTTAAGCAAACCTAACATCTCGGATGTAATATTTCACAACATTCGTGGCGTGTCGGCCTCTACTTCTCGGTGGGAACATTATATACGTCTATAACGTTATGTGCCCTAATCTAAGGCAACCTAACACCTCGTATGTAATATTTTACAACATTCGTGGCGTGTAGGCCTCTACTTCTCAGTGGGAACATTATGCACGTCTATAACGTTATATGTCCTAACCTAAGGCAACCTAACACCTCGTATGTAATATTTTACAACATTCGTGGCGTGTCGGCACCTACTTTTCGGTGGTAACATTAAATACGTCTATAACGTTATATGTCCTATCCTAGGGCGACCTAACATCTCGGATGTAATATTTTACAACATTCCTTGCGTGTCGGCCCCTACTTCTCGGTGGGAACATTATGCACGTCTATAACGTTATATGTCCTATCCTAAGGCAACCTAACACCTCGTATGTAATATTTTACAATATTCGTGGCGTGTCGGCACCTACTTTTCGGTGGTAACATTATATACGGCTATAACGTTATATGTTCTATCCTAGGGCAACCTAACATCTCGGATGTAATATTTTACAACATTCTTTTCGTGTCGGCCCCTACTTCTCGGTGGGAACATTATATACGGCTCATAACGTTATATGTCCTATCCTAGGGCAACCTAACATCTCGGATGTAATATTTCACAACATTCGTGGCGTGTCTGCCTCTACTTCTCGGTGGGAACATTATGTACGTCTATAACGATATGTGCCCTAACCTAAGGCAACCTAACACCTCGTATGTAATATTTTACAACATTCGTGGCGTGTAGGCCTCTACTTCTCGGTGGGAACATTATGTACGTCTATAACGTTATATATCCTAACGTAAGGCAACCTAACATCTCGGATGTAATATTTTCCAACATTCCTTGCGTGTCGGCACCTACTTCTCGGTGGGAACATTATATACGTCTATAACGTTATATATCCTATCCTAGGGCAACCTAACATCTCGGACGTTATATTCTACAACATTCGTGGCGTGTCGGCCCCTACTTCTTGGTGGGAACATTATGTACGTATATAACGTTATATGTCCTATCCTAAGCAAACCTAACATCTCGGATGTAATATTTCACATCATTCGTGGCGTATCGGCCTCTACTTCTCGGTGGGAACAATATGTACGTCTATAACGATATGTGCCCTAACCTAAGGCAACCTAACACCTCGTATGTAATATTTTACAACATTCGTGGCGTGTAGGCCTCTACTTCTCGGTGGGAACATTATGCACGTCTATAACGTTATATGTCCTAACCTAAGGCAACCTAACACATCGTATGTAATATTTTACAACATTCGTGGCGTGTCGGCACCTACTTTTCGGTGGGAACATTATGTGCATCTATATCGTTATATATCCTAACCTAAGGCAACCTGACACATCGTATGTAATATTTTACAACATTCGTGGCGTGTAGGCACCTACTTCTCGGTGAGAGCATTATGTACTTCTATAACGTTATATATCCTAACGTAAGGCAACCTAACATCTCGGATTTAATATTTTCCAACATTCCTTGCGTGTCGGCACCTACTTCTCGGTGGGAACATTATGTGCGTCTATAACGTTATATGTTCTATCCTAGGGCAACCTAACATCTCGGATGTAATATTTTACAACATTCCTTGCGTGTCGGCCCCTACTTCTTGGTGGGAACATTATGTACGTGTATAACGTTATATGTCCTAACATAAGCAAACCTAACATCTCGGTTGTAATGTTTCACAACATTCGTGGCGTGTCGGCACCTACTTTTCGGTGGGAACATTATGTGCAGCTACAACGTAATATGTCCTAACCTAAGGCAGCCTAACATCTCGGATGTAATATTTTACAACATTCCTTGCGTGTCGGCGCATACTGCTCTGTGGGAACATTATGTACGTCTATAACGTTATATATTCTAACCTAAGGCAACCTAACATCTCGGATGTAATATTTTACAACATTCCTTGCGTGTCGGCCCCTACTTCTTGGTGGGAACATTATGTACGTATATAACGTTATATGTCCTAACCTAAGCAAACCTAACATCTCGGACATAATATTTCACAACATTCGTGGCGTGTCGGCCTCTACTTCTCGGTGGGAACATTATGTACGTCTATAACGTTATGTGCCCTAACCTAAGGCAACCTAACACCTCGTATGTAATATTTTACAACATTCGTGACGTGTAGGCCTCTACTTCTCGGTGGGAACATTATGTACGTCTATAACGGTATATGTCCTAACCTAAGTCAACATAACATCTCGGATGTAATATTTTACAGCATTCCTTGCGCGTCGGCACCTACTTTGCGGTGGTAACATTATATACGTCTATAACGTTATATATCCTATCCTAGGGCAACCTAACATCTCGCACGTTATATTCTACAACATTCGTGGCGTGTCGGCCCCTACTTCTTGGTGGGAACATTATGTACGTATATAACGTTATATGTCCTATCCTAAGGGAACCTAACATCTCGGATGTAATATTTTACAGCATTCCTTGCGCGTCGGCACCTACTTTTCGGTGGTAACATTATATACGTCTATAACGTTATATGTCCTAACCTAAGGCAACCTAACATCTCGGATGTAATATTTTACAACATTCCTTGCGTGTTGGCCCCTACTTCTTTGTGGGAACATTATGTACGTATGTAACGTTATATGTCCTAACCTAAGCAAACCTAACATCTCGGATGTAATATTTTACAATATTCGTGGCGTGTCGGCACCTACTTTTCGGTGGGAACATTATGTGCAGCTACAACGTAATATGTCCTAACCTAAGGCAGCCTAACATCTCGGATGTAATATTTTACAACATTCCTTGCGTGTCGGCGCATACTGCTCTGTGGGAACATTATGTACGTCTATAACGTTATATATTCTAACCTAAGGCAACCTAACATCTCGGATGTAATATTTTACAACATTCCTTGCGTGTCGGCCCCTACTTCTTGGTGGGAACATTATGTACGTATATAACGTTACATGTCCTAACCTAAGCAAACCTAACATCTCGGATGTAATATTTGACAACATTCGTGGCGAGTCGGCCTCTACTTCTCGGTGGGAACATTATGTACGTCTATAACGTTATGTGCCCTAACCTAAGGCAACCTAACACCTCGTATGTAATATTTTACAACATTCCTTGCGTGTCGGAGCCTACTTATCCGTGGGAACATTATATACTTCTATAACGTTATATATCCTAACCGAAGGCAACATAACATCTCGGACGTGATATTTTACAGCATTCCTTGCGTGTCGGCACCTACTTCTCGGTGGTAACATTATGTGCGTCTATAACGTTATATGTTCTATCCTATGGCAACCTAACATCTCGGATGTAATATTTTACAACATTCCTTGCGTGTCGGCCCCTACTTCTTGGTGGGAACATTATGTACGTATATAACGTTATATGTCCTAACCTAAGCAAACCTAACATCTCGGACGTAATATTTTCCAACATTCCTTGCGTGTCGGCACCTACTTCTCGGTGGGAACATTATATACGTCTATAACGTTATATATCCTATCCTAGGGCAACCTAACATCTCGGACGTTATATTCTACAACATTCCTTGCGTGTCGGCCCCTACTTCTCGGTGGGAACATTATGTGCAGCTATATCGTTATATATCCTAACCTAAGGCAACCTAACATCTCGGATGTAATATTTCACAACATTCCTTACGTGTCGGCCGCTACTTCTTTGTGGGAACATTATGTACGTATGTAACGTTATATGTCCTAACCTAAGCAAACCTAACATCTCGGATGTAATATTTTACAACATTCCTTGTGTGTCGGCCCCTACTTCTTTGTGGGAACATTATGTACGTATGTAACGTTATATGTCCTAACCTAAGCAAACCTAACATCTCGGATGTAATATTTCACAACATTCGTGGCGCGTCGGCCTCTACTTCTCGGTGGCAACACTATGTACGTATATAACGTTATATGTCCTATCCTAAGGGAACCTAACATCTCGGATGTAATATTTTACAACATTCGTGGCGTGTCGGCATCTACTTCTCGGTGGCAACACTATGTACGTATATAACGTTATATGTCCTATCCTAAGGGAACCTAACATCTCGGATGTAATATTTTACAGCATTCCTTGCGCGTCGGCACCTACTTCTCGGTGGGAACATTATGTACGTATATAACGTTATATGTCCTATCCTATGGCAACCTAACACCTCGTATGTAATATTTTACAACATTCGTGGCGTGTGGGCCTCTACTTCTCGGTGGGTACATTATATACGTCTATAACGGTATATGTCCTAACCTAAGGCAACCTAACACCTCGTATGTAATATTTTACAACATTCCTTGCGTGTCGGGGCCGACTTATCCGTGGGAACATTATATACTTCTATAACGTTATATATCCTAACCGAAGGCAACATAGCATCTCTGATGTAATATTTTACAGCATTCCTTGCGTGTCGGCCCCTACTTCTCGGTGGGAATATTATGTACGGCTATAACGTTATATGTCCTAACCTAAGGCAACCTAACACCTCGGATGTAATATTTAACAACATACGTGGCGTGTCGGCCACTACTTCTCGGTGGGAACATTATGTGCAGCTATAACGTAATATGTCCCAACCTAAGGCAGCCTAACATATCGGATGTAATATTTTACAACATTCCTTGCGTGTCGGCGCATACTGCTCCGTGGGAATATTATGTACGTCTATAACATTATATATCCTAACCTAAGGCAACCTATCATCTCGGATGTAATATTTTACGACATTCCTTGCGTGTCGGCGCTTACTTATCCGTGGGAACATTATATACTTCTATAACGTTATATATCCTAACCGAAGGCAACATAACATCTCGGACTTGATATTTTACAACATTCCTTGTGTGTCGACCCCTACTCCTCGGTGGGAACATTATGTACGTCTATAACGTTATATATCCTATCCTAGGGCCACCTAACACCTCGTATGTAATATTTTACAATATTCGTGGCGTGTCGGCACCTACTTTTCGGTGGTAACATTATATACGGCTATAACGTTATATGTTCTATCCCAGGGCAACCTAACATCTCGGATGTAATATTTTACAACATTCCTTTCGTGTCGGCTCCTACTTCTCGGTGGGAACATTATATACGGCTCATAACGTTATATGTCCTAACCTAAGGCAACCTAACACCTCGGATGTAATATTTAACATCATTCGTGGCGTGTCGGCCACTACATCTTGGTGGGAACATTATGTGCAGCTACAACGTAATATGTCCTAACCTAAGGCAGCCTAACATCTCGGATGTAATATTTTACAACATTCCTTGCGTGTCGGCGCATACTGCTCCGTGGGAATATTATATACGTCTATAACCTTATATATACTAACCTAAGGCAACCTAACATCTCGGATGTAATATTTTACAACATTACTTGCGTGTCGGCTCCTACTTATCCGTGGGAACATTATACACTTCTATAACGTTATATATCCTAACCGAAGGCAACATAACATCTCGGACGTTATATTCTACAACATTCGTGGCGTGTCGGCCCCTACTTCTTGGTGGGAACATTATATACGTCTATAACGTTATATGTCCTAACCTAAGGCAACCTAACATCTCGGATGTAATATTTTACAACATTCCTTGCGTGTTGGCCCCTACTTCTTTGTGGGAACATTATGTACGTATGTAACGTTATATGTCCTAACCTAAGCAAACCTAACATCTCGGATGTAATATTTCACAACATTCGTGGCGCGTCTGCCTCTACTTCTCGGTGGCAACACTATGTACGTATATAACGTTATATGTCCTATCCTAAGGGAACCTAACATCTCGGATGTAATATTTTACAGCATTCCTTGCGCGTCGGCACCTACTTTTCGGTGGTAACATTATATACGTCTATAACGTTA
The DNA here is from genome assembly GCA_963969225.1 of Xylocopa violacea. NCBI lineage: Eukaryota > Metazoa > Arthropoda > Insecta > Hymenoptera > Apidae > Xylocopa > Xylocopa violacea. The sequence goes on along the minus strand of CAXAJV010000404.1, from coordinate 63,802 downwards.
TATGTCCTAACCTAAGACAACCTAACATCTCGGATGTAATATTTTACAACATTCCTTGCGTGTTGGCCCCTACTTCTCGGTGGTAACATTATATACGTCTATAACGTTATATGTCCTAACCTAAGACAACCTAACATCTCGGATGTAATATTTTACAACATTCCTTGCGTGTTGGCCCCTACTTCTCGGTGGGAACATTATGTACGTCTATAACGATATGTGCCCTAACCTAAGGCAACCTAACACCTCGTATGTAATATTTTACAACATTCGTGGCGTGTAGGCCTCTACTTCTCGGTGGGAACATTATGCACGTCTATAACGTTATATGTCCTAACCTAAGGCAACCTAACACCTCGTATGTAATATTTTACAACATTCGTGGCGTATAGGCACCTACTTCTCGGTGGGAACATTATGTACTTCTATAACGTTATATATCCTAACGTAAGGCAACCTAACATCTCGGATTTAATATTTTCCAACATTCCTTGCGTGTCGGCACCTACTTCTCGGTGGGAACATGATGTGCGTCTATACCGTTATATGTTCTATCCTAGGGCAACCTAACATGTCGGATGTAATATTTTACAACATTCCTTGCGTGTCGGCCCCTACTTCATGGTGGGAACATTATGTACGTATATAACGTTATATGTCCTAACATAAGCAAACCTAACATCTCGGATGTAATGTTTCACAACATTCGTGGCGTGTCGGCCTCTACTTCTCGGTGGGAACATTATGTGCGTCTATAACGTTATGTGCCCTAACCTAAGGCAACCTAACACCTCGTATGTAATATTTTACAACATTCCTTGCGTGTCGGCCCCTATTTCTTGGTGCGAACATTATGTACGTATATCACGTTATATGTCCTATCCTATGGCAACCTAACACCTCGTATGTAATATTTTACAACATTCGTGGCGTGTGGGCCTCTACTTCTCGGTGGGTACATTATGTACGTCTATAACGGTATATGTCCTAACCTAAGGCAACCTAACACCTCGTATGTAATATTTTACAACATTCCTTGCGTGTCGGGGCCGACTTATCCGTGGGAACATTATATACTTCTATAACGTTATATATCCTAACCGAAGGCAACATAACATCTCTGATGTAATATTTTACAGCATTCCTTGCGTGTTGGCCCCTACTTCTCGGTGGGAATATTATGTACGGCTATAACGTTATATGTCCTAACCTAAGGCAACCTAACACCTCGGATGTAATATTTAACAACATTCGTGGCGTGTCGGCCACTACTTCTCGGTGGGAACATTATGTGCAGCTAGAACGTAATATTTCCTAACCTAAGGCAGCCTAACATATCGGATGTAATATTTTACAACATTCCTTGCGTGTCGGCGCATACTGCTCCGTGGGAATATTATATACGTCTATAACCTTATATATCCTAACCTAAGGCAACCTATCATCTCGGATGTAATATTTTACGACATTCCTTGCGTGTCGGCGCTTACTTATCCGTGGGAACATTATATACTTCTATAACGTTATATATCCTAACCGAAGGCAACATAACATCTCGGACGTGATATTTTACAACATTCCTTGTGTGTCGACCCCTACTCCTCGGTGGGAACATTATGTACGTCTATAACGTTATATATCCTATCCTAGGGCCACCTAACACCTCGTATGTAATATTTTACAATATTCGTGGCGTGTCGGCACCTACTTTTCGGTGGTAACATTATATACGGCTATAACGTTATATGTCCTATCCTAGGGCAACCTAACATCTCGGATGTAATATTTTACAACATTCCTTGCGTGTCGGCCCCTACTTCGCGGTGGGAACATTATGTACGGCTATAACGTAATATGTCCTAACCTAAGGCAGCCTAACATCTCGGATGTAATATTTTACAACATTCCTTGCGTGTCGGCGCATACTGCTCCGTGGGAATATTATATACGTCTATAACCTTATATATCCTAACCTAAGGCAAACTAACATCTCGGATGTAATATTTTACAACATTCCTTGCGTGTCGGCGCATACTGCTCCGTGGGAATATTATATACGTCTATAACCTTATATATCCTAACCTAAGGCAAACTAACGTCTCGGATGTAATATTTTACAACATTACTTGCGTGTTGGCGCCTACTTATCCGTGGGAACATTATATACTTCTATAACGTTATATATCCTAACCGAAGGCAACATAACATCTCGGATGTAATATTTTACAGCATTTCTTGCGCGTCGGCACCTACTTTTCGGTGGTAACATTATATACGGCTATAACGTTATATGTTCTATCCTAGGGCAACCTAACATCTCGGATGTAATATTTTACAACATTCCTTTCGTGTCGGCCCCTACTTCTCGGTGGGAACATTATATACGGCTCATAACGTTATATGTCCTAACCTAAGGCAACCTAACACCTCGGATGTAATATTTAACAACATTCGTGGCGTGTCGGCCACTACTTCTCGGTGGGAACATTATGTGCAGCTAGAACGTAATATGTCCTAACCTAAGGCAGCCTAACATATCGGATGTAATATTTTACAACATTCCTTGCGTGTCGGCGCATACTGCTCCGTGGGAATATTATATACGTCTATAACCTTATATATCCTAACCTAAGGCAACCTATCATCTCGGATGTAATATTTTACGACATTCCTTGCGTGTCGGCGCTTGCTTATCCGTGGGAACATTATATACTTCTATAACGTTATATATCCTAACCGAAGGCAACATAACATCTCGGACGTGATATTTTACAACATTCCTTGTGTGTCGACCCCTACTCCTCGGTGGGAACATTATGTACGTCTATAACGTTATATATCCTATCCTAGGGCCACCTAACACCTCGTATGTAATGTTTTACAATATTCGTGGCGTGTCGGCACCTACTTTTCGGTGGTAACATTATATACGGCTATAACGTTATATGTCCTATCCTAGGGCAACCTAACATCTCGGATGTAATATTTTACAACATTCCTTGCGTGTCGGCCCCTACTTCTCGGTGGGAACATTATGTACGGCTCATAACGTTATATGTCCTAACCTAAGGCAACCTAACACCTCGGATGTAATATTTAACAACATTCGTGGCGTGTCGGCCACTACATCTCGGTGGGAACATTATGTGCAGCTATAACGTAATATGTCCTAACCTAAGGCAGCCTAACATCTCGGATGTAATATTTTACAACATTCCTTGCGTGTCGGCGCATACTGCTCCGTGGGAATATTATATACGTCTATAACCTTATATATCCTAACCTAAGGCAAACTAACATCTCGGATGTAATATTTTACAACATTACTTGCGTGTTGGCGCCTACTTATCCCTGGGAACATTATATACTTCTATAACGTTATATATCCTAACCGAAGGCAACATAACATCTCGGATGTAATATTTTACAGCATTTCTTGCGCGTCGGCACCTACTTTTCGGTGGTAACATTATATACGTCTATAACGTTATATGTCCTATCCTAGGGCAACCTAACATCTCGGATGTAATATTTTACAACATTCCTTGCGTGTCGGCCCCTACTTCTCGGTGGGAACATTATGCACGTCTATAACGTTATATGTCCTATCCTAAGGCAACCTAACATCTCGTATGTAATATTTTACAACATTCGTGGCGTGTCGGCACCTACTTTTCGGTGGTAACATTATATACGGCTATAACGTTATATGTCCTAACCTAAGGCAAACTAACACCTCGGATGTAATATTTAACAACATTCGTGGCGTGTCGACCTCTACTTCTCGGTGGGAACATTATGTGCAGCTATAACGTAATATGTCCTAACCTAAGGCTACCTAACATCTCGGATGTAATATTTTACAACATTCCTTGCGTGTCGGCCCGTACTTCTTGGTGGGAACATTATGTACGTATATAACGTTATATGTCCTAACATAAGCAAACCTAACATCTCGGATGTAATGTTTCACAACATTCGTGGCGTGTCGGCCCCTACTTCTCGGTGGGAACATTATGCACGTCTATAACGTTATATGTCCTATCCTAAGGCAACCTAACATCTCGTATGTAATATTTTACAATATTCGTGGCGTGTCGGCACCTTCTTTTCGGTGGTAACATTATATACGGCTATAACGTTATATGTTCTATCCTAGGGCAACCTAACATCTCGGATGTAATATTTCTCAACATTCGTGGCGTGCCGGCCTCTACTTCTCGGTGAGAACATTATGTACGTATATAACGTTATATGTCCTAACCTAAGCAAACCTAACATCTCGGATGTAATATTTCACAACGTTCGTGGCGTGCCGGCCTCTACTTCACGGTGGGAACATTATGTACGTCTATAAGGTTATGTGCCCTAACCTCAGGCACCTAACACCTCGTATGTAATATTTTACAACATTCGTGGCGTGTAGGCCTCTACTTCTCGGTGGGAACATTATGTACGTCTATAACGTTATATATCCTAACGTAAGGCAACCTAACATCTCGGATGTAATATTTTCCAACATTCCTTGCGTGTCGGCACCTACTTCTCGGTGGGAACATTATGTACGGCTGTAACGTTATATGTCCTAACCTAAGGCAACCTAACATCTCGGACACAATATTTAACAACATTCGTTACGTGTCGACCCTTACTCCTCGGTAGGAACATTATGTACGTCTATAACGTTATATATCCTAACCTAAGGTAACCTAACATCTAGGATGTAATATTTTACAACATTCCTTGCGTGTCGGCCCCTTCTTCTTGGTGGGAAAATTATGTACGTATATAACGTTATATGTCCTAACCTAAGCAAACCTATCATCTCGGATGTAATATTTCACAACATTCGTGGCGTGTCGGCCTCTACTTCTCGGTGTGAACATTATGTACGTCTATAACGTTATGTGCCCTAACATAAGGCAACCTAACACCTCGTATGTAATATTTTACAACATTCGTGGCGTGTCGGCACCTACTTTTCTGTGGTAACATTATATACGTCTATAACGTTATATGTCCTATCCTAGGGCAACCTAACAGCACGGATGTAATATTTTGCAACATTCCTTGCGTGTCGGCCCCTACTTCTCGGTGCGAACATTATATACTTCTATAACGTTATATATCCTAACCGAAGGCAACATAACATCTCGGACGTGATATTTTACAACATTCCTTGCGTGTCGACCCCTACTCCTCGGTGGGAACATTATGTACGTCTATAACGTTATATATCCTAACGTATGGCAACCTAACATCTCGGATGTAATATTTTACAACATTCCTTGCGTGTCGGCCCCTACTTCTTTGTGGGAACATTATGTACGTATGTAACGTTATATGTCCTAACCTAAGCAAACCTAACATCTCGGATGTAATATTTTACAACATTCGTGGCGTGTAGGCCTCTACTTCTCGGTGGGAGCATTATGCACGTCTATAACGTTATATGTCCTAACCTAAGGCAACCTAACACCTCGTATGTAATATTTTACAACATTCGTGGCGTGTCGGCACCTACTTTTCGGTGGTAACATTATATACGTCTATAACGTTATATGTCCTATCCTAGGGCAACCTAACGTCTCGGATGTAATATTTTACAACATTCCTTGCGTGTCGGCCCCTACTTCTCGGTGGGAACATTATGTACGTATGTAACGTTATATGTCCTAACCTAAGCAAACCTAACATCTCGGATGTAATATTTAACAACATTCGTGGCGTGTCGGCCACTACGTCTCGGTGGGAACATTATGTGCAGCTATGACGTAATATGTCCTAACCTGAGGCAGCCTAACACCTCGGATGTAATATTTTACAACATTCCTTGCGTGTCGGCGCATACTGCTCCGTGGGAACATTATATACTTCTATAACGTTATATATCCTAACCGAAGGCAACATAACATCTCGGACGTGATATTTTACAACATTCCTTGCGTGTCGAACCCTACTCCTCGGTGGGAACATTATGTACGTCTATAACGTTATATATCCTAACGTATGGCAGCCTAACATCTCGGATGTAATATTTTCCAACATTCCTTGCGTGTCGGCACCTACTTCTCGGTGGGAACATTACATACGTCTATAACGTTATATATCCTATCCTAGAGCAACCTAACATCTCGGACGTTATATGCTACAACATTCGTGGCGTGTCGGCCCCTACTTCTTGGTGGGAACATTATGTACGTATATAACGTTATATGCCCTATCCTAAGGTAACCTAACATCCCGGATGAAATATTTTACAGCATTCCTTGCGCGTCGGCACCTACTTTTCGGTAGTAACATTATATACGTCTATAACGTTATGTGTCCTATCCTAGGGCCACCTAACATCTCGGATGTAATATTTTACAACATTCCTTGCGTGTCGGCCCCTACTTCTCGGTGGGAACATTATGTACGTATGTAACGTTATATGTCCTAACCTAAGCAAACCTAACATCTCGGATGTAATATTTCTCAACATTCGTGGCGTGTCGGCCTCTACTTCTCGGTGGGAACATTATGTACGTATATAACGTTTTATGTCCTGACCTAAGCAAACCTAACATCTCGGATGTAATATTTCACAACGTTCGTGGCGTGCCGGCCTCTACTTCACGGTGGGAACATTATGTACGTCTATAAGGTTATGTGCCCTAACCTAAGGCAGCCTAACACCTCGGATGTAATATTTTACAACATTCCTTGCGTGTCGGCGCATACTGCTCCGTGGGAACATTATATACTTCTATAACGTTATATATCCTAACCGAAGGCAACATAACATCTCGGACGTGATATTTTACAACATTCCTTGCGTGTCGACACCTACTCCTCGGTGGGAACATTATGTACGTCTATAACGTTATATATCCTAACGTATGGCAGCCTAACATCTCGGATGTAATATTTTCCAACATTCCTTGCGTGTCGGCACCTACTTCGCGGTGGGAACATTACATACGTCTATAACGTTATATATCCTATCCTAGAGCAACCTAACATCTCGGACGTTATATGCTACAACATTCGTGGCGTGTCGGCCCCTACTTCTTGGTGGGAACATTATGTACGTATATAACGTTATATGCCCTATCCTAAGGTAACCTAACATCCCGGATGTAATATTTTACAGCATTCCTTGCGCGTCGGCACCTACTTTTCGGTAGTAACATTATATACGTCTATAACGTTATGTGTCCTATCCTAGGGCCACCTAACATCTCGGATGTAATATTTTACAACATTCCTTGCGTGTCGGCCCCTACTTCTCGGTGGGAACATTATGTACGTATGTAACGTTATATGTCCTAACCTAAGCAAACCTAACATCTCGGATGTAATATTTCTCAACATTCGTGGCGTGTCGGCCTCTACTTCTCGGTGGGAACATTATGTACGTATATAACGTTTTATGTCCTAACCTAAGCAAACCTAACATCTCGGATGTAATATTTCACAACGTTCGTGGCGTGCCGGCCTCTACTTCACGGTGGGAACATTATGTACGTCTATAAGGTTATGTGCCCTAACCTAAGGCACCTAACACCTCGTATGTAATATTTTACAACATTCGTGGCGTGTAGGCCTCTACTTCTCGGTGGGAACATTATGTACGTCTATAACGTTATATATCCTAACGTAAGGCAACCTAACATCTCGGATGTAATATTTTCCAACATTCCTTGCGTGTCGGCACCTACTTCTCGGTGGGAACATTATGTACGGCTGTAACGTTTTATGTCCTAACCTAAGGCAACCTAACATCTCGGACACAATATTTAACAACATTCGTTACGTGTCGACCCTTACTCCTCGGTAGGAACATTATGTACGTCTATAACGTTATATATCCTAACCTAAGGCAACCTAACATCTCGGATGTAATATTTTACAACATTCCTTGCGTGTCGGCCCCTTCTTCTTGGTGGGAAAATTATGTACGTATATAACGTTATATGTCCTAACCTAAGCAAACCTATCATCTCGGATGTAATATTTCACAACATTCGTGGCGTGTCGGCCTCTACTTCTCGGTGTGAACATTATGTACGTCTATAACATTATATATCCTAACCTAAGGCAACCTAACATCTCGGATGTAATATTTTACAACATTCCTTGCGTGTCGGCCCCTTCTTCTTGGTGGGAAAATTATGTACGTATATAACGTTATATGTCCTATCCTAGGGCCACCTAACATCTCGGATGTAATATTTTACAACATTCCTTGCGTGTCGGCCCCTACTTCTCGGTGGGAACATTATGTACGGCTATAACGTTATATGTCCTAACCTAAGGCAACCTAACACCTCGGATGTAATATTTAACAACATTCCTTGCGTGTCGGCACCTACTTCTCGGTGGGAACATTACATACGTCTATAACGTTATATATCCTATCCTAGAGCAACCTAACATCTCGGACGTTATATGCTACAACATTCGTGGCGTGTCGGCCCCTACTTCTTGGTGGGAACATTATGTACGTATATAACGTTATATGTCCTATCCTAAGGTAACCTAACATCCCGGATGTAATATTTTACAGCATTCCTTGCGCGTCGGCACCTACTTTTCGGTGGTAACATTATATACGTCTATAACGTTATATGTCCTATCCTAGGGCAACCTAACATCTCGGATGTAATATTTTACAACATTCCTTGCGTGTCGGCCCCTACTTCTCGGTGGGAACATTATGCACGTCTATAACGTTATATGTCCTATCCTAAGGCAACCTAACATCTCGTATGTAATATTTTACAACATTCGTGGCGTGTCGGCACCTACTTTTCGGTGGTAACATTATATACGTCTATAACGTTATATGTCCTATCCTAGGGCAACCTAATATCTCGGATGTAATATTTTACAACATTCCTTGCGTGTCGGCCTCTACTTCTCGGTGGGTACATTATGTACGTCTAGAACGGTATATGTCCTAACCTAAGGCAACCTAACACCTCGTATGTAATATTTTACAACATTCCTTGCGTGTCGGGGCCTACTTATCCGTGGGAACATTATATACTTCTATAACGTTATATATCCTAACCGAAGGCAACATAACATCTCGGATGTAATATTTTACAGCATTTCTTGCGCGTCGGCACCTACTTTTCGGTGGTAACATTATATACGTCTATAACGTTATATGTCCTATCCTAGGGCAACCTAACATCTCGGATGTAATATTTTACAACATTCCTTGCGTGTCGGCCCCTACTTCTCGGTGGGAACATTATGCACGTCTATAACGTTATATGTGCTAACCTAAGGCAACCTAACACCTCGTATGTAATATTTTACAATATTCGTGGCGTGTCGGCACCTTCTTTTCGGTGGTAACATTATGTACGTATATAACGTTATATGTCCTAACCTAAGCAAACCTAACATCTCGGATGCAATATTTCACAACGTTCGTGGCGTGCCGGCCTCTACTTCACGGTGGGAACATTATGTACGTCTATAAGGTTATGTGCCCTAACCTCAGGCACCTAACACCTCGTATGTAATATTTTACAACATTCGTGGCGTGTAGGCCTCTACTTCTCGGTGGGAACATTATGTACGTCTATAACGTTATATATCCTAACGTAAGGCAACCTAACATCTCGGATGTAATATTTTCCAACATTCCTTGCGTGTCGGCACCTACTTCTCGGTGGGAACATTATGTACGGCTGTAACGTTATATGTCCTAACCTAAGGCAACCTAACATCTCGGACACAATATTTAACAACATTCGTTACGTGTCGACCCTTACTCCTCGGTAGGAACATTATGTACGTCTATAACGTTATATATCCTAACCTAAGGTAACCTAACATCTCGGATGTAATATTTTACAACATTCCTTGCGTGTCGGCCCCTTCTTCTTGGTGGGAAAATTATGTACGTATATAACGTTATATGTCCTATCCTAAGCAAACCTATCATCTCGGATGTAATATTTCACAACATTCGTGGCGTGTCGGCCTCTACTTCTCGGTGTGAACATTATGTACGTCTATAACGTTATGTGCCCTAACATAAGGCAACCTAACACCTCGTATGTAATATTTTACAACATTCGTGACGTGTCGGCACCTACTTTTCTGTGGTAACATTATATACGTCTATAACGTTATATGTCCTATCCTAGGGCAACCTAACAGCACGGATGTAATATTTTGCAACATTCCTTGCGTGTCGGCCCCTACTTCTCGGTGCGAACATTATATACTTCTATAACGTTATATATCCTAACCGAAGGCAACATAACATCTCAGACGTGATATTTTACAACATTCCTTGCGTGTCGACCCCTACTCCTCGGTGGGAACATTATGTACGTCTATAACGTTATATATCCTAACGTATGGCAACCTAACATTTCGGATGTAATATTTTCCAACATTCCTTGCGTGTCGGCACCTACTTCTCGGTGGTAACATTACATACGTCTATAACGTTATATATCCTATCCTAGGGCCACCTAACACCTCGTATGTAATATTTTACAACATTCGTGGCGTGTAGGCCTCTACTTCTCGGTGGGAACATTATGCACGTCTATAGCGTTATATGTCCTAACCTAAGGCAACCTAACACCTCGGATGTAATAATTAACAACATTCGTGGCGTGTCGGCCACTACTTCTCGGTGGGAACATTATGTGCAGCTATAACGTAATATGTCCTAACCTAAGGCAGCCTAACATCTCGGATGTAATATTTTCCAACATTCCTTGCGTGTCGGCCCCTACTTCTTTGTGGGAACATTATGTACGTATGTAACGTTATATGTCCTAACCTAAGCAAACCTAACATCACGGATGTAATATTTCACAACATTCGTGGCGTGTCGGCCTCTACTTCTCGGTGGGAACATTATGCACGTCTATAACGTTATATGTCCTAACCTAAGGCAACCTAACACCTCGTATGTAATATTTTACAACATTCGTGGCGTGTCGGCACCTACTTTTCTGTGGTAACATTATATATGTCTATGACGTTATATGTCCTATCCTAGGGCAACCTAACATCTCGGATGTAATATTTTACAACATTCCTTGCGTGTCGGCCCCTACTTCTCGGTGGGAACATTATGTACGGCTCATAACGTTATATGTCCTAACCTAAGGCAACCTAACACCTCGGATGTAATATTTAACAACATTCGTGGCGTGTCGGCCACTACGTCTCGGTGGGAACATTATGTGCAGCTATAACGTAATATGTCCTAACCTGAGGCAGCCTAACACCTCGGATGTAATATTTTACAACATTCCTTGCGTGTCGGCGCATACTGCTCCGTGGGAACATTATATACTTCTATAACGTTATATGTTCTATCCTAGGGCAACCTAACATCTCGGACGTGATATTTTACAACATTCCTTGCGTGTCGACCCCTACTCCTCGGTGGGAACATTATGTACGTCTATAACGTTATATATCCTAACGTATGGCAGCCTAACATCTCGGATGTAATATTTTCCAACATTCCTTGCGTGTCGGCACCTACTTCTCGGTGGGAACATTACATACGTCTATAACGCTATATATCCTATCCTAGAGCAACCTAACATCTCGGACGTTATATGCTACAACATTCGTGGCGTGTCGGCCCCTACTTCTTGGTGGGAACATTATGTACGTATATAACATTATGTGCCCTAACCTAAGGCAACCTAACACCTCGTATGTAATATTTTACAACATTCCTTGCGTGTCGTCGCCTACTTATCCGTGGGAACATTATATACTTCTATAACGTTATATGTTCTATCCTAGGGCAACCTAACATCTCGGACGTGATATTTTACAACATTCCTTGCGTGTCGACCCCTACTCCTCGGTGGGAACATTATGTACGTCTATAACGTTATATATCCTAACGTATGGCAGCCTAACATCTCGGATGTAATATTTTCCAACATTCCTTGCGTGTCGGCACCTACTTCTCGGTGGGAACATTACATACGTCTATAACGTTATATATCCTATCCTAGAGCAACCTAACATCTCGGACGTTATATGCTACAACATTCGTGGCGTGTCGGCCCCTACTTCTTGGTGTGAACATTATGTACGTATATAACGTTATATGTCCTATCCTAAGGTAACCTAACATCCCGGATGTAATATTTTACAGCATTCCTTGCGCGTCGTCGCCTACTTATCCGTGGGAACATTATATACTTCTATAACGTTATATATCCTAACCGAAGGCAACATAACATCTCGGACGTGATATTTTACAACATTCCTTGCGTGTCGACCCCTACTCCTCGGTGGGTATATTATGTACGTCTATAACGTTATATATCCTACCGTATGGCAACCTAACATCTCGGATGTAATATTTTCCAACATTCCTTGCGTGTCGGCACCTACTTCTCGGTGGTAACATTATATACGTCTATAACGTTATATGTCCTATCCTAGGGCCACCTAACATCTCGGATGTAATATTTTACAACATTCCTTGCGTGTCGGCCCCTACTTCTCGGTGGGAACATTATGTACGGCTATAACGTTATATGTCCTAACCTAAGGCAACCTAACACCTCGGATGTAATATTTAACAACATTCCTTGCGTGTCGGCACCTACTTCTCGGTGGGAACATTACATACGTCTATGACGTTATATGTCCTATCCTAGGGCAACCTAACATCTCGGATGTAATATTTTACAACATTCCTTGCGTGTCGGCCCCTACTTCTCGGTGGGAACATTATGTACGGCTCATAACGTTATATGTCCTAACCTAAGGCAACCTAACACCTCGGATGTAATATTTAACAACATTCGTGGCGTGTCGGCCACTACGTCTCGGTGGGAACATTATGTGCAGCTATAACGTAATATGTCCTAACCTGAGGCAGCCTAACACCTCGGATGTAATATTTTACAACATTCCTTGCGTGTCGGCGCATACTGCTCCGTGGGAACATTATATACTTCTATAACGTTATATGTTCTATCCTAGGGCAACCTAACATCTCGGACGTGATATTTTACAACATTCCTTGCGTGTCGTCGCCTACTTATCCGTGGGAACATTATATACTTCTATAACGTTATATGTTCTATCCTAGGGCAACCTAACATCTCGGACGTGATATTTTACAACATTCCTTGCGTGTCGACCCCTACTCCTCGGTGGGAACATTATGTACGTCTATAACGTTATATATCCTAACGTATGGCAGCCTAACATCTCGGATGTAATATTTTCCAACATTCCTTGCGTGTCGGCACCTACTTCTCGGTGGGAACATTACATACGTCTATAACGTTATATATCCTATCCTAGAGCAACCTAACATCTCGGACGTTATATGCTACAACATTCGTGGCGTGTCGGCCCCTACTTCTTGGTGTGAACATTATGTACGTATATAACGTTATATGTCCTATCCTAAGGTAACCTAACATCCCGGATGTAATATTTTACAGCATTCCTTGCGCGTCGTCGCCTACTTATCCGTGGGAACATTATATACTTCTATAACGTTATATATCCTAACCGAAGGCAACATAACATCTCGGACGTGATATTTTACAACATTCCTTGCGTGTCGACCCCTACTCCTCGGTGGGTATATTATGTACGTCTATAACGTTATATATCCTACCGTATGGCAACCTAACATCTCGGATGTAATATTTTCCAACATTCCTTGCGTGTCGGCACCTACTTCTCGGTGGTAACATTATATACGTCTATAACGTTATATGTCCTATCCTAGGGCCACCTAACATCTCGGATGTAATATTTTACAACATTCCTTGCGTGTCGGCCCCTACTTCTCGGTGGGAACATTATGTACGGCTATAACGTTATATGTCCTAACCTAAGGCAACCTAACACCTCGGATGTAATATTTAACAACATTCCTTGCGTGTCGGCACCTACTTCTCGGTGGGAACATTACATACGTCTATAACGTTATATATCCTATCCTAGAGCAACCTAACACCTCGGATGTAATATTTAACAACATTCGTGGCGTGTCGGCCACTACTTCTCGGTGGGAACATTATGTGCAGCTATAACGTAATATGTCCTAACCTAAGGCAGCCTAACATCTCGGATGTAATATTTTACAACATTCGTGGCGTGTAGGCCTCTACTTCTCGGTGGGAACATTATGCACGTCTATAACGTTATATGTGCTAACCTAAGGCAACCTAACACCTCGTATGTAATATTTTACAATATTCGTGGCGTGTCGGCACCTACTTTTCGGTGGTAACATTATATACGGCTATAACGTTATATGTCCTATCCTGGGGCAACCTAACATCTCGGATGTAATATTTTACAACATTCCTTGCGTGTCGGCCCCTACTTCTCGGTGGGAACATTATGTACGGCTCATAACGTTATATGTCCTAACCTAAGGCAACCTAACACCTCGGATGTAATATTTAACAACATTCGTGGCGTGTCGGCCACTACATCTCGGTGGGAACATTATGTGCAGCTATAACGTAATATGTCCTAACCTAAGGCAGCCTAACATCTCGGATGTAATATTTTACAACATTCCTTGCGTGTCGGCGCATACTGCTCCGTGGGAATATTATATACGTCTATAACCTTATATATCCTAACCTAAGGCAAACTAACATCTCGGATGTAATATTTTACAACATTACTTGCGTGTTGGCGCCTACTTATCCGTGGGAACATTATATACTTCTATAACGTTATATATCCTAACCGAAGGCAACATAACATCTCGGATGTAATATTTTACAGCATTTCTTGCGCGTCGGCACCTACTTTTCGGTGGTAACATTATATACGTCTATAACGTTATATGTCCTATCCTAGGGCAACCTAACATCTCGGATGTAATATTTTACAACATTCCTTGCGTGTCGGCCCCTACTTCTCGGTGGGAACATTATGCACGTCTATAACGTTATATGTCCTATCCTAAGGCAACCTAACATCTCGTATGTAATATTTTACAACATTCGTGGCGTGTCGGCACCTACTTTTCGGTGGTAACATTATATACGTCTATAACGTTATATGTCCTATCCTAGGGCAACCTAACATCTCGGATGTAATATTTTACAACATTCCTTGCGTGTCGGCCTCTACTTCTCGGTGGGTACATTATGTACGTCTAGAACGGTATATGTCCTAACCTAAGGCAACCTAACACCTCGTATGTAATATTTTACAACATTCCTTGCGTGTCGGGGCCTACTTATCCGTGGGAACATTATATACATCTATAACGTTATATATCCTAACCGAAGGCAACATAACATCTCGGATGTAATATTTTACAGCATTTCTTGCGCGTCGGCACCTACTTTTCGGTGGTAACATTATATACGTCTATAACGTTATATGTCCTATCCTAGGGCAACCTAACATCTCGGATGTAATATTTTACAACATTCCTTGCGTGTCGGCCCCTACTTCTCGGTGGGAACATTATGCACGTCTATAACGTTATATGTGCTAACCTAAGGCAACCTAACACCTCGTATGTAATATTTTACAATATTCGTGGCGTGTCGGCACCTACTTTTCGGTGGTAACATTATGTACGTATATAACGTTATATGTCCTAACCTAAGCAAACCTAACATCTCGGATGCAATATTTCACAACGTTCGTGGCGTGCCGGCCTCTACTTCACGGTGGGAACATTATGTACGTCTATAAGGTTATGTGCCCTAACCTCAGGCACCTAACACCTCGTATGTAATATTTTACAACATTCGTGGCGTGTAGGCCTCTACTTCTCGGTGGGAACATTATGTACGTCTATAACGTTATATATCCTAACGTAAGGCAACCTAACATCTCGGATGTAATATTTTCCAACATTCCTTGCGTGTCGGCACCTACTTCTCGGTGGGAACATTATGTACGGCTGTAACGTTATATGTCCTAACCTAAGGCAACCTAACATCTCGGACACAATATTTAACAACATTCGTTACGTGTCGACCCTTACTCCTCGGTAGGAACATTATGTACGTCTATAACGTTATATATCCTAACCTAAGGTAACCTAACATCTCGGATGTAATATTTTACAACATTCCTTGCGTGTCGGCCCCTTCTTCTTGGTGGGAAAATTATGTACGTATATAACGTTATATGTCCTATCCTAAGCAAACCTATCATCTCGGATGTAATATTTCACAACATTCGTGGCGTGTCGGCCTCTACTTCTCGGTGTGAACATTATGTACGTCTATAACGTTATGTGCCCTAACATAAGGCAACCTAACACCTCGTATGTAATATTTTACAACATTCGTGACGTGTCGGCACCTACTTTTCTGTGGTAACATTATATACGTCTATAACGTTATATGTCCTATCCTAGGGCAACCTAACAGCACGGATGTAATATTTTGCAACATTCCTTGCGTGTCGGCCCCTACTTCTCGGTGCGAACATTATATACTTCTATAACGTTATATATCCTAACCGAAGGCAACATAACATCTCAGACGTGATATTTTACAACATTCCTTGCGTGTCGACCCCTACTCCTCGGTGGGAACATTATGTACGTCTATAACGTTATATATCCTAACGTATGGCAACCTAACATTTCGGATGTAATATTTTCCAACATTCCTTGCGTGTCGGCACCTACTTCTCGGTGGTAACATTACATACGTCTATAACGTTATATATCCTATCCTAGGGCCACCTAACACCTCGTATGTAATATTTTACAACATTCGTGGCGTGTAGGCCTCTACTTCTCGGTGGGAACATTATGCACGTCTATAGCGTTATATGTCCTAACCTAAGGCAACCTAACACCTCGGATGTAATAATTAACAACATTCGTGGCGTGTCGGCCACTACTTCTCGGTGGGAACATTATGTGCAGCTATAACGTAATATGTCCTAACCTAAGGCAGCCTAACATCTCGGATGTAATATTTTACAACATTCCTTGCGTGTCGGCGCATACTGCTCCGTGGGAATATTATATACGTCTATAACCTTATATATCCTAACCTAAGGCAACCTAACATCTCGGATGTAATATTTTACAACATTCCTTGCGTGTCGGCGCCTACTTATCCGTGGGAACATTATATACTTCTATAACGTTATATGTCCTAACCGAAGGCAACATAACATCTCGGACGTGATATTTTACAACATTCCTTGCGTGTCGACCCCTACTCCTCGGTGGGAACATTATGTACGTCTATAACGTTATATATCCTAACGTATGGCAACCTAACATCTCGGATGTAATATTTTCCAACATTCCTTGCGTGTCGGCCCCTACTTCTTTGTGGGAACATTATGTACGTATGTAACGTTATATGTCCTAACCTAAGCAAACCTAACCTCACGGATGTAATATTTCACAACATTCGTGGCGTGTCGGCCTCTACTTCTCGGTGGGAACATTATGCACGTCTATAACGTTATATGTCCTAACCTAAGGCAACCTAACACCTCGTATGTAATATTTTACAACATTCGTGGCGTGTCGGCACCTACTTTTCTGTGGTAACATTATATATGTCTATGACGTTATATGTCCTATCCTAGGGCAACCTAACATCTCGGATGTAATATTTTACAACATTCCTTGCGTGTCGGCCCCTACTTCTCGGTGGGAACATTATGTACGGCTCATAACGTTATATGTCCTAACCTAAGGCAACCTAACACCTCGGATGTAATATTTAACAACATTCGTGGCGTGTCGGCCACTACGTCTCGGTGGGAACATTATGTGCAGCTATAACGTAATATGTCCTAACCTGAGGCAGCCTAACACCTCGGATGTAATATTTTACAACATTCCTTGCGTGTCGGCGCATACTGCTCCGTGGGAACATTATATACTTCTATAACGTTATATGTTCTATCCTAGGGCAACCTAACATCTCGGACGTGATATTTTACAACATTCCTTGCGTGTCGACCCCTACTCCTCGGTGGGAACATTATGTACGTCTATAACGTTATATATCCTAACGTATGGCAGCCTAACATCTCGGATGTAATATTTTCCAACATTCCTTGCGTGTCGGCACCTACTTCTCGGTGGGAACATTACATACGTCTATAACGCTATATATCCTATCCTAGAGCAACCTAACATCTCGGACGTTATATGCTACAACATTCGTGGCGTGTCGGCCCCTACTTCTTGGTGGGAACATTATGTACGTATATAACATTATGTGCCCTAACCTAAGGCAACCTAACACCTCGTATGTAATATTTTACAACATTCCTTGCGTGTCGTCGCCTACTTATCCGTGGGAACATTATATACTTCTATAACGTTATATGTTCTATCCTAGGGCAACCTAACATCTCGGACGTGATATTTTACAACATTCCTTGCGTGTCGACCCCTACTCCTCGGTGGGAACATTATGTACGTCTATAACGTTATATATCCTAACGTATGGCAGCCTAACATCTCGGATGTAATATTTTCCAACATTCCTTGCGTGTCGGCACCTACTTCTCGGTGGGAACATTACATACGTCTATAACGTTATATATCCTATCCTAGAGCAACCTAACATCTCGGACGTTATATGCTACAACATTCGTGGCGTGTCGGCCCCTACTTCTTGGTGTGAACATTATGTACGTATATAACGTTATATGTCCTATCCTAAGGTAACCTAACATCCCGGATGTAATATTTTACAGCATTCCTTGCGCGTCGTCGCCTACTTATCCGTGGGAACATTATATACTTCTATAACGTTATATATCCTAACCGAAGGCAACATAACATCTCGGACGTGATATTTTACAACATTCCTTGCGTGTCGACCCCTACTCCTCGGTGGGTATATTATGTACGTCTATAACGTTATATATCCTACCGTATGGCAACCTAACATCTCGGATGTAATATTTTCCAACATTCCTTGCGTGTCGGCACCTACTTCTCGGTGGTAACATTATATACGTCTATAACGTTATATGTCCTATCCTAGGGCCACCTAACATCTCGGATGTAATATTTTACAACATTCCTTGCGTGTCGGCCCCTACTTCTCGGTGGGAACATTATGTACGGCTATAACGTTATATGTCCTAACCTAAGGCAACCTAACACCTCGGATGTAATATTTAACAACATTCCTTGCGTGTCGGCACCTACTTCTCGGTGGGAACATTACATACGTCTATAACGTTATATATCCTATCCTAGAGCAACCTAACACCTCGGATGTAATATTTAACAACATTCGTGGCGTGTCGGCCACTACTTCTCGGTGGGAACATTATGTGCAGCTATAACGTAATATGTCCTAACCTAAGGCAGCCTAACATCTCGGATGTAATATTTTACAACATTCGTGGCGTGTAGGCCTCTACTTCTCGGTGGGAACATTATGCACGTCTATAACGTTATATGTGCTAACCTAAGGCAACCTAACACCTCGTATGTAATATTTTACAATATTCGTGGCGTGTCGGCACCTACTTTTCGGTGGTAACATTATATACGGCTATAACGTTATATGTCCTATCCTAGGGCAACCTAACATCTCGGATGTAATATTTTACAACATTCCTTGCGTGTCGGCCCCTACTTCTCGGTGGGAACATTATGTACGGCTCATAACGTTATATGTCCTAACCTAAGGCAACCTAACACCTCGGATGTAATATTTAACAACATTCGTGGCGTGTCGGCCACTACATCTCGGTGGGAACATTATGTGCAGCTATAACGTAATATGTCCTAACCTAAGGCAGCCTAACATCTCGGATGTAATATTTTACAACATTCCTTGCGTGTCGGCGCATACTGCTCCGTGGGAATATTATATACGTCTATAACCTTATATATCCTAACCTAAGGCAAACTAACATCTCGGATGTAATATTTTACAACATTACTTGCGTGTCGGCCCCTACTTCTCGGTGGGAACATTATGCACGTCTATAACGTTATATGTCCTATCCTAAGGCAACCTAACATCTCGTATGTAATATTTTACAGCATTTCTTGCGCGTCGGCACCTACTTTTCGGTGGTAACATTATATACGTCTATAACGTTATATGTCCTATCCTAGGGCAACCTAACATCTCGGATGTAATATTTTACAACATTCCTTGCGTGTCGGCCTCTACTTCTCGGTGGGTACATTATGTACGTCTAGAACGGTATATGTCCTAACCTAAGGCAACCTAACACCTC
This sequence comes from Xylocopa violacea, assembly GCA_963969225.1. Classification (NCBI taxonomy): domain Eukaryota; kingdom Metazoa; phylum Arthropoda; class Insecta; order Hymenoptera; family Apidae; genus Xylocopa; species Xylocopa violacea. Next base: position 43,603 of record CAXAJV010000404.1, on the reverse strand, counting down.
GTATGTAATATTTTACAACATTCCTTGCGTGTCGGGGCCTACTTATCCGTGGGAACATTATATACTTCTATAACGTTATATATCCTAACCGAAGGCAACATAACATCTCGGATGTAATATTTTACAGCATTTCTTGCGCGTCGGCACCTACTTTTCGGTGGTAACATTATATACGTCTATAACGTTATATGTCCTATCCTAGGGCAACCTAACATCTCGGATGTAATATTTTACAACATTCCTTGCGTGTCGGCCCCTACTTCTCGGTGGGAACATTATGCACGTCTATAACGTTATATGTGCTAACCTAAGGCAACCTAACACCTCGTATGTAATATTTTACAATATTCGTGGCGTGTCGGCACCTACTTTTCGGTGGTAACATTATGTACGTATATAACGTTATATGTCCTAACCTAAGCAAACCTAACATCTCGGATGTAATATTTCACAACGTTCGTGGCGTGCCGGCCTCTACTTCACGGTGGGAACATTATGTACGTCTATAAGGTTATGTGCCCTAACCTCAGGCACCTAACACCTCGTATGTAATATTTTACAACATTCGTGGCGTGTAGGCCTCTACTTCTCGGTGGGAACATTATGTACGTCTATAACGTTATATATCCTAACGTAAGGCAACCTAACATCTCGGATGTAATATTTTCCAATATTCCTTGCGTGTCGGCACCTACTTCTCGGTGGGAACATTATGTACGGTTGTAACGTTATATGTCCTAACCTAAGGCAACCTAACATCTCGGACACAATATTTAACAACATTCGTTACGTGTCGACCCTTACTCCTCGGTAGGAACATTATGTACGTCTATAACGTTATATATCCTAACCTAAGGTAACCTAACATCTCGGATGTAATATTTTACAACATTCCTTGCGTGTCGGCCCCTTCTTCTTGGTGGGAAAATTATGTACGTATATAACGTTATATGTCCTATCCTAAGCAAACCTATCATCTCGGATGTAATATTTCACAACATTCGTGGCGTGTCGGCCTCTACTTCTCGGTGTGAACATTATGTACGTCTATAACGTTATGTGCCCTAACATAAGGCAACCTAACACCTCGTATGTAATATTTTACAACATTCGTGGCGTGTCGGCACCTACTTTTCTGTGGTAACATTATATATGTCTATGACGTTATATGTCCTATCCTAGGGCAACCTAACATCTCGGATGTAATATTTTACAACATTCCTTGCGTGTCGGCCCCTACTTCTCGGTGGGAACATTATGTACGGCTCATAACGTTATATGTCCTAACCTAAGGCAACCTAACACCTCGGATGTAATATTTAACAACATTCGTGGCGTGTCGGCCACTACGTCTCGGTGGGAACATTATGTGCAGCTATAACGTAATATGTCCTAACCTGAGGCAGCCGAACACCTCGGATGTAATATTTTACAACATTCCTTGCGTGTCGGCGCATACTGCTCCGTGGGAACATTATATACTTCTATAACGTTATATGTTCTATCCTAGGGCAACCTAACATCTCGGACGTGATATTTTACAACATTCCTTGCGTGTCGACCCCTACTCCTCGGTGGGAACATTATGTACGTCTATAACGTTATATATCCTAACGTATGGCAGCCTAACATCTCGGATGTAATATTTTCCAACATTCCTTGCGTGTCGGCACCTACTTCTCGGTGGGAACATTACATACGTCTATAACGTTATATATCCTATCCTAGAGCAACCTAACATCTCGGACGTTATATGCTACAACATTCGTGGCGTGTCGGCCCCTACTTCTTGGTGGGAACATTATGTACGTATATAACGTTATATGCCCTATCCTAAGGTAACCTAACATCCCGGATGTAATATTTTACAGCATTCCTTGCGCGTCGGCACCTACTTTTCGGTAGTAACATTATATACGTCTATAACGTTATGTGTCCTATCCTAGGGCCACCTAACATCTCGGATGTAATATTTTACAACATTCCTTGCGTGTCGGCCCCTACTTCTTGGTGGGAACATTATGTACGGCTATAACGTTATATGTCCTATCCTAGGGCAACCTAACATCTCGGATGTAATATTTTACAACATTTCTTGCGTGTCGGCCCCTACTTCTCGGTGGGAACATTATGTACGGCTATAACGTTATATTTCCTAACCTAAGGCAACCTAACACCTCGTATGTAATATTTTACAACATTCGTGGCGTGTAGGCCTCTTCTTCTCGGTGGGAACATTATGCACGTCTATAACGTTATATGTCCTAACCTAAGGCAACCTAACACCTCGTATGTAATATTTTACAATATTCGTGGCGTGTCGGCACCTACTTTTCGGTGGTAACATTATATACGGCGATAACGTTATATGTCCTATCCTAGGGCAACCTAATATCTCGGATGTAATATTTTACAACATTCCTTGCGTGTCGGCCCCTACTTCTCGGTGGGAACATTATGTACGGCTCATAACGTTATATGTCCTAACCTAAGGCAACCTAACACCTCGGATGTAATATTTAACAACATTCGTGGCGTGTCGGCCACGACATCTCGGTGGGAACATTATGTGCAGCTATAACGTAATATATCCTAACCTAAGGCAGCCTAACATCTCGGATGTAATATTTTACAACATTCGTGGCGTGTAGGCCTCTACTTCTCGGTGGGAACATTATGCACGTCTATAACGTTATATGTGCTAACCTAAGGCAACCTAACACGTCGTATGTAATATTTTACAATATTCGTGGCGTGTCGGCACCTACTTTTCGGTGGTAACATTATATACGGCTATAACGTTATATGTCCTATTCTAGGGCAACCTAACATCTCGGATGTAATATTTTACAACATTCCTTGCGTGTCGGCCCCTACTTCTCGGTGGGAACATTATGTACGGCTCATAACGTTATATGTCCTAACCTAAGGCAGCCTAACATCTCGCATGTAATATTTTACAACATTCCTTGCGTGTCGGCGCCTACTTATCCGTGGGAACATTATACACTTCTATAACGTTATATATCCTAACCGAAGGCAACATAACATCTCGGACGTGATATTTTACAACATTTGTGGCGTGTCGGCCTCTACTTCCCGGTGGGAACATTATGTACGGCTGTAACGTTTTATGTCCTAACCTAAGGCAACCTAACATCTCGGACACAATATTTAACAACATTCGTTACGTGTCGACCCTTACTCCTCGGTAAGAACATTATGTACGTCTATAACGTTATATATCCTAACCTAAGGCAACCTAACATCTCGGATGTAATATTTTACAACATTCCTTGCGTGTCGGCCCCTTCTTCTTGGTGGGAAAATTATGTACGTATATAACGTTATATGTCCTAACCTAAGCAAACCTATCATCTCGGATGTAATATTTCACAACATTCGTGGCGTGTCGGCCTCTACTTCTCGGTGTGAACATTATGTACGTCTATAACATTATGTGCCCTAACCTAAGGCAACCTAACACCTCGTATGTAATATTTTACAACATTCCTTGCGTGTCGTAGCCTACTTATCCGTGGGAACATTATATACTTCTATAACGTTGTATATCCTAACCGAAGGCAACATAACATCTCGGACGTGATATTTTACAACATTCCTTGCGTGTCGACCCCTACTCCTCGGTGGGAACATTATGTACGTCTTTAACGTTATATATCCTACCGTATGGCAACCTAACATCTCGGATGTAATATTTTCCAACATTCCTTGCGTGTCGGCACCTACTTCTCGGTGGGAACATTACATACGTCTATAACGTTATATATCCTATCCTAGAGCAACCTAACATCTCGGACGTTATATGCTACAACATTCGTGGCGTGTCGGCCCCTACTTCTTGGTGGGAACATTATGTACGTATATAACGTTATATGTCCTATCCTAAGGTAACCTAACATCCCGGATGTAATATTTTACAGCATTCCTTGCGCGTCGGCACCTACTTTTCGGTGGTAACATTACATACGTCTATAACGTTATATGTCCTATCCTAGGGCCACCTAACATCTCGGATGTAATATTTTACAACATTCCTTGCGTGTCGGCCCCTACTTCTCCGTGGGAACATTATGTACGGCTATAACGTTATATGTCCTAACCTAAGGCAACCTAACACCTCGGATGTAATATTTCACAACATTCGTGGCGTGTCGGCTACTACTTCTCGGTGGGAACATTATGTGCAGCTATAACGTAATATGTCCTAACCTAAGGCAGCATAACATCTCGGATGTAATATTTTACAACATTCGTGGCGTGTAGTCCTCTACTTCTCGGTGGGAACATTATGCACGTCTATAACGTTATATGTCCTAACCTAAGGCAACCTAACACCTCGTATGTAATATTTTACAATATTCGTGGCGTGTCGGCACCTACATTTCGGTGGTAACATTATATACGGCGATAACGTTATATGTCCTATCCTAGGGCAACCTAACATCTCGGATGTAATATTTTACAACATTCCTTGCGTGTCGGCCCCTACTTCTCGGTGGGAACATTATGTACGGCTCATAACGTTATATGCCCTAACCTAAGGCAACCTAACACCTCGGATGTAATATTTAACAACATTCGTGGCGTGTCGGCCACTACATCTCGGTGGGAACATTATGTGCAGCTATAACGTAATATATCCTAACCTAAGGCAACCTAACATCTCGGATGTAATATTTTACAATATTCCTTGCGTGTCGGCCCCTACTTCTTTGTGGGAACATTATGTACGTATGTAACGTTGTATGTCCTAACTTAAGCAAACCTAACATCTCGGATGTAATATTTCACAACTTTCGTGGCGTGTCGGCCTCTACTTCTCGGTGGGAACATTATGTACGTATATAACGTTATATGTCCTAACCTATGCAAACCTAACATCTCGGATGTAATATTTCACAACATTCGTGGCGTGTCGGCCTCTACTTCTCGGTGGGAACATTATGTACGTCTATAACGCTATGTGCCCTAACCTAAGGCACCTAATACCTCGTATGTAATATTTTACAACATTCGTGGCGTGTAGGCCTCTACTTCTCGGTGGGAACATTATGTACGTCTATAACGTTATATACCCTAACGTAAGGCAACCTAACATCTCGGATGTAATATTTTACAACATTCCTTGCGTGTCGGCCCCTACTTCTTGGTGGGAACATTATGTACGTATGTAACGTTGTATGTCCTAACTTAAGCAAACCTAACATCTCGGATGTAATATTTCACAACTTTCGTGGCGTGTCGGCCTCTACTTCTCGGTGGGAACATTATGTACGTATATAACGTTATATGTCCTAACCTAAGCTAACCTAACATCTCGGATGTAATATTTCACAACATTCGTGGCGTGTCGGCCTCTACTTCTCGGTGGGAACATTATGTACGTCTATAACGTTATGTGCCCTAACCTAAGGCACCTAATACCTCGTATGTAATATTTTACAACATTCGTGGCGTGTAGGCCTCTACTTCTCGGTGGGAACATTATGTACGTCTATAACGTTATATACCCTAACGTAAGGCAACCTAACATCTCGGATGTAATATTTTACAACATTCCTTGCGTGTCGGCCCCTACTTCTTGGTGGGAACATTATGTACGGCTATAACGTTATATGTCCTATCCTAGGGCAACCTAACATCTCGGATGTAATATTTTACAACATTTCTTGCGTGTCGGCCCCTACTTCTCGGTGGGAACATTATGTACGGCTATAACGTTATATTTCCTAACCTAAGGCAACCTAACACCTCGTATGTAATATTTTACAACATTCGTGGCGTGTAGGCCTCTTCTTCTCGGTGGGAACATTATGCACGTCTATAACGTTATATGTCCTATCCTAAGGCAACCTAACACTTCGTATATAATACTTTACAATATTCGTGGCGTGTCGGCACCTACTTGCCGGTGGTAACATTATATACGGCTATAACGTTATATTTTCTATCCTAGGGCAACCTAACATCTCGGATGTAATATTTTACAACATTCCTTTCGTGTCGGCCCCTACTTCTCGGTGGGAACATTATGTACGGCTCATAACGTTATATGTCCTAACCAAAGGCAACCTAACACCTCGGATGTAATATTTAACAACATTCGTGGCGTGTCGGCCACTACTTCTCGGTGGGAACATTATGTGCAGCTATAACGTAATATGTCCTAACCTAAGGCAGCCTAACATTTCGGATGTAATATTTTACAACATTCCTTGCGTGTCGGCGCATACTGCTCCGTGGGAATATTATATACGTCTATAACCTTATATATCCTAACCTAAGGCAACCTAACATCTCGGATGTAATATTTTACAACATTCCTTGCGTGTCAGCGCCTACTTATCCGTGGGAACATTATATACTTCTATAACGTTACATATCCTAACCGAAGGCAACATAACATCTCGGACGTGATATTTTACAACATTTGTGGCGTGTCGGCCTCTACTTCTCGGTGGGAACATTATGTGCAGCTATAATGTAATATGTCCTAACCTAAGGCAGCCTAACATCTCGGATGTAATATTTTACAACATTCGTGGCGTGTCGGCCTCTACTTCTCGGTGGGAACACTATGTACGTCTACAACGTTATATATCCTAACGTAAGGCAACCTAACATCTCGGATGTAATATTTTCCAACATTCCTTGCGTGTCGGCACCTACTTCTCCGTGGGAACATTATGTACGGCTATAACGTTATATGTCCTAACCTAAGGCAACCTAACACCTCGGATGTAATATTTAACAACATTCGTGGCGTGTCGGCTACTACTTCTCGGTGGGAACATTATGTGCAGCTATAACGTAATATGTCCTAACCTAAGGCAGCCTAACATCTCGGATGTAATATTTTACAACATTCGTGGCGTGTAGGCCTCTACTTCTCGGTGGGAACATTATGCACGTCTATAACGTTATATGTCCTAACCTAAGGCAACCTAACACCTCGTATGTAATATTTTACAATATTCGTGGCGTGTCGGCACCTACTTTTCGGTGGTAACATTATATACGGCGATAACGTTATATGTCCTATCCTAGGGCAACCTAACATCTCGGATGTAATATTTTACAACATTCCTTGCGTGTCGGCCCCTACTTCTCGGTGGGAACATTATGTACGGCTCATAACGTTATATGTCCTAACCTAAGGCAACCTAACACCTCGGATGTAATATTTAACAACATTCGTGGCGTGTCGGCCACTACATCTCGGTGGGAACATTATGTGCAGCTATAACGTAATATATCCTAACCTAAGGCAGCCTAACATCTCGGATGTAATATTTTACAACATTCGTGGCGTGTAGGCCTCTACTTCTCGGTGGGAACATTATGCACGTCTATAACATTATATGTGCTAACCTAAGGCAACCTAACACCTCGTATGTAATATTTTACAATATTCGTGGCGTGTCGGCACCTACTTTTCGGTGGTAACATTATATACGGCTATAACGTTATATGTCCTATTCTAGGGCAACCTAACATCTCGGATGTAATATTTTACAACATTCCTTGCGTGTCGGCCCCTACTTCTCGGTGGGAACATTATGTACGGCTCATAACGTTATATGTCCTAACCTAAGGCAGCCTAACATCTCGCATGTAATATTTTACAACATTCCTTGCGTGTCGGCGCCTACTTATCCGTGGGAACATTATACACTTCTATAACGTTATATATCCTAACCGAAGGCAACATAACATCTCGGACGTGATATTTTACAACATTTGTGGCGTGTCGGCCTCTACTTCCCGGTGGGAACATTATGTGCAGCTATAACGTTATATATCCTAACCTAAGGCAACCTAACATCTCGGATGTAATATTTTACGACATTCCTTGCGTGTCGGCCCCTACTTCTTGGTGGTAACATTATATACGGCTATAACGTTATATGTCCTACCCTAGGGCAACCTAACATCTCGGATGTAATATTTTACAACATTCCTTGCGTGTCGGCCCTACTTCTCGGTGGGAACATTATGTACGGCTATAACGTTATATTTCCTAACCTAAGGCAACCTAACACCTCGGATGTAATATTTAACAACATTCGTGGCGTGTCGGCCACTACTTCTCGGTGGGAACATTATGTGCAGCTATAATGTAATATGTCCTAACCTAAGGCAGCCTAACATCTCGGATGTAATATTTTACAACATTCGTGGCGTGTCGGCCTCTACTTCTCGGTGGGAACACTATGTACGTCTACAACGTTATATATCCTAACGTAAGGCAACCTAACATCTCGGATGTAATATTTTCCAACATTCCTTGCGTGTCGGCACCTACTTCTCGGTGGGAACATTATGTACGGCTGTAACGTTTTATGTCCTAACCTAAGGCAACCTAACATCTCGGACACAATATTTAACAACATTCGTTACGTGTCGACCCTTACTCCTCGGTAGGAACATTATGTACGTCTATAACGTTATATATCCTAACCTAAGGCAACCTAACATCTCGGATGTAATATTTTACAACATTCCTTGCGTGTCGGCCCCTTCTTCTTGGTGGGAAAATTATGTACGTATATAACGTTATATGTCCTAACCTAAGCAAACCTATCATCTCGGATGTAATATTTCACAACATTCGTGGCGTGTCGGCCTCTACTTCTCGGTGTGAACATTATGTACGTCTATAACATTATGTGCCCTAACCTAAGGCAACCTAACACCTCGTATGTAATATTTTACAACATTCCTTGCGTGTCGTAGCCTACTTATCCGTGGGAACATTATATACTTCTATAACGTTGTATATCCTAACCGAAGGCAACATAACATCTCGGACGTGATATTTTACAACATTCCTTGCGTGTCGACCCCTACTCCTCGGTGGGAACATTATGTACGTCTATAACGTTATATATCCTACCGTATGGCAACCTAACATCTCGGATGTAATATTTTCCAACATTCCTTGCGTGTCGGCACCTACTTCTCGGTGGGAACATTACATACGTCTATAACGTTATATATCCTATCCTAGAGCAACCTAACATCTCGGACGTTATATGCTACAACATTCGTGGCGTGTCGGCCCCTACTTCTTGGTGGGAACATTATGTACGTATATAACGTTATATGTCCTATCCTAAGGTAACCTAACACCTCGGATGTAATATTTAACAACATTCGTGGCGTGTCGGCCACTACATCTCGGTGGGAACATTATGTGCAGCTATAACGTAATATATCCTAACCTAAGGCAACCTAACATCTCGGATGTAATATTTTACAACATTCCTTGCGTGTCGGCCCCTACTTCTTTGTGGGAACATTATGTACGTATGTAACGTTGTATGTCCTAACTTAAGCAAACCTAACATCTCGGATGTAATATTTCACAACTTTCGTGGCGTGTCGGCCTCTACTTCTCGGTGGGAACATTATGTACGTATATAACGTTATATGTCCTAACCTATGCAAACCTAACATCTCGGATGTAATATTTCACAACATTCGTGGCGTGTCGGCCTCTACTTCTCGGTGGGAACATTATGCACGTCTATAACGTTATATGTCCTATCCTAAGGCAACCTAACACCTCGTATATAATACTTTACAATATTCGTGGCGTGTCGGCACCTACTTGCCGGTGGTAACATTATATACGGCTATAACGTTATATTTTCTATCCTAGGGCAACCTAACATCTCGGATGTAATATTTTACAACATTCCTTTCGTGTCGGCCCCTACTTCTCGGTGGGAACATTATGTACGGCTCATAACGTTATATGTCCTAACCAAAGGCAACCTAACACCTCGGATGTAATATTTAACAACATTCGTGGCGTGTCGGCCACTACTTCTCGGTGGGAAGATTATGTGCAGCTATAATGTAATATGTCCTAACCTAAGGCAGCCTAACATCTCGGATGTAATATTTTACAACATTCGTGGCGTGTCGGCCTCTACTTCTCGGTGGGAACACTATGTACGTCTACAACGTTATATATCCTAACGTAAGGCAACCTAACATCTCGGATGTAATATTTTCCAACATTCCTTGCGTGTCGGCACCTACTTCTCCGTGGGAACATTATGTACGGCTATAACGTTATATGTCCTAACCTAAGGCAACCTAACACCTCGGATGTAATATTTAACAACATTCGTGGCGTGTCGGCTACTACTTCTCGGTGGGAACATTATGTGCAGCTATAACGTAATATGTCCTAACCTAAGGCAGCCTAACATCTCGGATGTAATATTTTACAACATTCGTGGCGTGTAGGCCTCTACTTCTCGGTGGGAACATTATGCACGTCTATAACGTTATATGTCCTAACCTAAGGCAACCTAACACCTCGTATGTAATATTTTACAATATTCGTGGCGTGTCGGCACCTACTTTTCGGTGGTAACATTATATACGGCGATAACGTTATATGTCCTATCCTAGGGCAACCTAACATCTCGGATGTAATATTTTACAACATTCCTTGCGTGTCGGCCCCTACTTCTCGGTGGGAACATTATGTACGGCTCATAACGTTATATGTCCTAACCTAAGGCAACCTAACACCTCGGATGTAATATTTAACAACATTCGTGGCGTGTCGGCCACTACATCTCGGTGGGAACATTATGTGCAGCTATAACGTAATATATCCTAACCTAAGGCAACCTAACATCTCGGATGTAATATTTTACAACATTCCTTGCGTGTCGGCCCCTACTTCTTTGTGGGAACATTATGTACGTATGTAACGTTGTATGTCCTAACTTAAGCAAACCTAACATCTCGGATGTAATATTTCACAACTTTCGTGGCGTGTCGGCCTCTACTTCTCGGTGGGAACATTATGTACGTATATAACGTTATATGTCCTAACCTAAGCAAACCTAACATCTCGGATGTAATATTTCACAACATTCGTGGCGTGTCGGCCTCTACTTCTCGGTGGGAACATTATGTACGTCTATAACGTTATGTGCCCTAACCTAAGGCACCTAATACCTCGTATGTAATATTTTACAACATTCGTGGCGTGTAGGCCTCTACTTCTCGGTGGGAACATTATGTACGTCTATAACGTTATATACCCTAACGTAAGGCAACCTAACATCTCGGATATAATATTTTACAACATTCCTTGCGTGTCGGCCCCTACTTCTTGGTGGGAACATTATGTACGTATGTAACGTTGTATGTCCTAACTTAAGCAAACCTAACATCTCGGATGTAATATTTCACAACTTTCGTGGCGTGTCGGCCTCTACTTCTCGGTGGGAACATTATGTACGTCTATAACGTTATGTGCCCTAACCTAAGGCACCTAATACCTCGTATGTAATATTTTACAACATTCGTGGCGTGTCGGCCACTACTTCTCGGTGGTAACATTATATACGTCTATAACGTTATATTTTCTATCCTAGGGCAACCTAACATCTCGGATGTAATATTTTACAACATTCCTTTCGTGTCGGCCCCTACTTCTCGGTGGGAACATTATGTACGGCTCATAACGTTATATGTCCTAACCAAAGGCAACCTAACACCTCGGATGTAATATTTAACAACATTCGGGGCGTGTCGGCCACTACTTCTCGGTGGGAACATTATGTGCAGCTATAACGTAATATGTCCTAACCTAAGGCAGCCTAACATTTCGGATGTAATATTTTACAACATTCCTTGCGTGTCGGCGCATACTGCTCCGTGGGAATATTATATACGTCTATAACCTTATATATCCTAACCTAAGGCAACCTAACATCTCGGATGTAATATTTTACAACATTCCTTGCGTGTCAGCGCCTACTTATCCGTGGGAACATTATACACTTCTATAACGTTATATATCCTAACCGAAGGCAACATAACATCTCGGACGTGATATTTTACAACATTTGTGGCGTGTCGGCCTCTTCTTCTCGGTGGGAACATTATGTACGTCTATAACGTTATATATCCTAACGTAAGGCAACCTAACATCTAGGATGTAATATTTTCCAACATTCCTTGCGTTTCGGCACCTACTTCTCGGTGGGAACATTATATACGTCTATAACGTTATATATCCTATCCTAGGGCAACCTAACATCTCGGACGTTATATTCTACAACATTTGTGGCGTGTCGGCCCCTACTTCTTGGTGGGAACATTATGTACGTTATAACGTTATATGTCCTATCCTAAGGGAACCTAACATCTCGGATGTAATATTTTACAGCATTCCTTGCGCGTCGGAACCTACTTTTCGGTAGTAACATTATCTACGTCTATAACGTTATATGTCCTAACCTAAGGCAACCTAACATCTCGGATGTAATATTTTACAACATTCCTTGCGTGTCGGCCCCTACTTCTCGGTGGGAACATTATGTACGGCTATAACGTTATATGTCCTTTCCTAGGGCAACCTAACATCTCGGATGTAATATTTTACAACATTCTTTGCGTGTCGGCCCCTACTTCTCGGTGGGAACATTATGTGCAGCTATATCGTTATATATCCTAACCTAAGGCAACCTAACATCTCGGATGTAATATTTTACAACATTCCTTGCGTGTCGGCCCCTACTTCTTTGTGGGAACATTATGTACGTATGTAACGTTATATGTCCTAACCTAAGCAAATCTAACATCTCGGATGTAATATTTCACAACATTCGTGGCATGTCGGCCTCTACTTCTCGGTGGGAACATTATACACTTCTATAACGTTATATATCCTAACCGAAGGCAACATAACATCTCGGACGTGATATTTTACAACATTTGTGGCGTGTCGGCCTCTTCTTCTCGGTGGGAACATTATGTACGTCTATAACGTTATGTGCCCTAACCTAAGGCAACCTAACACCTCGTATGTAATATTTTACAACATTCGTGGCGTGTCGGCCTCTACTTCTCGGTCGGAACATTATGTACATCTATAACGTTATGTGCCCTAACCTAAGGCAACCGTACACCTCGTATGTAATATTTTACACCATTCGTGGCGTGTCGGCCTCTACTTCTCGGTGGGAACATTATGTACGTCTATAACGTTATGTGCCCTAACCTAAGGCAACCTAACAACTCGGATGTAATACATAATAATTATGACGTTATATGTCCTAACCTAAGGCAACCTAACTTCTCGGACGTAATATTTTACATTCCTTGCGTGTCGGCGCCTACTTCTCCGTGGGAACATTATATACGTCTATAACGTTATATATCCTAACCTAAGGCAACCTAACACCTCGTATGTAATATTTTACAACATTCGTGGCGTGTGGGCCTCTACTTCTCGGTGGGAACATTATGTACGTCTATAACGTTATATGTCCTAACCTAAGGCAACCTAACACCTCGTATGTAATATTTTACAACATTCCTTGCGTGTCGGGGCCTACTTATCCGTGGGAACATTATATACTTCTATAACCTTATATATCCTAACCGAAGGCAACATAACATCTCGGACGTGATATTTTACAGCATTCCTTGCGCGTCGGCACCTACTTTTCGGTGGTAACATTATATACGTCTATAACGTTATATATCCTAACCTAAGGCAACCTAACATCTCGGATGTAATATTTTACAACATTCCTTGCGTGTCGGCCCCTACTTCTTGGTGAGAACATTATGTATGTATATAACGTTACATGTCCTAACCTAAGCAAACCTAACATCTCGGATGTAATATTTAACAACATTCGTGGCGTGTCGGCCCCTACTTCTCGGTGGGGACATTATGTACGGCTGTAACGTTATATGTCCTAACCTAAGGCAACCTAACACCTCGGATGTAATATTTTACAACATTCGTGGCGTGTCGGCCACTACTTCTCGGTGGGAACATTATGTGCAGCTATAACGTAATATGTCCTAACCTAAGGCAGCCTAACATCTCGGATGTAATATTTTACAACATTCCTTGCGTGTCGGCGCCTACTTATTCGTGGGAACATTATATACTTCTATAACGTAATATGTCCTAACCTAAGGCAACCTAACATCTCCGACGCAATATTTTACAACATTCCATGCGTGTCGGCACCTACATCTCGGTGGGAACATTATGTACGTCTAGAACGTTATATATCCTAACATAAGGCAACCTAACAACTCGGATGTAATATTTCACAATATTCCTGGCGCTTCAGCCCCTTCATTTCTGTGGGAACATCATGTACGTCTATAACGTTTTATGCCCTAACCTAAGGCAACCTAACATCTCGGATGTAATATTTTACAACATTCCTTGCGTGTCGGCCCCTACTTCTCGGTGGGAACATTATGTGCAGCTATATCGTTATATATCCTAACCTAAGGCAACCTAACATCTCGGATGTAATATTTTACAACATTCCTTGCGTGTCGGCCCCTACTTCTTTGTGGGAACATTATGTACGTATGTAACGTTATATGTCCTAACCTAAGCAAACCTAACATCTCGGATGTAATATTTCACAACATTCGTGGCATGTCGGCCTCTACTTCTCGGTGGGAACATTATGTACGTATATAATGTTATATGTCCTAACCTAAGCAAACCTAACATCTCGGATGTAATATTTCACAACATTCGTGGCGTGTAGGCCTCTACTTCTCGGTGGGAACGTTATGTACGTCTATAACGTTATATATCCTAACGTAAGGCAACCTAACACCTCGTATGTAATATTTTACAATATTCTTGGCGTGTCGGCACCTACTTTTCGGTGGTAACATTATATACGGCTATAACGTTATATGTTCTATCCTAGGGCAACCTAACATCTCGGATGTAATATTTTACAACATTCCTTTCGTGTCGGCCCCTACTTCTCGGTGGGAACATTATGTACGGCTCATAACGTTATATGTCCTAACCAAAGGCAACCTAACACCTCGGATGTAATATTTAACAACATTCGGGGCGTGTCGGCCACTACTTCTCGGTGGGAACATTATGTGCAGCTATAACGTAATATGTCCTAACCTAAGGCAGCCTAACATTTCGGATGTAATATTTTACAACATTCCTTGCGTGTCGGCGCATACTGCTCCGTGGGAATATTATATACGTCTATAACCTTATATATCCTAACCTAAGGCAACCTAACATCTCGGATGTAATATTTTACAACATTCCTTGCGTGTCAGCGCCTACTTATCCGTGGGAACATTATACACTTCTATAACGTTATATATCCTAACCGAAGGCAACATAACATCTCGGACGTGATATTTTACAACATTTGTGGCGTGTCGGCCTCTTCTTCTCGGTGGGAACATTATGTACGTCTATAACGTTATATATCCTAACGTAAGGCAACCTAACATCTAGGATGTAATATTTTCCAACATTCCTTGCGTTTCGGCACCTACTTCTCGGTGGGAACATTATATACGTCTATAACGTTATATATCCTATCCTAGGGCAACCTAACATCTCGGACGTTATATTCTACAACATTTGTGGCGTGTCGGCCCCTACTTCTTGGTGGGAACATTATGTACGTTATAACGTTATATGTCCTATCCTAAGGGAACCTAACATCTCGGATGTAATATTTTACAGCATTCCTTGCGCGTCGGAACCTACTTTTCGGTAGTAACATTATCTACGTCTATAACGTTATATGTCCTAACCTAAGGCAACCTAACATCTCGGATGTAATATTTTACAACATTCCTTGCGTGTCGGCCCCTACTTCTCGGTGGGAACATTATGTACGGCTATAACGTTATATGTCCTTTCCTAGGGCAACCTAACATCTCGGATGTAATATTTTACAACATTCTTTGCGTGTCGGCCCCTACTTCTCGGTGGGAACATTATGTGCAGCTATATCGTTATATATCCTAACCTAAGGCAACCTAACATCTCGGATGTAATATTTTACAACATTCCTTGCGTGTCGGCCCCTACTTCTTTGTGGGAACATTATGTACGTATGTAACGTTATATGTCCTAACCTAAGCAAATCTAACATCTCGGATGTAATATTTCACAACATTCGTGGCATGTCGGCCTCTACTTCTCGGTGGGAACATTATACACTTCTATAACGTTATATATCCTAACCGAAGGCAACATAACATCTCGGACGTGATATTTTACAACATTTGTGGCGTGTCGGCCTCTTCTTCTCGGTGGGAACATTATGTACGTCTATAACGTTATGTGCCCTAACCTAAGGCAACCTAACACCTCGTATGTAATATTTTACAACATTCGTGGCGTGTCGGCCTCTACTTCTCGGTCGGAACATTATGTACATCTATAACGTTATGTGCCCTAACCTAAGGCAACCGTACACCTCGTATGTAATATTTTACACCATTCGTGGCGTGTCGGCCTCTACTTCTCGGTGGGAACATTATGTACGTCTATAACGTTATGTGCCCTAACCTAAGGCAACCTAACAACTCGGATGTAATACATAATAATTATGACGTTATATGTCCTAACCTAAGGCAACCTAACTTCTCGGACGTAATATTTTACATTCCTTGCGTGTCGGCGCCTACTTCTCCGTGGGAACATTATATACGTCTATAACGTTATATATCCTAACCTAAGGCAACCTAACACCTCGTATGTAATATTTTACAACATTCGTGGCGTGTGGGCCTCTACTTCTCGGTGGGAACATTATGTACGTCTATAACGTTATATGTCCTAACCTAAGGCAACCTAACACCTCGTATGTAATATTTTACAACATTCCTTGCGTGTCGGGGCCTACTTATCCGTGGGAACATTATATACTTCTATAACGTTATATATCCTAACCGAAGGCAACATAACATCTCGGACGTGATATTTTACAGCATTCCTTGCGCGTCGGCACCTACTTTTCGGTGGTAACATTATATACGTCTATAACGTTATATATCCTAACCTAAGGCAACCTAACATCTCGGATGTAATATTTTACAACATTCCTTGCGTGTCGGCCCCTACTTCTTGGTGAGAACATTATGTATGTATATAACGTTACATGTCCTAACCTAAGCAAACCTAACATCTCGGATGTAATATTTAACAACATTCGTGGCGTGTCGGCCCCTACTTCTCGGTGGGGACATTATGTACGGCTGTAACGTTATATGTCCTAACCTAAGGCAACCTAACACCTCGGATGTAATATTTTACAACATTCGTGGCGTGTCGGCCACTACTTCTCGGTGGGAACATTATGTGCAGCTATAACGTAATATGTCCTAACCTAAGGCAGCCTAACATCTCGGATGTAATATTTTACAACATTCCTTGCGTGTCGGCGCCTACTTATTCGTGGGAACATTATATACTTCTATAACGTAATATGTCCTAACCTAAGGCAACCTAACATCTCCGACGCAATATTTTACAACATTCCATGCGTGTCGGCACCTACATCTCGGTGGGAACATTATGTACGTCTAGAACGTTATATATCCTAACATAAGGCAACCTAACAACTCGGATGTAATATTTCACAATATTCCTGGCGCTTCAGCCCCTTCATTTCTGTGGGAACATCATGTACGTCTATAACGTTTTATGCCCTAACCTAAGGCAACCTAACATCTCGGATGTAATATTTTACAACATTCCTTGCGTGTCGGCCCCTACTTCTCGGTGGGAACATTATGTGCAGCTATATCGTTATATATCCTAACCTAAGGCAACCTAACATCTCGGATGTAATATTTTACAACATTCCTTGCGTGTCGGCCCCTACTTCTTTGTGGGAACATTATGTACGTATGTAACGTTATATGTCCTAACCTAAGCAAACCTAACATCTCGGATGTAATATTTCACAACATTCGTGGCATGTCGGCCTCTACTTCTCGGTGGAAACATTATGTACGTATATAATGTTATATGTCCTAACCTAAGCAAACCTAACATCTCGGATGTAATATTTCACAACATTCGTGGCGTGTAGGCCTCTACTTCTCGGTGGGAACGTTATGTACGTCTATAACGTTATATATCCTAACGTAAGGCAACCTAACATCTAGGATGTAATATTTTCCAACATTCCTTGCGTGTCGGCACCTATTTTTCGGTGGGAATATTATATACTTCTATAACGTTATATATCCTATCCTAGGGCAACCTAACATCTCGGACGTTATATTCCACAACATTCGTGGCGTGTCGGCCCCTACTTCTTGTTGGGAACATTATGTACGTAAATAACGTTATATGTCCTATCCTAAGGCAACATAACATCTCGGACGTGGTATTTTACAACATTCCTTGCGTGTCGGCGCCGACTTCTCGGTGGGTACATTATATACGTCTATAACGTTATATGTCCTAACCTAAGGAAACATAACATCTCGGATGTAATATCTCACAACATACCTTGCGTGTCGGCGCCGACTTCTCGGTGGGTACATTATATACGTCTATAACGTTATATGTCCTAACCTAAGGAAACCTAACATCTCGGATGTAATATCTCACAACATTCGTGGCGTGTCGGCCCCTACTTCTCGGTGGGAACATTGTGTACGACTATAACCTTATATGTCCTAACCTAAGGCAACCTAACATCTCGGATGTAATATTCTACAACATTTGTGGCGTATCGGCCCCTACTTCTCGGTGGGAACATTATGTACGTATATAACATTATATGTCCTATCCTAAGGCAACCTAACACCTCGGATGTAATATTTAACAACATTCGTGGCGTGTCGGCTTCTACTTCTCGGTGGGAACATTATGTGCAGCTATAACGTAATAAATCCTAACCTAAGGAAACCTACCATCTCGGACGCAATATTTTACAACATTCCTTGCGTGTCGGCACCTACATCTCGGTGGGAACATTATATACTTCTATAACGTTATATATCCTATCCTAGGGCAACCTAACTTGTCGGACGCTATATTCTACAACATTCGTGGCGTGTCGGCCTCTTCTTTTCGGTGGTAACATTATATACGTCTATAACGTTATATGTCCTACCCTAGGGCAACCTAACATCTCGGCTGTAATATTTTACAACATTCCTTTCGCGTCGGCCCCTCCTTCGCGGTGGGAACATTATGTACGGCTATAACATTATATGTCCTAACCTAAGGCCACCTAACTTCTCGGACGTAATATTTTACAACATTCGTGGCGTGTCGGCCCCTACTTCTTGTTGGGAACATTATGTACGTAAATAACGTTATATGTCCTATCCTAAGGCAACATAACATCTCGGACGTGGTATTTTACAACATTCCATGCGTGTCGGCGCCGACTTCTCGGTGGGTACATTATATACGTCTATAACGTTATATGTCCTAACCAAAATAAACCTAACATCTCGGATGTAATATCTCACAACATTCGTGGCGTGTCGGCCTCTACTTCTCGGTGGGGGCATTATGTACGTCTATATCGTTATGTGTCCTAACCTAAGGCAACCTAACACCTCGTATGTAATATTTTACAACATTCGTGGCGTGTCGGCCCCTACTTCTCAGTGGGAACATTATGTACGACTATAACGTTATATGTCCTAACCTAAGGCAACCTAACATCTCGGATGTAATATTCTACAACATTTGTGGCGTGTCGGCCCCTACTTCTCGGTGGGAACATTATGTACGTCTATAACGTTATATGTCCTATCCCAGGGCTACCTAACATCTCGGATGTAATATCTTACAACATTCTTTGCGTGTCAGCGCCTACTTCTCCGTGGGAACAGTATATAGTTCTATAACGTTATATATCCTAACCGAAGGTAACATAACATCTCGGACGTGATATTTTACAACATTC
This sequence comes from Xylocopa violacea, assembly GCA_963969225.1. Lineage (NCBI taxonomy): Eukaryota > Metazoa > Arthropoda > Insecta > Hymenoptera > Apidae > Xylocopa > Xylocopa violacea. The sequence goes on along the minus strand of CAXAJV010000404.1, from coordinate 23,843 downwards.
CTTGCGTGTCGGCACCTACTTCTCGGTGGAAAAATTATATACGTCTCTAACGTTATTTATGTTATCCTAGGGCAACCTAACATCTCGGACGTTATATTTTACAACATTCGTGGCGTGTCGGCCCCTACTTCTTGTTGGGAACATTATGTACGTATATAACGTTATATGTCCTATCCTAAGGCAAGCTAACGTCTCGGATGTAATATTTTACAACATTCCTTGCGAGTCGGCGCCTACTAATCGGTGGGAACATTATATACTTCTATAACGTTATATGTCCTAACCGAAGGCAACATAACATCTCGGACGTGATATTTTGCAACATTCGTGGCGTGTCGGCCTCTACTTCTCTGTGGGAACATTAAGTGCAGCTATAAAGTAATATGTCCTAACCTCAGGCAACCTAACGTCTTGGACGCAATATTTTACAACATTCCATGCGTGTCGGCACCTACTTCTCGGTAGGAACATTATGTACGTCTATAACGTTATATATCCTAACATAAGGCAACCTAACAACTCGGATGTAATATTTGACAACATTCCTGGCCCTTCAGCCCCTACTTCTCTGTGGGAACATTATGTACTTCTATAACGTTATATGCCCTGACCTAAGGCAACCTAACAACTCGGATGTACTATATAATAATCATGTCGTTATATGTCCTAATCTAAGGCAACCTAACTTCTCGGACGTAATATTTTACAACATTCCTTGCGTGTCGGCGCCTACTTCTCCGTGGGAACATTATATACGTCTATAACGTTATATATCCTATCCTAGGGCAACCTAACTTCTCGGACGCTATATTCTACAACATTCTTGGCGTGTCTGCCCCTAATTCTTGTTGGGAACATTATGTACGTAAATAACGTTATATGTCCTATCCTAAGGCAACATAACATCTCGGACGTGGTATTTTACAACATCCCTTGCGTGTCGGCGCCGACTTCTCGGTGGGTACATTATATACGTCTATAACGTTATATGTCCTAACCTAAGGAAACCTAACATCTCGGATGTAATATCTCACAACATTCCTTGCGTGTCGGCGCCGACTTCTCGGTGGGTACATTATATACGTCTATAACGTTATATGTCCTAACCTAAGGAAACCTAACATCTCGGATGTAATATCACACAACATTCGTGGCGTGTCGGCCCCTACTTCTCGGTGGGAACATAATGTACGACTATAACGTTATATGTCCTAACCTAAGGCAACCTAACATCTCGGATGTAATATTCTACAACATTTGTGGCGTATCGGCCCCTACTTCTCGGTGGGAACATTATGTACGTATATAACATTATATGTCCTATCCTAAGGCAACCTAACACCTCGGATGTAATATTTAACAACATTCGTGGCGTGTCGGCTTCTACTTCTCGGTGGGAACATTATGTGCAGCTATAACGTAATAAATCCTAACCTAAGGAAACCTAACATCTCGGACGCAATATTTTACAACATTCCTTGCGTGTCGGCACCTACATCTCGGTGGGAACATTATATACTTCTATAACGTTATATATCCTATCCTAGGGCAACCTAACTTCTCGGACGCTATATTCTACAACATTCTTGGCGTGTCTGCCCCTAATTCTTGTTGGGAACATTATGTACGTAAATAACGTTATATGTCCTATCCTAAGGCAACATAACATCTCGGACGTGGTATTTTACAACATCCCTTGCGTGTCGGCGCCGACTTCTCGGTGGGTACATTATATACGTCTATAACGTTATATGTCCTAACCTAACGAAACCTAACATCTCGGATGTAATATCTCACAACATACCTTGCGTGTCGGCGCCGACTTCTCGGTGGGTACATTATATACGTCTATAACGTTATATGTCCTAACCTAAGGAAACCTAACATCTCGGATGTAATATCTCACAACATTCGTGGCGTGTCGGCCCCTACTTCTCGGTGGGAACATTGTGTACGACTATAACCTTATATGTCCTAACCTAAGGCAACCTAACATCTCGGATGTAATATTCTACAACATTTGTGGCGTATCGGCCCCTACTTCTCGGTGGGAACATTATGTACGTATATAACATTATATGTCCTATCCTAAGGCAACCTAACACCTCGGATGTAATATTTAACAACATTCGTGGCGTGTCGGCTTCTACTTCTCGGTGGGAACATTATGTGCAGCTATAACGTAATAAATCCTAACCTAAGGAAACCTACCATCTCGGACGCAATATTTTACAACATTCCTTGCGTGTCGGCACCTACATCTCGGTGGGAACATTATATACTTCTATAACGTTATATATCCTATCCTAGGGCAACCTAACTTGTCGGACGCTATATTCTACAACATTCGTGGCGTGTCGGCCTCTTCTTTTCGGTGGTAACATTATATACGTCTATAACGTTATATGTCCTAACCTAGGGCAACCTAACATCTCGGCTGTAATATTTTACAACATTCCTTTCGCGTCGGCCCCTCCTTCGCGGTGGGAACATTATGTACGGCTATAACATTATATGTCCTAACCTAAGGCCACCTAACTTCTCGGACGTAATATTTTACAACATTCGTGGCGTGTCGGCCCCTACTTCTTGTTGGGAACATTATGTACGTAAATAACGTTATATGTCCTATCCTAAGGCAACATAACATCTCGGACGTGGTATTTTACAACATTCCATGCGTGTCGGCGCCGACTTCTCGGTGGGTACATTATATACGTCTATAACGTTATATGTCCTAACCAAAATAAACCTAACATCTCGGATGTAATATCTCACAACATTCGTGGCGTGTCGGCCTCTACTTCTCGGTGGGGGCATTATGTACGTCTATATCGTTATGTGTCCTAACCTAAGGCAACCTAACACCTCGTATGTAATATTTTACAACATTCGTGGCGTGTCGGCCCCTACTTCTCAGTGGGAACATTATGTACGACTATAACGTTATATGTCCTAACCTAAGGCAACCTAACATCTCGGATGTAATATTCTACAACATTTGTGGCGTGTCGGCCCCTACTTCTCGGTGGGAACATTATGTACGTCTATAACGTTATATGTCCTATCCCAGGGCTACCTAACATCTCGGATGTAATATCTTACAACATTCTTTGCGTGTCAGCGCCTACTTCTCCGTGGGAACATTATATACTTCTATAACGTTATATATCCTAACCGAAGGTAACATAACATCTCGGACGTGATATTTTACAACATTCCTTGCGTGTCGGCACCTACTTCTCGGTGGAAAAATTATATACGTCTCTAACGTTATTTATGTTATCCTAGGGCAACCTAACATCTCGGACGTTATATTTTACAACATTCGTGGCGTGTCGGCCCCTACTTCTTGTTGGGAACATTATGTACGTATATAACGTTATATGTCCTATCCTAAGGCAAGCTAACGTCTCGGATGTAATATTTTACAACATTCCTTGCGAGTCGGCGCCTACTAATCGGTGGGAACATTATATACTTCTATAACGTTATATGTCCTAACCGAAGGCAACATAACATCTCGGACGTGATATTTTGCAACATTCGTGGCGTGTCGGCCTCTACTTCTCTGTGGGAACATTAAGTGCAGCTATAAAGTAATATGTCCTAACCTCAGGCAACCTAACGTCTTGGACGCAATATTTTACAACATTCCATGCGTGTCGGCACCTACTTCTCGGTAGGAACATTATGTACGTCTATAACGTTATATATCCTAACATAAGGCAACCTAACAACTCGGATGTAATATTTGACAACATTCCTGGCCCTTCAGCCCCTACTTCTCTGTGGGAACATTATGTACTTCTATAACGTTATATGCCCTGACCTAAGGCAACCTAACAACTCGGATGTACTATATAATAATCATGTCGTTATATGTCCTAATCTAAGGCAACCTAACTTCTCGGACGTAATATTTTACAACATTCCTTGCGTGTCGGCGCCTACTTCTCCGTGGGAACATTATATACGTCTATAACGTTATATATCCTATCCTAGGGCAACCTAACTTCTCGGACGCTATATTCTACAACATTCTTGGCGTGTCTGCCCCTAATTCTTGTTGGGAACATTATGTACGTAAATAACGTTATATGTCCTATCCTAAGGCAACATAACATCTCGGACGTGGTATTTTACAACATCCCTTGCGTGTCGGCGCCGACTTCTCGGTGGGTACATTATATACGTCTATAACGTTATATGTCCTAACCTAAGGAAACCTAACATCTCGGATGTAATATCTCACAACATTCCTTGCGTGTCGGCGCCGACTTCTCGGTGGGTACATTATATACGTCTATAACGTTATATGTCCTAACCTAAGGAAACCTAACATCTCGGATGTAATATCTCACAACATTCGTGGCGTGTCGGCCCCTACTTCTCGGTGGGAACATTATGTACGACTATAACGTTATATGTCCTAACCTAAGGCAACCTAACATCTCGGATGTAATATTCTACAACATTTGTGGCGTATCGGCCCCTACTTCTCGGTGGGAACATTATGTACGTATATAACATTATATGTCCTATCCTAAGGCAACCTAACACCTCGGATGTAATATTTAACAACATTCGTGGCGTGTCGGCTTCTACTTCTCGGTGGGAACATTATGTGCAGCTATAACGTAATAAATCCTAACCTAAGGAAACCTAACATCTCGGACGCAATATTTTACAACATTCCTTGCGTGTCGGCACCTACATCTCGGTGGGAACATTATATACTTCTATAACGTTATATATCCTATCCTAGGGCAACCTAACTTCTCGGACGCTATATTCTACAACATTCTTGGCGTGTCTGCCCCTAATTCTTGTTGGGAACATTATGTACGTAAATAACGTTATATGTCCTATCCTAAGGCAACATAACATCTCGGACGTGGTATTTTACAACATCCCTTGCGTGTCGGCGCCGACTTCTCGGTGGGTACATTATATACGTCTATAACGTTATATGTCCTAACCTAACGAAACCTAACATCTCGGATGTAATATCTCACAACATTCCTTGCGTGTCGGCGCCGACTTCTCGGTGGGTACATTATATACGTCTATAACGTTATATGTCCTAACCTAAGGAAACCTAACATCTCGGATGTAATATCTCACAACATTCGTGGCGTGTCGGCCCCTACTTCTCGGTGGGAACATTATGTACGACTATAACGTTATATGTCCTAACCTAAGGCAACCTAACATCTCGGATGTAATATTCTACAACATTTGTGGCGTATCGGCCCCTACTTCTCGGTGGGAACATTATGTACGTATATAACATTATATGTCCTATCCTAAGGCAACCTAACACCTCGGATGTAATATTTAACAACATTCGTGGCGTGTCGGCTTCTACTTCTCGGTGGGAACATTATGTGCAGCTATAACGTAATAAATCCTAACCTAAGGAAACCTAACATCTCGGACGCAATATTTTACAACATTCCTTGCGTGTCGGCACCTACATCTCGGTGGGAACATTATATACTTCTATAACGTTATATATCCTATCCTAGGGCAACCTAACTTGTCGGACGCTATATTCTACAACATTCGTGGCGTGTCGGCCTCTTCTTTTCGGTGGTAACATTATATACGTCTATAACGTTATATGTCCTACCCTAGGGCAACCTAACATCTCGGCTGTAATATTTTACAACATTCCTTTCGCGTCGGCCCCTCCTTCGCGGTGGGAACATTATGTACGGCTATAACATTATATGTCCTAACCTAAGGCCACCTAACTTCTCGGACGTAATATTTTACAACATTCGTGGCGTGTCGGCCCCTACTTCTTGTTGGGAACATTATGTACGTAAATAACGTTATATGTACTATCCTAAGGCAACATAACATCTCGGACGTGGTATTTTACAACATTCCATGCGTGTCGGCGCCGACTTCTCGGTGGGTACATTATATACGTCTATAACGTTATATGTCCTAACCAAAATAAACCTAACATCTCGGATGTAATATCTCACAACATTCGTGGCGTGTCGGCCTCTACTTCTCGGTGGGGGCATTATGTACGTCTATATCGTTATGTGTCCTAACCTAAGGCAACCTAACACCTCGTATGTAATATTTTACAACATTCGTGGCGTGTCGGCCCCTACTTCTCGGTGGGAACATTATGTACGACTATAACGTTATATGTCCTAACCTAAGGCAACCTAACACCTCGTATGTAATATTTTACAACATTCCTTGCGTGTCGGGACCTACTTATCCGTGGGAACATTATATACTTCTATAACGTTATATATCCTAACCGAAGGCAAAATAACATCTCGGACGTGATATTTTACAGCATTCCTTGCGCGTCGGCACCTACTTTTCGGTGCTAACATTATATACGTCTATAACGTTATATATCCTAACCTAAGGCAACCTAACATCTCGGATGTAATATTTTACAACATTCCTTGCGTGTCGGCCCCTACTTCTTGGTGAGAACATTATGTATGTATATAACGTTACATGTCCCAACCTAAGCAAACCTAACATCTCGGATGTAATATTTAACAACATTCGTGGCGTGTCGGCCCCTACTTCTCGGTGGGGACATTATGTACGTCTGTAACGTTATATGTCCTAACCTAAGGCAACCTAACACCTCGGATGTAATATTTTACAACATTCGTGGCGTGTCGGCCACTACTTCTCGGTGGGAACATTATGTACGTATGTAACGTTATATGTCCTAACCTAAGCAAACCTAACATCTCGGATGTAATATTTCACAACATTCGTGGCATGTCGGCCTCTACTTCTCGGTGGGAACATTATACACTTCTATAACGTTATATATCCTAACCGAAGGCAACATAACATCTCGGACGTGATATTTTACAACATTTGTGGCGTGTCGGCCTCTTCTTCTCGGTGGGAACATTATGTACGTCTATAACGTTATGTGCCCTAACCTAAGGCAACCTAACACCTCGTATGTAATATTTTACAACATTCGTGGCGTGTAGGCCTCTACTTCTCGGTGGGAACATTATGCACGTCTATAACGTTATATGTCCTAACCTAAGGCAACCTAACACCTCGTATGTAATATTTTACAACATTCGTGGCGTGTAGGCCTCTACTTCTCGGTGGGAACATTATGTACGTCTATAACGTTATATGTCCTAACCTAAGCAAACCTAACATCTCGGATGTAATATTTCACAACATTCGTGGCGTGTCGGCCTCTACTTCTCGGTCGGAACATTATGTACATCTATAACGTTATGTGCCCTAACCTAAGGCAACCGTACACCTCGTATGTAATATTTTACACCATTCGTGGCGTGTCGGCCTCTACTTCTCGGTGGGAACATTATGTACGTCTATAACGTTATGTGCCCTAACCTAAGGCAACCTAACACCTCGTATGTAATATTTTACAACATTCGTGGCGTGTAGGCCTCTACTTCTCGGTGGGAACATTATGTACGTCTATAACGTTATATATTCTAACGTAAGGCAACCTAACATCACGGATGTAATATTTTCCAACATTCCTTGCGTGTCGGCATCTACTTTTCGGTGGGAACATTATTTACGTCTATAACGTTATATGTTCTATCCTAGGGCAACCGAACATCTCGGATGTAATATTTTACAACATTCCTTGCGTGTCGGCCCCTACTTCTTGGTGGGATCATTATGTACGTATATAACGTTATATGTCCTAACCTAAGCAAACCTAACATCTCGGATGTAATATTTCACAACATTCGTGGCGTGTCGGCCTCTACTTCCCGGTGGGAACATTATGTACGTCTATAACGTTATGTGCCCTAACCTAAGGCAACCTAACACCTCGTATGTAATATTTTACAACATTCGTGGCGTGTAGGCCTCTACTTCTCGGTGGGAACATTATGTACGTCTATAACGTTATATATCCTAACGTAAGGCAACCTAACATCTCGGATGTAATATTTTACAACATTCCTTGCGTGTCGGCCCCTACTTCTTTGTGGGAACATTATGTACGTATGTAACGTTATATATCCTAGCCTAAGGCAACCTAACATCTCGGATGTAATATTTTACAACATTCGTGGCGTGTCAGCCCCTACTTCTCCGTGGGAACATTATATACTTCCATAACGTTATATATCCTAACATAAGGTATCCTAACAACCTGTATGTAATATTTGACAACATTCCTGGCGTTTCAGCCCCTACTTCTCCGTGGGAACGTTATATACGTCTATAACGTTATATATCCTAACATAAGGCATCCTAACAACCCGTATGTAATATTTGACAACATTCCTGGCGTTTCAGCCCCTACTTCTCGGTGGTAACGTTATAAACGTCAATAACGTTTTATGTCCTAACCTCAGGCAACCTAACTGCTCGGATGTAATATTCTACAACATTCGTGGCGTGTCGGCCCCTGCTTCTCGGTGGGAACATTATGTACTGCTATAACGTTCTATGTCCTAACATAAGGCAATCTAACATCTCGGATGTAACATTTTACAACATTCCTTGCGTGTCGGCACCTACTTCTCGGTGGGAACGTTATGTACGCCTATAACATTATATGTCCTAACCTAAGGCAACCTAACACCACGGATGTCATATTTTACAACATTCGTGGCGTGTCGGCCCCTACTTCTCGGTGGGAACATAATGTATTGCTATAACGTTATGTCCTAACATAAGGCAATCTAACATCTCGGATGTAACATTTTACAACATTCCTTCCGTGTCGGCGCCTTCTTCTCGGTGAGAACATTATGTACGGCTATAACGTTATATGTCCTAACCTAAGGCAACCTTACATCTCGGATGTACTATTTTACAACATTCCTTGCGTGTCGGTTCCTTCTTCTCGGTGGGAACATCATGTACTGCCATAACGTTATATGTCCTAACCTAAGGCATTCTAACATCTCGGATGTAATATTTCACAATATTCCTGGCGCTTCAGCCCCTTCATTTCTGTGGGAACATTATGTACGTCTATAACATTTTATGCCCTAACCTAAGGCAACCTAACATCTCGGATGTAATATTTTACAACATTCCTTGCGTGTCGGCCCCTACTTCTCGGTGGGAACATTATGTACGGCTATAACGTTATATGTCCTTTCCTAGGGCAACCTAACATCTCGGATGTAATATTTTACAACATTCTTTGCGTGTCGGTCCCTACTTCTCGGTGGGAACATTATGTGCAGCTATATCGTTATATATCCTAACCTAAGGCAACCTAACATCTCGGATGTAATATTTTACAACATTCCTTGCGTGTCGGCCCCTACTTCTCGGTGGGAACATTATGTGCAGCTATATCGTTATATATCCTAACCTAAGGCAACCTAACATCTCGGATGTAATATTTTACAACATTCCTTGCGTGTCGGCCCCTACTTCTTTGTGGGAACATTATGTACGTATGTAACGTTATATGTCCTAACCTAAGCAAACCTAACATCTCGGATGTAATATTTCACAACATTCGTGGCATGTCGGCCTCTACTTCTCGGTGGGAACATTATGTACGTCTATAATGTTATATATCCTAACGTAAGGCAACCTAACACCTCGTATGTAATATTTTACAATATTCGTGGCGTGTCGGCACCTACTTTTCGGTGGTAACATTATATACGGCTATAACGTTATATGTTCTATCCTAGGGCAACCTAACATCTCGGATGTAATATTTTACAACATTCCTTTCGTGTCGGCCCCTACTTCTCGGTGGGAACATTATGTACGGCTCATCACGTTATATGTCCTAACCTAAGGCAACCTAACACCTCGGATGTAATATTTAACAACATTCGTGGCGTGCCGGCTACTACATCTCGGTGGGAACATTATGTGCAGCTATAACGTATTATGTCCTAACCTAAGGCAGCCTAACATCTCGCATGTAATATTTTACAACATTCCTTGCGTGTCGGCGCCTACTTATCCGTGGGAACATTATACACTTCTATAACGTTATATATCCTAACCGAAGGCAACATAACATCTCGGACGTGATATTTTACAACATTTGTGGCGTGTCGGCCTCTTCTTCTCGGTGGGAACATTATGTACGTCTATAACGTTATGTGCCCTAACCTAAGGCAACCTAACACCTCGTATGTAATATTTTACAACATTCGTGGCGTGTAGGACTCTACTTCTCGGTGGGAACATTATGCACGTCTATAACGTTATATGTCCTAACCTAAGGCAACCTAACACCTCGTATGTAATATTTTACAACATTCCTTGCGTGTCGGGGCCTACTTATCCGTGGGAACATTATATACTTCTATAACGTTATATATCTTAACCGAAAGCAACATAACATCTCGGACGTGATATTTTACAGCATTCCTTGCGCGCTGGCACCTACTTTTCGGTGGTAACATTATATACGTCTATAACGTTATATATCCTAACCTAAGGCAACCTAACATCTCGGATGTAATATTTCACAACATTCGTGGCGTGTCGGCCTCTACTTCTCGATCGGAACATTATGTACGTCTACAACGTTATGTGCCCTAACCTAAGGCAACCGTACACCTCGTATGTAATATTTTACAACATTCGTGGCGTGTAGGCCTCTACTTCTCGGTGGGAACATTATGTACGTCTATAACGTTATATGTCCTAACCTAAGGCAACCTAACACCTCGTATGTAATATTTTACAACATTCGTGGCGTGTAGGGCTCTACTTCTCGGTGGGAACATTATGTACGTCTATAACGTTATATATCCTAACGTAAGGCAACCTAACATCTAGGATGTAATATTTTCCAACATTCCTTGCGTGTCGGCACCTATTTTTCGGTGGGAATATTATATACTTCTATAACGTTATATATCCTATCCTAGGGCAACCTAACATCTCGGACGTTATATTCCACAACATTCGTGGCGTGTCGGCCCCTACTTCTTGGTGGGAACATTATGTACGTATATAACGTTATATGTCCTATCCTAAGGCAACCTAACATCTCGGAAGTAATATTTTACAGCATTCCTTGCGTGTCGGCACCTACTTTTCGGTGGGAATATTATATACTTCTATAACGTTATATATCCTATCCTAGGGCAACCTAACATCTCGGACGTTATATTCCACAACATTCGTGGCGTGTCGGCCCCTACTTCTTGGTGGGAACATTATGTACGTATATAACGTTATATGTCCTATCCTAAGGCAACCTAACATCTCGGAAGTAATATTTTACAGCATTCCTTGCGTGTCGGCACCTACTTTTCGGTGGTAACATTATATACGTCTATAACGTTATATGTCCTATCCTAGGGCAAGCTAACATCTCGGATGTAATATTTTACAACATTCCTTGCGTGTCGGCCCCTACTTCTCGGTGGGGACATTATGTACGGCTGTAACGTTATATGTCCTAACCTAAGGCAACCTAACACCTCGGATGTAATATTTTACAACATTCGTGGCGTGTCGGCCACTACTTCTCGGTGGGAACATTATGTGCAGCTATAACGTAATATGTCCTAACCTAAGGCAGCCTAACATCTCGGATGTAATATTTTACAACATTCCTTGCGTGTCGGCGCCTACTTATTCGTGGGAAAATTATATACTTCTATAACGTAATATGTCCTAACCTAAGGCAACCTAACATCTCCGACGCAATATTTTACAACATTCCATGCGTGTCGGCACCTACTTCTCGGTGGGAACATTATGTACGTCTATAACGTTATATATCCTAACATAAGGAAACCTAACAACTCGGATGTAATATTTCACGAACATTCCTGGCGCTTCAGCCCCTTCATTTCTGTGGGAACATTATGTACGTCTATAACGTTATATGCCCTAACCTAAGGCAACCTAACAACTCGGATGTAATACATAATAATTATGACGTTATATGTCCTAACCTAAGGCAACCTAACTTCTCGGACGTAATATTTTACAACATTCCTTGCGTGTCGGCGCCTACTTCTCCGTGGGTACATTATATACGTCTATAACGTTATATATCCTAACCTAAGGCAACCTAACACCTCGTATGTAATATTTTACAACATTCGTGGCGTGTGGGCCTCTACTTCTCGGTGGGAACATTATGTACGTCTATAACGTTATATGTCCTAACCTAAGGCAACCTAACACCTCGTATGTAATATTTTACAACATTCCTTGCGTGTCGGGACCTACTTATCCGTGGGAACATTATATACTTCTATAACGTTATATATCCTAACCGAAGGCAACATAACATCTCGGACGTGATATTTTACAGCATTCCTTGCGCGTCGGCACCTACTTTTCGGTGGTAACATTATATACGTCTATAACGTTATATATCCTAACCTAAGGCAACCTAACATCTCGGATGTAATATTTTACAACATTCCTTGCGTGTCGGCCCCTACTTCTTGGTGAGAACATTATGTATGTATATAACGTTACATGTCCCAACCTAAGCAAACCTAACATCTCGGATGTAATATTTAACAACATTCGTGGCGTGTCGGCCCCTACTTCTCGGTGGGGACATTATGTACGTCTGTAACGTTATATGTCCTAACCTAAGGCAACCTAACACCTCGGATGTAATATTATACAACATTCGTGGCGTGTCGGCCACTACTTCTCGGTGGGAACATTATGTACGTATGTAACGTTATATGTCCTAACCTAAGCAAACCTAACATCTCGGATGTAATATTTCACAACATTCGTGGCATGTCGGCTTCTACTTCTCGGTGGGAACATTATACACTTCTATAACGTTATATATCCTAACCGAAGGCAACATAACATCTCGGACGTGATATTTTACAACATTTGTGGCGTGTCGGCCTCTTCTTCTCGGTGGGACCATTATGTACGTCTATAACGTTATGTGCCCTCACCTAAGGCAACCTAACACCTCGTATGTAATATTTTACAACATTCGTGGCGTGTAGGCCTCTACTTCTCGGTGGGAACATTATGCACGTCTATAACGTTATATGTCCTAACCTAAGGCAACCTAACACCTCGTATGTAATATTTTACAACATTCCTTGCGTGTCGGGGCCTACTTATCCGTGGGAACATTATATACTTCTATAACGTTATATATCCTAACCGAAGGCAACATAACATCTCGGACGTGATATTTTACAGCATTCCTTGCGCGCCGGCACCTACTTTTCGGTGGTAACATTATATACGTCTATAACGTTATATATCCTAACCTAAGGCAACCTAACATCTCGGATGTAATATTTCACAACATTCGTGGCGTGTCGGCCTCTACTTCTCGATCGGAACATTATGTACGTCTACAACGTTATGTGCCCTAACCTAAGGCAACCGTACACATCGTATGTAATATTTTACAACATTCGTGGCGTGTAGGCCTCTACTTCTCGGTGGGAACATTATGTACGTCTATAACGTTATATGTCCTAACCTAAGCAAACCTAACATCTCGGATGTAATATTTCACAACATTCGTGGCGTGTCGGCCTCTACTTCTCGGTCGGAACATTATGTACATCTATAACGTTATGTGCCCTAACCTAAGGCAACCGTACACCTCGTATGTAATATTTTACACCATTCGTGGCGTGTCGGTCTCTACTTCTCGGTGGGAACATTATGTACGTCTATAACGTTATGTGCCCTAACCTAAGGCAACCTAACACCTCGTATGTAATATTTTACAACATTCGTGGCGTGTAGGCCTCTACTTCTCGGTGGGAACATTATGTACGTCTATAACGTTATATATTCTAACGTAAGGCAACCTAACATCACGGATGTAATATTTTCCAACATTCCTTGCGTGTCGGCATCTACTTTTCGGTGGGAACATTATTTACGTCTATAACGTTATATGTTCTATCCTAGGGCAACCGAACATCTCGGATGTAATATTTTACAACATTCCTTGCGTGTCGGCCCCTACTTCTTGGTGGGAACATTATGTACGTATATAACGTTATATGTCCTAACCTAAGCAAACCTAACATCTCGGATGTAATATTTCACAACATTCGTGGCGTGTCGGCCTCTACTTCCCGGTGGGAACATTATGTACGTCTATAACGTTATGTGCCCTAACCTAAGGCAACCTAACACCTCGTATGTAATATTTTACAACATTCGTGGCGTGTAGGCCTCTACTTCTCGGTGGGAACAATATGTACGTCTATAACGTTATATATCCTAACGTAAGGCAACCTAACATCTAGGATGTAATATTTTCCAACATTCCTTGCGTGTCGGCACCTATTTTTCGGTGGGAATATTATATACTTCTATAACGTTATATATCCTATCCTAGGGCAACCTAACATCTCGGACGTTATATTCCACAACATTCGTGGCGTGTCGGCCCCTACTTCTTGGTGGGAACATTATGTACGTATATAACGTTATATGTCCTATCCTAAGGCAACCTAACATCTCGGAAGTAATATTTTACAGCATTCCTTGCGTGTCGGCACCTACTTTTCGGTGGGAACATTATGTACGTCTATAACCTTATATATCCTAACATAAGGCAACCTAACAACTCGGATGTAATATTTCACGAACATTCCTGGCGCTTCAGCCCCTTCATTTCTGTGGGAACATTATGTACGTCTATATCGTTATATGCCCTAACCTAAGGCAACCTAACAACTCGGATGTAATACATAATAATTATGACGTTATATGTCCTAACCTAAGGCAACCTAACTTCTCGGACGTAATATTTTACAACATTCCTTGCGTGTCGGCGCCTACTTCTCCGTGGGAACATTATATACGTCTATAACGTTATATATCCTAACCTAAGGCAACCTAACACCTCGTATGTAATATTTTACAACGTTCGTGGCGTGTGGGCCTCTACTTCTCGGTGGGAACATTATGTACGTCTATAACGTTATATGTCCTAACCTAAGGCAACCTAACACCTCGTATGTAATATTTTACAACATTCCTTGCGTGTCGGGGCCTACTTATGCGTGGGAACATTATATACTTCTATAACGTTATATATCCTAACCGAAGGCAACATAACATCTCGGACGTGATATTTTACAGCATTCCTTGCGTGTCGGCCCCTACTTCTCGGTGGGAACATTATGTACGGCTATAACGTTATATGTCCTTTCCTAGGGCAATCTAACATCTCGGATGTAATATTTTACAACATTCTTTGCGTGTCGGCCCCTACTTCTCGGTGGGAACATTATGTGCAGCTATATCGTTATATATCCTAACCTAAGGCAACATAACATCTCGGATGTAATATTTTACAACATTCCTTGCGTGTCGGCCCCTACTTCTTTGTGGGAACATTATGTACGTATGTAACGTTATATATCCTAGCCTAAGGCAACCTAACATCTCGGATGTAATATTTTACAACATTCGTGGCGTGTCAGCCCCTACTTCTCCGTGGGAACATTATATACTTCCATAACGTTATATATCCTAACATAAGGTATCCTAACAACCTGTATGTAATATTTGACAACATTCCTGGCGTTTCAGCCCCTACTTCTCCGTGGGAACGTTATATACGTCTATAACGTTATATATCCTAACATAAGGCATCCTAACAACCCGTATGTAATATTTGACAACATTCCTGGCGTTTCAGCCCCTACTTCTCGGTGGTAACGTTATAAACGTCAATAACGTTTTATGTCCTAACCTCAGGCAACCTAACTGCTCGGATGTAATATTCTACAACATTCGTGGCGTGTCGGCCCCTGCTTCTCGGTGGGAACATTATGTACTGCTATAACGTTCTATGTCCTAACGTAAGGCAATCTAACATCTCGGATGTAACATTTTACAACATTCCTTGCGTGTCGGCACCTACTTCTCGGTGGGAACGTTATGTACGCCTATAACATTATATGTCCTAACCTAAGGCAACCTAACACCACGGATGTAATATTTTACAACATTCGTGGCGTGTCGGCCCCTACTTCTCGGTGGGAACATAATGTATTGCTATAACGTTATGTCCTAACATAAGGCAATCTAACATCTCGGATGTAACATTTTACAACATTCCTTCCGTGTCGGCGCCTTCTTCTCGGTGGGAACATTATGTACGGCTATAACGTTATATGTCCTAACCTAAGGCAACCTTACATCTCGGATGTACTATTTTACAACATTCCTTGCGTGTCGGTTCCTTCTTCTCGGTGGGAACATCATGTACTGCCATAACGTTATATGTCCTAACCTAAGGCATTCTAACATCTCGGATGTAATATTTTACAACATTCCTTACGTGTCGGCACCTACTTCTAGGTGGGAACATTATGTACGACTATAACGTTATATATCCTAACCTAAGGCAAACTAACATCTCGGATGTAACATTTTACAAAATTCCTTGCGTGTCGGTACCTACTTCTCGGAGGGAACATCGTGTACTGCTATAACGTTATATGTCCTAACCTAAGGCATTCTAACTTCTCGGATGTAATATTTTACAACATTCCTTGCGTGTCGGCACCTACTTCTAGGTGGGAACATTATGTACGACTATAACGTTATATATCCTAACCTAAGGCAAACTAACATCTCGGATGTAATATTTTACAAAAATTCGTGGCGTGTCGGCCCCTACTTCTCCGTGGGAATATTATATACTTCCATAACGTTATATATCCTAACATAAGGCATCCTAACAACTCGTATGTAATATTTGACAACATTCCTGGCGTGTCGGTGCCGACTTCCCAGTGGGTACATCATATACGTCTATAACGTTATATATCCCAACCTGAGGCAACCTAACATCTCGAATGTAATATTTTACAACATTCCTTGCGTGTCGGCGCCAACTTCTCGGTGGGAACATTATGTACGGCTATAACGTTATATGTCCTAACCTAAGGCAATCTAACACCTCGGATGTAATATTTTACAACATTCCTTGCGTGTCGGCGCCTACGTCTCCGTGGGAAGATTATATACTTCTATAACGTTATATATCCTAACCTAAGGCAACATAACATCTCGGACGTGATTTTTTACAAACATTCTTGCGTGTCGGCTCATACCACCCCGTGGGAACATTATATACTTCTATAACGTTACATACCCTAACATAAGGCATCCTAACAACTCGTATGTAATATTTGACAACATTCCTGGCGTTTCAGCCAATACTTCTCGGTGGTAACATTATAAACGTCTATAACGTTGTATGTCCTAACATAAGGCAATCTAACATCTCGGATGTAACATTTTACAACATTCCTTGCGTGTCGGCACCTACTTCTAGGTGGGAACGTTATGTACGCCTATAACATTATATGTCCTAACCTAAGGCAACCTAACACCACGGATGTAATATTTTACAACATTCGCAGCGTGTCGGCCCCTACTTCTCGGTAGGAACGTTATGTACGTCTATAACGTTATACGTCCTAACCTAAGGCAACATAACTCCTCTGATGTAATATTTTACAACATTCGTGGCGCGTCGGCCCCTACTTCTCGGTGGGAACATAATGTATTGCTATAACGTTATGTCCTAACATAAGGCAATCTAACATCTCGGATGTAACATTTTACAACATTCCTTGCGTGTCGGCGCCTTCTTCTCGGTGGGAACATTATGTACGGCTATAACGTTATATGTCCTAACCTAAGGCAACCTTACATCTCGGATGTAATATTTTACAACATTCCTTGCGTGTCGGCACCTACTTCTAGGTGGGAACATTATGTACGACTATAACGTTATATATCCTAACCTAAGGCAAACTAACATCTCGGATGTAATATTTTACAAAAATTCGTGGCGTGTCGGCCCCTAATTCTCGGTGGAAACGTTATGTACGGCTATAACGTTATGTGTCCTAACCTAAGGCAACCTTACATCTGGGATGTAATATTTTACAACATTCCTTGCGTGTCGGTACCTACTTCTCGGTGGGATCATTATATACGTCTATAACTTTATATACACTAACCTAAGGCAACCTAACATCTCGGATGTAATATTTTACAACATTCCTGACGTGTCGGCCCCCACTTCTCGGTGGAAACATTATGTACGGCTATAACGTTATATATCCTAACAAAAGGCAACCTAACATCTCGGAGGTAATACTTTACAACATTCGGTGCGTGTCGGCCCCTACTTCTCGATGGGAACGTTATGTACGCCTATAACGTTATATGTCTTAACCTAAGGCAACCTAACACTACGGATGTAATATTTTACAACATTCCTTTCGTGTCGGCACCTACTTCCCGGTGGGAACATTATGTACGGCTATATCGTTATGTGTCCTAACCTAAGGCAACCTAGCATCTCGGATGTAATATTTTACAACATTCCTTGCGTGTCGGCAGCTACTTCTCGGTGGGAACGTTATGTACGATTATAACGTTATATGTCCTAACCTAAGTACACCGAACATCTCGGACGTAATATTACACAACATTCCTAGCGTGTCGGCACCTACTTCTTGGTGGGAACGTTATGTACGTCTATAACGTTGTATGTCCTAACCTAAGGCAATCTAACATCTCGGACGTAATATTTTAAACATTCCTGGCGTTTCAGCCCCTACATCTCGGTGGTAACATTATAATCGTCTGTAACGTTTTATGTCCTGACCTAAGGCAACCTAACATCTCGGACGTAATATTTTACAACATTCCTAGCGTGTCGGTGCCGACTTCCCAGTGGGTACATCATATACGTCTATAACGTTGTATACCCCAACCTGAGGCAACCTAACATCTCGGATGTAATATTTTACAACATTCCTTGCGTGTCGGCGCCTACGTCTCCGTTGGAAGGTTATATACTTCTATAACTTTATATATCCTAACCTAAGGCAACATAACATCTCGGACGTGATATTTTACAACATTCCTTGCGTGTCGGCGCCTACTTCCCCGTTGGAACATTATATACGTCTATAACGTTATATGTCCTAACCTAAGGCAATCTATCATCCCGGATGTAATATTTTACAACATTCGTGGCGTGTCGGCCCCTACTTCTCCGTGGAAACATTATATACTTCCACAACGTTATATATCCTAACATAAGGCATCCTAACTACCCGTATGTATTATTTGACAACATTCCCGGCGTGTCGGCGCCTACTTCTCCGTGGGAACACTATGTACGTCTATAACGTTATATATCCTAACATAAGGCAACCTAACTCCTCGGATGTAATATTTTACAACATTCGTGGCGTGTCGGCCCCTACTTCTCGGTGGGAACATTATGTATGGCTATAACGTTATATGTCCTAACCTAAGGCAACCTTACATACCGGATGTAATATTTTACAACATTCGTGGCGTGTCGGCTACTGCTTCGCGGTGGGAACACTATGTACGTCTATAACGTTATATATCCTAACATAAGGCATCCTAACAACTCGTATGTAATATTTGACAACATTCCTGGCGTTTCAGCCCCTACTTCTCGGTGGTAACATTATAAACATCTATAATGTTTTATGTCCTGACCTAAGGCAACCTAACATCTCGGATGTAATATTTTACAACATTCCTTGCGTGTCGGCGCCATCTTCTCGGTGTGAACATTATGTACGACTATAACGTTATATGTCCTAACCTAAGGCAATCCAACACCTCGGATGTAATATTTTACAACATTCCTTGCGTGCCGGCGCCTACGTCTCCGTGGGAAGATTATATACCTCTATAACGTTATATATCCTAACCTAAGGCAACATAACATCTCGGACGTGATTTTTTAGAAACATCCTTGCGTGTCGGCGCATACTACACCGTGGGAACAATATATACTTCTACAACGTTACATACCCTAACATAAGGCATCCTAACAACTCGTATGTAATATTTGACAACATTCCTGGCGTTTCAGCCCCTACTTCTCGGTGGTAACATTATAAACATCTATAATGTCTTATGTCCTGACCTAAGGCAACCTAACATCTCGGATGTAATATTTTACAACATTCCTTGCGTGTCGGCGCCATCTTCTCGGTGTGAACATTATGTACGGCTATAACGTTATATGTCCTAACCTAAGGCAATCCAACACCTCGGATGTAATATTTTACAACATTCCTTGCGTGCCGGCGCCTACGTCTCCGTGGGAAGATTATATACTTCTATAACGTTATATATCCTAACCTAAGGCAACATAACATCTCGGACGTGATTTTTTAGAAACATCCTTGCGTGTCGGCGCGTACTACACCGTGGGAACAATATATACTTCTATAACGTTACATACCCTAACATAAGGCATCCTAACAACTCGTATGTAATATTTGACAACATTCCTGGCGTTTCAGCCCCTACTTCTCGGTGGTAACATTATAAACGTCTATAACGTTGTATGTCCTAACCTAATGCAATCTAACATCTCGGACGTAATTTTTTACAACATTCCTTGCGTGTCGGCGCCTGCCTCTCCGCGGGAACATTACATACGTCTATAGCGTTATATATCCTAGCCTAAGGCAACCTAACATCTCGGATGTAATATTTTATAACATTCGTGGCGTGTCAGCCCCTACTTCTCCGTGGGAACATTATATACTTCCATAACGTTATATATCCTAACATAAGGTATCCTAACAACCTGTATGTAATATTTGACAACATTCCTGGCGTTTCAGCCCCTACTTCTCGGTGGTAACGTTATAAACGTCTATAACGTTTTATGTCCTATCCTAAGGCAACCTAACATCTCGGACGTAATATTTTACAACATTTGTGGCGTGTCGGCCTCCACTTCTCGGTACGAACGTTATGTACGTCTAGAACGTTATATATCCTAACATACAGCATCCTAACAACTCGTATGTAATATTTTACAACATTCGTGGCGTGTCGGCGCCTACTTCTCGGTGGGAACATTATGTACCGCTATAACGTTATATGTCCTAATATAAGGCAATCTAACATCTCGGATGTAACATTTTACAACATTCCTTGCGTGTCGGCACCCACTTCCCGGTGGGAACATTATGTACGACTATAACGTTATATATCCTAACCTAAGGCAACCTAACACCACGGATGTAATATTTTACAACATTCGTGGCGAGTCGGCCCCTACTTCTCCGTGGGAACATCATATACTACGATAACGTTATATGTCCTAACCTAAGGCAACCTAGCATCTCGGATGTAATATTTTACAACATTCCTTGCGTGTCGGCAGCTACTTCTCGTTGGGAACGTTATGTACGATTGTAACGTTATATGTCCTAACCTAAGTACACCTAACATCTCGGACGTAATATTATACAACATTCCTAGCGTTTCGGCACCTACTTCTTGGTGGGAACGTTATGTACGCCTATAACGTTATATGTCCTAACCTAAGGCAACCTAACACATCGGATGTAATATTTTACAACATTCGTGGCGTGTCGGCCCCTGCTTCTCGGTGGGAACACTATGTACGTCTATAACGTTATATATCCTAACATAGGGCATCCTAACAACTCGTATGTAATATTTTACAACATTCCTGGCGTTTCAGCCCCTACATCTCGGTGGTAACACTATAAACGTCTATAACGTTTTATGTCCTAACCAAAGGCAGCCTAACATCTCGGACGTAATATTTTACAACATTCGTGTCGTGTCGGCCCCTACTTCTCGGTAGGAACGTTATGTACGATTATAACGTTATATGTCCTAACCTAAGGCAACCTTACATCTCGGATGTTGTATTTTACAACACTGCTTGCGTGTAGGCGCCTACTTCTCCGTGGGAACATTATATACGTCTATAACGTTATATATCTAAACCTAAGGCAACCTAACATCTCGGATGTAATATTTTACAACATTCCTTGCGTGCCGGCGCCTACTTCTCGGTGGAAACATTATACACGGCTATAACGTTATATGTTCTAACCTAAGGCAATCTAACATCTCGGATGTAATATTTTACAACATTCGTGGCCTGTAGGCCCCTAATTCTCGGTGGGAACGTTATGTACGGCTATAACGTTATATGTCCTAACCTAAGGCAACATTACATCTCGCATGTAATATTTTAAACATTCCTTGCGTGTCGGCACCTACTTCTCGGTGGGAACATTATGTACGGCTATAACGTTATATGTCTTAACCTAAGGCAAACTAACACCTCGGATGTAATATTTTACAACATTCGTGGCGTGTCGGCCCCTGCTTCTCGGTAGGATCGTTATGTATGTCTAGAACGTTACATATCCTAACATACGGCATCCTAACAACTCGCATGTAATATTTGACAACATTCCTGGCGTTTCAAGCCCTACTTCTCGGTGGTAACATTATAAACGTCTATAACGTTTTATGTCCTATCCTAAGGCAACCTAACACCTCGGACGTAATATTTTACAACATTCGTGGCGTGTCGGCCCCTACTTCTCGGTAGGAACGTTATGTACGTCTATAACGTTATATGTCCTAACCTAAGGCAACCTAACTCCTCGGATGTAATATATTACAACATTCGTGGCGTGTCGGCACCTACTTCTCGGTGGAAACGTTATGTACGGCTGTAACGTTATATGTCCTAACCTAAGGCAACCTTACCTCTGGGATGTAATATTTTACAACATTCCTTGCGTGCCGGGGCCTACTTCTCGGTGGGAACATTATATACGTCTATAACGTTATATATCCTAACCTAAGGTCATCTAACATCTCGGATGTAATATTTTACAACATTCCTTGCGTGTCGGCACCTACTTCTCGGTGGGAACATTATGTACGTCTATAATGTTATATGTCCTAACCTAAGGCAACCTTACATCCCGGATGTAATATTTTACAACATTCCTTGCGTGTCGGCACCGACTTCCCAGTGGGTACATTATATACGTCTATAACGTTATATATCCTAACCTAAGGCAACCTAACATCTCGGATGTAATATTTTACAACATTCGTGGCGTGTCGGCCCCTACTTCTCCCTGGGAAAATTATATACTTCTATAACGTTATATATCCTAACCCAAGGCAACCTAACATCTCGGATGTAATATATTACAACATTCGTGGCGTGTCGGCCACCACTTCTCGGTGGGAACGTTATGTACGCCTATAACGTTATATGTCCTAACCTAAGGCAACCTAACACCTCGGATGTAATATTATACAACATTCGTGGCCTGTCGGCCCCTACTTCTCGGTGGAAACATTATGTACGGCTATAACGTTAAATGTCCTAACCTAAGGCAACCTAACACCTCGGATGTAATATTTTACAACATTCCTGGCGTTTCAGCCCCTACTTCTCGGTGGTAACATTAGAAACGTCTATAACGTGTTATGTCCTAACCTAAGGCAACCTAACATCTCGGATGTAATATTTTACAAGATTCGTGACGTGTCGGCCCCTACGTCTCGGTGGCAACATTATGTACGGCTATAGCGTTATATATCCTAACCTAAGGCAAACTAACATCTCGTATGTAATATTGTACAAACATTCGTGGCGTGTCGGCCCCTACTTCTCGGTGGGTACATCATGTACTGCTATCGCGTTATATGTCCTAACCTAATGCAATCTAACATCTCGGACGTAATTTTTTACAACATTCCTTGCGTGTCGGCGCCTGCCTCTCCGCGGGAACATTACATACGTCTATAGCGTTATATATCCTAGCCTAAGGCAACCTAACATCTCGGATGTAATATTTTATAACATTCGTGGCGTGTCAGCCCCTACTTCTCCGTGGGAACATTATATACTTCCATAACGTTATATATCCTAACATAAGGTATCCTAACAACCTGTATGTAATATTTGACAACATTCCTGGCGTTTCAGCCCCTACTTCTCGGTGGTAACGTTATAAACGTCTATAACGTTTTATGTC
>CAXAJV010000403.1:10000-12500 GCA_963969225.1 Xylocopa violacea | reverse complement strand
TAAAGAGACGCGCGAAGAGTGGTCATGGTGTGTGGCGGGTGTGCGAATTTGGAATACGGAACAAAATCGGCAGTCGAAACACGAAGCGGTTCCCCGTGGGCGGTCGTCCGGTTAAACGAACGACTCACGACGCCACGAAGAACTCGCGCGAGTCCGTGATCGACACCGTCGATTTCCGTGAACCCGTTTAACGCACGCCGCACGCGCGCACACGTTACACCAGTCGCATATAGTCTCGGGGCACGGCCACAGACGACTCGGACGAACGTCCAACGATCGCTCGTACGTCGCGTATCGCTCCTCTTTTTCCCTTTCGGTGCGCCCGAACTCAGAAACGTTCGTAAATGGAATTCGAATGAACGACGGCGGGCAGATTCGAGCACCGGAGAGAAAAGATTCGACGAAACGCAACGCAAGCAGTATTCTGGTTACGTGAACGACCCTCAGCTAGGCGTGGTCCAGGAATTGTATCCGTGGACCGCAATGTGCGTTCGAAATGTCGATGTTCATGTGTCCTGCAGTTCACACGTTGACGCGCAATTAGCTGCGTTCTTCATCGACCCACGAGCCAAGTGATCCACCGTTCAGGGTAATCGTATATGTATATTTTTTATTAATTGTTAAGTCTCTTCGTACTAAGTTTCGAACAAGTCGAGACCCAAACGTCTCCGGCGAAGGAGACGCGGGCGTCGCCCGAATTCTCGGCGACACGATACCGTCCTACGGATGAAACGGACACGCCTGTTTCAGGGTGTTTAGGATACATCCTTTCGGATTCACGCCAGTGTGCCACGCGTCCAGGTAGATAAAATTTTTCGAAAATTCGTTAGGACTCTTCTTCGCGCGTATCGCGCAGACCCTCGAGGCGGTCCCCCCTTCCTCCCGACAACACGAAGCGAGCTTGTAAAATTCGATCTCGCAACGGCGGGTTTATTAAGGGACTCTCGACAACGAGGAAGAATACGCAAACGCGAATATATCGTCGTCCCCTCTGAACGAATGGCACGTGGAAGTGAATACAAAAAAAAAAAAAAAGAAAGATATCCAACACCCAGCGGCGTATTGCTTTCGAGAAGTTGACGACGTTCGTACAGGTAAGTCGTAAAATATCGATGGGACTCGCCGTGAAACCTCGAAGCGGTCTATATAATTTTACCCACCCGACAACACGAAGCGAGCATAAAAAATTATTCGATCTCGCAACGGCGGGTGTGTTTCCAGACTCGCGACAACGAGGCTTCGCTCGGCGAAGCGGTCCCCTCTGAACGAACGACACGATCAAAACCCGAACACAGGTGCGTGGTACAAGTTCCTCAAATTCCACGATCCACTGCACGATCTGTGCTTCAGAGCTCAGGTGATAAAAAAAAAAAAAAAATTCGTTGGGACTCGGCCGCCAAAGCCTCGAGCGGTCTACCGTTTTTCCCCGGCAACACGAAGCGAGTATAAATTATTCGATCTCGCAACGGCCGGTTTCTCAGACTCGCGACAACGAGGCTATGGCAAAAAGCAAGTCCCCTCTGAGCTTGCAGCACAATTGTGAAACGGGAAAACGAACAAGTACCAGCGGCGTATTGCTTTCACGCAGAGACGCAAAATAATGGTACACACTCGACCTGTCGAATATGCAAAGTCGACGACATAACTTACCGTTCGGGTAAGAAAAATTCGTTAGGACTCGTCGGTTAACAACACCAACACCTCGAGCGCGGTCTGTATAATTTTATTTACCCGACAACACGAAGCGAGCATAATAAATGAGATTCGATCTCGCAACGGCGGGTTCATTATACAGACCCTAATCGCCAACGAGGCTTGGCCCGACGAATCGTCCCCTCCGAACGGAACGGTACGATCGACATTAACACAACCAGGGTACGCGGCGCGACACCACGCTCTTAACGAATTCGAAGTCGACGACGATCGTCGTTCGGGTAAAGATTCGTTGGGACTCGCCGTCGTACACAGCCTCGAGGCGGTCTGTTTCACCCGACAACGCGAAGCGAGCATAATATTGTTCGATCTCGCAACGGCACGGGTTTTCACAGACTCTCGACAACGAGGCTTGGCGGCGACGAATCGTCCCCTCCGAACGGAACGGTACGATCGACTAAAACAGGATACGCGCGACACACGCTCTTAAAGGAATTCGAAGTCGACGACGGCGCGTCCGTTCGGGTGAAGATTCGTTGGGACTCGCCGCACGCGCAGCCTCTGAACGGTCCAATTTAACCTGCGACACGAAGCGAGCATAAAATGGTTCGATCTCGCAACGGCAACGGGTTTTCATAGACTCTATGAGAGCGAGGCTTGGCGGCGACGAATCGTCCCCTCCGAACGGAACGGTACGATCGACTAAAACAGGATACGCGCGACACACGCTCTTAAAAGAAATCGAAGTCGACGACGGCGCGTCCGTTCGGGTGAATGATTCGTTGGGACTCGCCGCACGCGCAGCCTCTGAGCGGTCCAATTTAACCTGCGACACGAAGCGAGCATA
>CAXAJV010000403.1:2500-7500 GCA_963969225.1 Xylocopa violacea | reverse complement strand
CTGGGCCTGGTGAGGTTTCCCGTGTTGAGTCAAATTAAGCCGCAGGCTCCACTCCTGGTGGTGCCCTTCCGTCAATTCCTTTAAGTTTCAGCTTTGCAACCATACTTCCCCCGGAACCCAAAAACTTTGGTTTCCCGGAAGCTGCCCGCCGAGTCATCGGAGGAACATCGGCGGATCGCTGGTTGGCATCGTTTATGGTTAGAACTAGGGCGGTATCTGATCGCCTTCGAACCTCTAACTTTCGTTCTTGATTAATGAAAACATTTTTGGCAAATGCTTTCGCTTTAGTCCGTCTTGCGACGATCCAAGAATTTCACCTCTAACGTCGCAATACGAATGCCCCCATCTGTCCCTATTAATCATTACCTCGGGGTTCCGGAAACCAACAAAATAGAACCGAGGTCCTATTCCATTATTCCATGCACATAGTATTCAGGCGAAAATAGCCTGCTTTAAGCACTCTAATTTATTCAAAGTAAACGTACCGGCCCACCTCGACACTCAGTGAAGAGCACCGCGATGGGATGTCTGTTGGACCGCCCCGTGAGGAGCTAAGCCCACCGGTAGGACGTATCACATAATGCCAGTTAGACACCGCGAGCGGTGAA
This sequence comes from Xylocopa violacea, assembly GCA_963969225.1. Lineage (NCBI taxonomy): Eukaryota > Metazoa > Arthropoda > Insecta > Hymenoptera > Apidae > Xylocopa > Xylocopa violacea. The sequence continues at coordinate 6,892 of CAXAJV010000403.1, read as the reverse complement.
CCGACACTGTGACACACAGATTCAACTACGAGCTTTTTAACCGCAACAACTTTAATATACGCTATTGGAGCTGGAATTACCGCGGCTGCTGGCACCAGACTTGCCCTCCAATTGATCCTCGTTAAAGGATTTAAAGTGTACTCATTCCGATTACGGGGCCTCGGATGAGTCCCGTATCGTTATTTTTCGTCACTACCTCCCCGTGCCGGGAGTGGGTAATTTGCGCGCCTGCTGCCTTCCTTGGATGTGGTAGCTGTTTCTCAGGCTCCCTCTCCGGAATCGAACCCTGATTCCCCGTTACCCGTTACAACCATGGTAGGCGCGGAACCTACCATCGACAGTTGATAAGGCAGACATTTGAAAGATTCGTCGCCGGTACTAAATGACCGTGCGATCAGCTGTGGGTTATTCAGAGTCACCAAAGCAAACGATGGACGCACGGGCGAACCGCACGCCACCGATTGGTTTTGATCTAATAAAAGCATTCCTCCCATCTCTGGTCGGAATTCTGATTTGCATGTATTAGCTCTAGAATTACCACAGTTATCCAAGTAATTTCGTGTACAATCTAAGAAACCATAACTGATTTAATGAGCCATTCGCGGTTTCACCTTAGTTCGGTATGTACTGAGACATGCATGGCTTAATCTTTGAGACAAGCATATGACTACTGGCAGGATCAACCAGGGAACCGTACCATGAGTCGTCTCTCTCTCTCTCTCCTCCTCCTCTTTTTCACCATCATCATCAACTCTTATAAGAGTAGTTTGCTCAACGTGTTTTTAGTCGTCGTCGGTTCTCTTAGAGACACCGATCGACGATACGAAATAATAATATATATATATGTATATCGTTCGAATATCGCAATATTCGTCATAGTTTTGTTCAGTGGATGCGGCTGACGGGTCTTTCGGACCTCGCTCGAGCACATTATTTATTTTTTGTATTTCGTAAAATGCATCCTCGGTTAGCACATATGTTCAATAATACCGAGGTATTGCATTTTTTCCTCCTCTCCTTTTCCTTTCTTTTCTTTTCTTTCGAGAATGAGACACTCCCAAAAATCGTACGTTCCCAAAATCGACTTCACAAGTCGCCTTCCAACTGAACCGTGTCGAGTAAGCGCGTATACACTTCGCGCTGAAAATATACATCGTCTTTACCACGGACATATCCCCTTGCGAGGACTTGTCGGGTATCGACGAGCAAGCGCGTATACAATTTTCACGCTGGTTATATATTTTTGGGCACATTTTTGTCATTTATTGAATACATATTGTCACCTTTAATCGTCTATAGCACGGACATCTCTTGCGAGAACATGCTGGGCATCGACGATGCAAGCGCGTATACGATTTGTCACCGCTTGTTATATCGGTGTACGGCACCTTTTATCGTCTATAGCACGGACATCTCTTTCACGCTGGGCATTAAGATAGCGCGTACAGAGAACATGCTGGGCATCGACGATGCAAGCGCGTATGCAATTTTCACGCTGGGCAAATATCGCCGAAAGCACGGACATCTCTTTCACGCTGGGCATTAAGATAGCGCGTACAGAGAACATGCTGGTCATCAAGGCGAGGAAGCGCGTACAATTGCGTCACGCTGATTTATCGTACACCTTTTTTCTCCATCGTCTATAGCACGAACATCTCTTGCGAGAACATGCTGGGCAACGACGATGGCAAGCGGTTATAATCGTGTCACGCTGTATTGTTTAATATGTATATAAAGAATACCTTTTATCGTCTAATGCGCGAACGCGTAGTACCTCTTGGCACTCCATTTGACTATAACAGAGATACTACACACGCTCTCACACGCTGGGCATTATGATAGCGCGTACAGAGAAGCGTGCTGTTCGGCATAGACGAGCAAGCGCGTACAATTGTGTCACGCTGAAGTATATTTTTGTATCTCGCCCTCCTCAGGCGAGCTGGCGCGTACCAAGTGCGCGCTGGGCATTCGACACGGGACACCTTTTGGAAGTTCGTCGAGAGACTCCTCTGTTTCGTAACAGATCGTGTCGAAATGACATATACCATTTATTCTTTTGCCTTCTTCAGTGGATGCTTATTTTTTATTTTTTGTTTCGTTCCTCAACTCAGTGGATGCTCATTTTTATTTTTTTTTGTTGAGGAACTTGTTTGGTATATCATCGGTGTATATCTATCTCCATATACACCTTTCATGCGTATAGCATATTATGGACATTTCGTACACACATCTGGTACGTCCAAAAATTCAATATGTATCTCTAGAGTCCGTTCCGAGAGCTCGGAGCGTAAAGATTTAGAATCGATGCAAGGAAGGTACAATTTAACCGAGTAAAACTCGGATAAATGGTCACCAACGTCACCGTTGGACGCTCGCCACATATGGGCCATTCGGTCAAAGACACCGACCCGTGGCAATGCAGTGTGGAGAAAATTCGACAACCGACACGGGACAGAGCAGTCGAGAACGTATTCTCGAGGAGCGGTGGACTGCTTCTCAACCGAAGTCATAGAATAGCCACGCGCCCGACGCTACTCCGCCCGGCCGGCTCGAACCGACCTGTCTCCTTATAGATACGGAACGGCCGGCCGGGCGGTCGGCGCCGGCCGGGCTAACGCACGGGCGCTTACGGTGGTAAACTCCAGCGGCGACCGACCGTCCGGAAAGGCTGCTGTAACTTAGTCGCGCGGAGGCGCAAGTATAAAGTGCTATTAACGTTGAACTTTTATGAACGGAAATTGTTTAAACATAATGAATATATACGGAAAAACATATTTCTAGAATATAACGAATTTTAATCGATTTTAACATTGAAAAAACGCAGTTATAAAATACGAAGTCAACGAAAAACACGAAAAATCGAAAATCTGACACGTACAAATGAATTCTACAATCAAATTAATCGTTATTACGAAAAAAAAACCAATCGTTTATATAAAAAAATTACCGATAAATTGACAAAAACCGCCAGTCGTGTCGGTTTCGGGAGACTAAAAATTATAAATTCGACTAAACAATGCGCTAATAAATTCAATCAATAGCTTTCAATAAGGTTTCTGCAAAAAAATTGTTAGGTCAACGGTTTAATTTACGAGAAAATAGCGAAAAACCGCCGATCGTGTCGCTTCCGACCTCTCGTTGCGAATATTTTCTAAGTTCCCCGTCGTGTCGCTTCCGACCGCTCGGCGCGAATATTTTCTAAGTTCCCCGTCGTGTCGCTTCCGACCGCTCGGCGCGAATATTTTCTAAGTTCCCCGCCGTGTCGCTTCCGACCGCTCGGCGCGAATATTTTCTAAGTTCCCGGTCATGTCGCTTCCGACCTCTCGGTGGGAATATTTTACAATTTCACGGTCATGTCGCTTCCGACCTCTCGGTAGGAATATTTTTCAAATCTCCGGACGCATCGCTTCCTACATTTCGGTGAGGATATTTTTTACGTTTCTGAACGTATCGGTCCCGACCTCTTGGTGCGAATATTATATATATATATATATATATATATATATATATATATATATATATATATATATATATATATATATATATAACATAATATAACCTAACCTAATACAACCTGATCGCACGGTGCGAATATTTTCAAAGTTCCCCGCCGTGTCGCTTCCGACCTCTCGGCGCGAATATTTTCAAAGTCCCCGGTCGTGTCGGTCCCGACCGCTCGGCGCGAATATTTTCTAAGTTCCCCGCCGTGTCGCTTCCGACCGCTCGGCGCGAATATTTTCTAAGTTCCCCGCCGTGTCGCTTCCGACCGCTCGGCGCGAATATTTTCCAAGTTCCCGGTCATGTCGCTTCCGACCTCTCGGTGGGAATATTTTACAATTTCACGGTCATGTCGCTTCCGACCTCTCGGTGGGAATATTTTACAATTTCACGGTCATGTCGCTTCCGACCTCTCGGTGGGAATATTTTACAATTTCACGGTCATGTCGCTTCCGACCTCTCGGTAGGAATATTTTTCAAATCTCCGGACGCATCGCTTCCTACATTTCGGTGAGGATATTTTTTACGTTTCTGAACGTATCGGTCCCGACCTCTTGGTGCGAATATTATATATATATATATATATAACATAATATAACCTAACCTAATACAACCTGATCGCACGGTGCGAATATTTTCAAAGTTCCCCGCCGTGTCGCTTCCGACCTCTCGGCGCGAATATTTTCAAAGTCCCCGGCCGTGTCGCTTCCGACCGCTCGGCGCGAATATTTTCAAAGTCCCCGGTCGTGTCGGTCCCGACCGCTCGGCGCGAATATTTTCAAAGTCCCCGGTCGTGTCGGTCCCGACCGCTCGGCGCGAATATTTTCAAAGTCCCCGGTCGTGTCGGTCCCGACCGCTCGGCGCGAATATTTTCAAAGTCCCCGGTCGTGTCGG
>CAXAJV010000402.1:0-13871 GCA_963969225.1 Xylocopa violacea | reverse complement strand
AGGATATATAACGTTATAGACGCATGTAATGTTACCACCGAGACGTAGGGACCGACACGCCTGGAATGTTGTCAAATGTTACATCCGAGATGTTAGGTTGCCTCAGGTTAGGATATATGACGTTATAGACGTATATACTGTTCCCTCCGAGAAGTACGGTTCGACAGGCCAGGAATGTTGTCAAATATTGCATCCGAGATGTCAGGTTGCCTTAGGTTAGGATATATAACGTTATAGACGTATATACTGTTCCCTCTGAGAAGTAGGGTTCGACAGGCCAGGAATGTTGTCAAATATTGCACCCGAGATGTTAGGTTGCCTTAGATTAGGATATATACCGTTATAGACGCATGTAATGTTACCACCGAGACGTAGGGACCGACACGCCTGGAATGTTGTCAAATGTTACATCCGAGATGTTAGGTTGCCTCAGGTTAGGATATATGACGTTATAGACGTATATACTGTTCCCTCCGAGAAGTAGGGTTCGACGGGCCAGGAATGTTGTCAAATATTGCATCCGAGATGTCAGGTTGCCTTAGGTTAGGATATATAACGTTATAGACGTATATACTGTTCCCTCTGAGAAGTAGGGTTCGACAGGCCAGGAATGTTGTCAAATATTGCACCCGAGATGTTAGGTTGCCTTAGATTAGGATATATACCGTTATAGACGCATGTAATGTTACCACCGAGACGTAGGGACCGACACGCCTGGAATGTTGTCAAATGTTACATCCGAGATGTTAGGTTGCCTCAGGTTAGGATATATGACGTTATAGACGTATATACTGTTCCCTCCGAGAAGTAGGGTTCGACGGGCCAGGAATGTTGTCAAATATTGCATCCGAGATGTTAGGTTGCCTTAGATTAGGATATATACCGTTATAGACGCATGTAATGTTACCACCGAGACGTAGGGACCGACACGCCTGGAATGGTGTCAAATGTTACATCCGAGATGTTAGGTTGCCTCAGGTTAGGATATATACCGTTATAGACGCATGTAATGTTACCACCGAGACGTAGGGACCGACACGCCTGGAATGTTGTCAAATGTTACGTCCGAGATGTTAGGTTGCCTCAGGTTATGATATATGACGTTATAGACGTATATACTGTTCCCTCCGAGAAGTAGGGTTCGACGGGCCAGGAATGTTGTCAAATATTGCATCCGAGATGTTAGGTTGCCTTAGATTAGGATATACAACGTTATAGACGCATATAATGTGCCCACCGAGAAGTAGGGTCCGACACGCCTGGAATGTTGTAGAATAATACATCCGAGATGTTAGGTTGCCTTAGGTTAGGATATTTAACGTTATAGACGCATGTAATGTTACCACCGAGACGTAGGGACCGACACGCCTGGAATGTTGTCAAATGTTACATCCAAGATGTTAGGTTGCCTTAGGTTAGGATATATGACGTTACAGACGTATATACTGTTCCCTCCGGGAAGTAGGGTTCGACAGGCCAGGAATGATGTCAAATATTGCATCCGAGATGTTAGGTTGCCTTAGATTATGATATATACCGTTATAGACGTATATACTGTTCCCTCCGAGAAGTAGGGTTCGACAGGCCAGGAATGTTGTCAAATATTGCATCCAAGATGTTAGGTTGCCTTAGATTAGGATATACAACGTTATAGACGCATATAATGTTCCCACCGAGAAGTAGGGTCCGACACGCCTGGAATGTTGTAGAATATTACATCCGAGATGTAAGGTTGCCTTAGGTTAGGATATATAACGTTATGGACGTATATACTGTTCCCACCGAGAAGTAGGGTCCGAAACGCCAGGAATGTTGTAAAATATTACATCCGACTTGTTACGTTGCCGTTATAGACGCATTAATGTTACCACCTAGACGTAGGGACCGACACGCCTGGAATGTTGTCAAATGTGACATCCGAGATGTTAGGTTACCTTAGGTTAGGATATATATCGTTATAGACGTATATACTGTTCCCACCGAGAGGTAGGGTTCGACAGGCAAGGAATGTTGTCAAATATTGCATCCGAGATGTTAGGTTGCCTTAGGTTAGGATATATAACGTTATAGACGCATGTAATGTTACCACCGAGACGTAGGGACCGACACGCCTGGAATGTTGTCAAATGTTACATCCGAGATGTTAGGTTGCCTTAGGTTAGGATATATGACGTTATAGACGTATATACTGTTCCCTCCGAGAGGTAGGGTTCGACAGGCCAGGAATGTTGTCAAATATTGCATCCGAGACGTTAGGTTTCCTTAGGTTAGGATATATACCGTTATAGACGCATGTAATGTTACCACCGAGACGTAGGGACCGACACGCCTGGAATGTTGTCAAATGTTACATCCGAGATGTTAGGTTGCCTTAGGTTAGGATATATGACGTTATAGACGTATATACTGTTCCCTCCGGATGGTAGGGTTCGACAGGCCAGGAATGTTGTCAAATATTGCATCCGAGATGTTAGGCTGCCTTAGATTAGGATATATACCGTTATAGACGTATATACTGTTCCCACCGAGAAGTAGGGTTCGACACGCCAGGAATGTTGTCAAATATTACATACGAGATGTTAGGTGGCCTTAGGTTAGGAAATATAACGTTATAGACGCATGTAATGTTACGACCGAGACGTAGGGACCGACACGTCTGGAATGTTGTAAAATGTTACATCCGAGATGTTAGGTTGCCTAAGATTAGGATATATACCGTTATAGACGCATGTAATGTTACCACCGAGACGTAGGGACCGACACGCCTGGAATGTTGTCAAATGTTACATCCGAGATGTTAGGTTGCCTTAGGATAGGATATATGACGTTATAGACGTATACACTGTTCCCTCCGGATGGTAGGGTTCGACAGGCTAGGAATGTTGTCAAATATTGCATCCGAGATGTTAGGTGGCCTTAGGTTAGGATATATAACGTTATAGACGCATGTAATGTTACCACCGAGACGTAGGGACCGACACGCCTGGAATGTTGTCCAATGTTACATCCGAGATGTTAGGTTGCCTTAGGTTAGGATATATGACGTTATAGACGTATATAATGTTCCCACCGAGACGTAGGGACAGACACGCCTGGAATGTTGTCAAATGTTACATCCGAGATGTTAGGTTGCCTTAGGTTAGGATATATAACGTTATAGACGCATGTAACGTTACCACCGAGACGTAGGGACCGACACGCCTGGAATGTTGTAAAATGTTACATCTGAGATGTTAGGTTGCCTAAGATTAGGATATATACCGTTATAGACGCATGCAATGTTACCACCGAGACGTAGGGACCGACACGCCTGGAATGTTGTCAAATGTTACATCCGAGATGTTAGGTTGCCTTAGGTTAGGATATATGACGTTATAGACGTATACACTGTTCCCTCCGGATGGTAGGGTTCGACAGGCTAGGAATGTTGTCAAATATTGCATCCGAGATGTTAGGTGGCCTTAGGTTAGGATATATAACGTTATAGACGCATGTAATGTTACCACCGAGACGTAGGGACCGACACGCCTGGAATGTTGTCAAATGTTACATCCGAGATGTTAGGTTGCCTTAGGTTAGGATATATGACGTTATAGACGTATATACTGTTCCCTCCGAGAAGTAGGGTTCGACAGGCCAGGAATGTTTGCAAATATTGCATCCGAGATGTTAGGTGGCCTTAGATTAGGATATACAACGTTATAGACGCATATAATGTTCCCACCGAGAAGTAGGGTCCGACACGCCTGGAATGTTGTAGAATAGTACATCCGAGATGTCAGGTTGCCTTAGGTTAGGATATATAACGTTATAGACGTATATACTGTTCCCTCCGAGAAGTAGGGTTCGACAGGCCAGGAATGTTGTCAAATATAGCATCCTAGATGTTAGGTTGCCTTAGGTTAGGATATATAACGTTATAGACGCATGTAATGTTACCACCGAGACGTAGGGACCGACACGCCTGGAATGTTGTCAAATGTTACATCCGAGATGTTAGGTTGCCTCAGGTTAGGATATATGACGTTATAGACGTATATACTGTTCCCTCCGAGAAGTACGGTTCGACAGGCCAGGAATGTTGTCAAATATTGCATCCGAGATGTCAGGTTGCCTTAGGTTAGGATATATAACGTTATAGACGTATATACTGTTCCCTCTGAGAAGTAGGGTTCGACAGGCCAGGAATGTTGTCAAATATTGCACCCGAGATGTTAGGTTGCCTTAGATTAGGATATATACCGTTATAGACGCATGTAATGTTACCACCGAGACGTAGGGACCGACACGCCTGGAATGTTGTCAAATGTTACATCCGAGATGTTAGGTTGCCTCAGGTTAGGATATATGACGTTATAGACGTATATACTGTTCCCTCCGAGAAGTAGGGTTCGACGGGCCAGGAATGTTGTCAAATATTGCATCCGAGATGTTAGGTTGCCTTAGATTAGGATATATACCGTTATAGACGCATGTAATGTTACCACCGAGACGTAGGGACCGACACGCCTGGAATGTTGTCAAATGTTACATCCGAGATGTTAGGTTGCCTCAGGTTAGGATATATGACGTTATAGACGTATATACTGTTCCCTCCGAGAAGTACGGTTCGACAGGCCAGGAATGTTGTCAAATATTGCATCCGAGATGTCAGGTTGCCTTAGACGCATGTAATGTTCCGGGGACCGACACGCCTGGAATGTTGTCAAATGTGACATCCGAGATGTTAGGTTACCTTAGGTTAGGATATATATCGTTATAGACGCATATAATGTTCCCACCGAGAAGTAGGGTCCGACACGCCTGGAATATTGTAGAATAATACATCCGAGATGTCAGGTTGCCTTAGGTTAGGATATATAACGTTATAGACGTATATACTGTTCCCTCCGAGAAGCAGGGTTCGACAGGCCAGGAATGTTTGCAAATATTGCATCCGAGATGTTAGGTGGCCTTAGATTAGGATATACAACGTTATAGACGCATATAATGTTCCCACCGAGAAGTAGGGTCCGACAAGCCTGGAATGTTGTAGAATAGTACATCCGAGATGTCAGGTTGCCTTAGGTTAGGATATATAACGTTATAGACGTATATACTGTTCCCTCCGAGAAGTAGGGTTCGACAGGCCAGGAATGTTGTCAAATATAGCATCCTAGATGTTAGGTTGCCTTAGGTTAGGATATATAACGTTATAGACGCATGTAATGTTACCACCGAGACGTAGGGACCGACACGCCTGGAATGTTGTCAAATGTTACATCCGAGATGTTAGGTTGCCTCAGGTTAGGATATATGACGTTATAGTCGTATATACTGTTCCCTCCGAGAAGTACGGTTCGACAGGCCAGGAATGTTGTCAAATATTGCATCCGAGATGTCAGGTTGCCTTAGGTTAGGATATATAACGTTATAGACGTATATACTGTTCCCTCTGAGAAGTAGGGTTCGACAGGCCAGGAATGTTGTCAAATATAGCACCCGAGATGTTAGGTTGCCTTAGGTTAGGATATTTAACGTTATAGACGCATGTAATGTTACCACCGAGACGTAGGGACCGACACGCCTGGAATGTTGTCAAATGTTACATCCGAGATGTTAGGTTGCCTTAGGTTAGGATATATGACGTTACAGACGTATATACTGTTCCCTCCGGGAAGTAGGGTTCGACAGGCCAGGAATGTTGTCAAATATTGCATCCGACTTGTTACGTTGCCGTTATAGACGCATTAATGTTACCACCTAGACGTAGGGACCGACACGCCTGGAATGTTGTCAAATGTGACATCCGAGATGTTAGGTTACCTTAGGTTAGGATATATATCGTTATAGACGTATATACTGTTCCCTCCGAGAAGTAGGGTTCGACAGGCCAGGAATGTTTGCAAATATTGCATCCGAGATGTTAGGTGGCCTTAGATTAGGATATACAACGTTATAGACGCATATAATGTTCCCACCGAGAAGTAGGGTCCGACACGCCTGGAATGTTGTAGAATAGTACATCCGAGATGTCAGGTTGCCTTAGGTTAGGATATATAACGTTATAGACGTATATACTGTTCCCTCCGAGAAGTAGGGTTCGACAGGCCAGGAATGTTGTCAAATATTGCATCCGAGATGTTAGGTTGCCTTAGGTTAGGATATATAACGTTATAGACGCATGTAATGTTACCACCGAGACGTAGGGACCGACACGCCTGGAATGTTGTCAAATGTTACATCCGAGATGTTAGGATGCCTCAGGTTAGGATATATGACGTTATAGACGTATATACTGTTCCCTCCGAGAAGTACGGTTCGACAGGCCAGGAATGTTGTCAAATATTGCATCCGAGATGTCAGGTTGCCTTAGGTTAGGATATATAACGTTATGGACGTATATACTGTTCCCACCGAGAAGTAGGGTCCGAAACGCCAGGAATGTTGTAAAATATTACATCCGAGTTGTTACGTTGCCGTTATAGACGCATTAATGTTACCACCTAGACGTAGGGACCGACACGCCTGGAATGTTGTCAAATGTGACATCCGAGATGTTAGGTTGCCTTAGGTTAGGATATATATCGTTATAGACGTATATACTGTTCCCACCGAGAGGTAGGGTTCGACAGGCAAGGAATGTTGTCAAATATTGCATCCGAGATGTTAGGTGGCCTTAGATTAGGATATACAACGTTATAGACGCATATAATGTTCCCACCGAGAAGTAGGGTCCGACACGCCTGGAATGTTGTAGAATAGTACATCCGAGATGTCAGGTTGCCTTAGGTTAGGATATATAACGTTATAGACGTATATACTGTTCCCTCCGAGAAGTAGGGTTCGACAGGCCAGGAATGTTGTCAAATATTGCATCCGAGATGTTAGGTTGCCTTAGGTTAGGATATATAACGTTATAGACGCATGTAATGTTACCACCGAGACGTAGGGACCGACACGCCTGGAATGTTGTCAAATGTTACATCCGAGATGTTAGGATGCCTCAGGTTAGGATATATGACGTTATAGACGTATATACTGTTCCCTCCGAGAAGTACGGTTCGACAGGCCAGGAATGTTGTCAAATATTGCATCCGAGATGTCAGGTTGCCTTAGGTTAGGATATATAACGTTATGGACGTATATACTGTTCCCACCGAGAAGTAGGGTCCGAAACGCCAGGAATGTTGTAAAATATTACATCCGAGTTGTTACGTTGCCGTTATAGACGCATTAATGTTACCACCTAGACGTAGGGACCGACACGCCTGGAATGTTGTCAAATGTGACATCCGAGATGTTAGGTTGCCTTATGTTAGGATATATGACGCTACAGACGTATATACTGTTCCCTCCGAGAAGTAGGGTTCGACAGGCCACGAATGTTGTCAAATATTGCATCCGAGATGTTAGGTTGCCTTAGATTAGGATATACAACGTTATAGACGCATATAATGTTCCCACCGAGAAGTAGGGTCCGACACGCCTGGAATATTGTAGAATAATACATCCGAGATGTCAGGTTGCCTTAGGTTAGGATATATAACGTTATAGACGTATATACTGTTCCCTCCGAGAAGTAGGGTTCGACAGGCCAGGAATGTTTGCAAATATTGCATCCGAGATGTTAGGTGGCCTTAGATTAGGATATACAACGTTATGGACGCATATAATGTTCCCACCGAGAAGTAGGTCCGACACGCCTGGAATGTTGTAGAATATTACATCCGAGATGTAAGGTTGCCTTAGGTTAGGATATATAACGTTATGGACGTATATACTGCTCCCACCGAGAAGTAGGGTCCGAAACGGCAGGAATGTTGTCAAATATTACATCCGAGTTGTTACGTTGCCGTTATAGACGCATTAATGTTACCACCGAGACGTAGGGACCGACACGCCTGGAATGTTGTCAAATATTGCATCCGAGATTTTAGGTTGCCTTAGATAAGGATATACAACGTTATAGACGCATATAATGTTCCCACCGAGAAGTAGGGTCCGACACGCCTGGAATGTTGTAGAATAATACATCCGAGATGTCAGGTTGCCTTAGGTTAGGATATATAACGTTATAGACGTATATACTGTTCCCTCCGAGACGTAGGGTTCGACAGGCCAGGAATGTTGTCAAATATTGCATCCGAGATGTTAGGTTGCCTTAGGTTAGGATATATAACGTTATAGACGCATGTAATGTTACCACCGAGACGTAGGGACCGACACGCCTGGAATGTTGTCAAATGTTACATCCGAGATGTTAGGTTGCCTCAGGTTAGGATATATGCCGTTATAGACGTATATACTGTTCCCTCCGAGAAGTACGGTTCGACAGGCCAGGAATGTTGTCAAATATTGCATCCGTGATGTCAGGTTGCCTTAGGTTAGGATATATAACGTTATAGACGTATATACTGTTCCCTCTGAGAAGTAGGGTTCGACAGGCCAGGAATGTTGTCAAATATTGCACCCGAGATGTTAGGTTGCCTTAGATTAGGATATATACCGTTATAGACGCATGTAATGTTACCACCGAGACGTAGGGACCGACACGCCTGGAATGTTGTCAAATGTTACATCCGAGATGTTAGGTTGCCTCAGGTTATGATATATGACGTTATAGACGTATATACTGTTCCCTCCGAGAAGTAGGGTCCGAAACGCCAGGAATGTTGTAAAATATTACATCCGACTTGTTACGTTGCCGTTATAGACGCATTAATGTTACCACCTAGACGTAGGGACCGACACGCCTGGAATGTTGTCAAATGTGACATCCGAGATGTTAGGTTACCTTAGGTTAGGATATATATCGTTATAGACGTATATACTGTTCCCACCGAGAGGTAGGGTTCGACAGGCAAGGAATGTTGTCAAATATTGCATCCGAGATGTTAGGTTGCCTTAGGTTAGGATATATAACGTTATAGACGCATGTAATGTTACCTCCGACACGTAGGGACCGACACGCCTGGAATGTTGTCAAATGTTACATCCGAGATGTTAGGTTGCCTTATGTTTGGATATATGACGCTACAGACGTATATACTGTTCCCTCCGAGAAGTAGGGTTCGACAGGCCAGGAATGTTGTCAAATATTGCATCCGAGATGTTAGGTTGCCTTAGATTAGGATATACAACGTTATAGACGCATATAATGTTCCCACCGAGAAGTAGGGTCCGACACGCCTGGAATATTGTAGAATAATACATCCGAGATGTCAGGTTGCCTTAGGTTAGGATATATAACGTTATAGACGTATATACTGTTCCCTCCGAGAAGTAGGATTCGACAGGCCAGGAATGTTTGCAAATATTGCATCCGAGATGTTAGGTGGCCTTAGATTAGGATATACAACGTTATAGACGCATATAATGTTCCCACCGAGAAGTAGGGTCCGACACGCCTGGAATGTTGTAGAATAGTACATCCGAGATGTCAGGTTGCCTTAGGTTAGGATATATAACGTTATAGACGTATATACTGTTCCCTCTGAGAAGTAGGGTTCGACAGGCCAGGAATGTTGTCAAATATTGCACCCGAGATGTTAGGTTGCCTTAGATTAGGATATATACCGTTATAGACGCATGTAATGTTACCACCGAGACGTAGGGACCGACACGCCTGGAATGTTGTCAAATGTTACATCCGAGATGTCAGGTTGCCTTAGGTTAGGATATATAACGTTATAGACGTATATACTGTTCCCTCTGAGAAGTAGGGTTCGACAGGCCAGGAATGTTGTCAAATATTGCACCCGAGATGTTAGGTTGCCTTAGATTAGGATATATACCGTTATAGACGCATGTAATGTTACCACCGAGACGTAGGGACCGACACGCCTGGAATGTTGTCAAATGTTACATCCGAGATGTTAGGTTGCCTCAGGTTATGATATATGACGTTATAGACGTATATACTGTTCCCTCCGAGAAGTAGGGTCCGAAACGCCAGGAATGTTGTAAAATATTACATCCGACTTGTTACGTTGCCGTTATAGACGCATTAATGTTACCACCTAGACGTAGGGACCGACACGCCTGGAATGTTGTCAAATGTGACATCCGAGATGTTAGGTTACCTTAGGTTAGGATATATATCGTTATAGACGTATATACTGTTCCCACCGAGCGGTAGGGTTCGACAGGCCAGGAATGGTGTCAAATATTGCATCCGAGATGTTAGGTTGCCTTAGGTCAGGATATATAACGTTATAGACGCATGTAATGTTACCACCGAGACGTAGGGACCGACACGCCTGGAATGTTGTCAAATGTTACATCCGAGATGTTAGGTTGCCTTAGGTTAGGATATATGACGTTATAGACGTATATACTGTTCCCTCCGAGAAGTAGGTTTCGACGGGCCAGGAATGTTGTCAAATATTGCATCCGAGATGATAGGTCGCCTTAGGTTAGGATATATAACGTTATAGACGCATGTAATGTTACCACCGAGACGTAGGGACCGACACGCCTGGAATGTTGTCAAATGTTACATCCGACATGTTAGGTTGCCTTAGGTTAGGATATATGACGTTACAGACGCATATACTGTTCCCTCAGAGAAGTAGTGTTGGACAGGCCAGGAATGTTGTCAAATATTGCATCCGAGATGTTAGGTTGCCTTAGATTAGGATATATACCGTTATAGACGTATATACTGTTCCCTCCGAGAAGTAGGGTTCGACAGGCCAGGAATGTTGTCAAATATTGCATCCAAGATGCTAGGTTGCCTTAGATTAGGATATACAACGTTATAGACGCATATAATGTTCCCACCGAGAAGTAGGGACCGACACGCCTGGAATGTTGTAGAATAATACATCCGAGATGTCAGGTTGCCTTAGGTTAGGATATATAACGTTATAGACGTATATACTGTTCCCTCCGAGAAGTAGGGTTCGACAGGCCAGGAATGTTGTCAAATATAGCATCCTAGATGTTAGGTTGCCTTAGGTTAGGATATATAACGTTATAGACGCATGTAATGTTACCACCGAGACGTAGGGACCGACACGCCTGGAATGTTGTCAAATGTTACATCCGAGATGTTAGGTTGCCTCAGGTTAGGATATATGACGTTATAGACGTATATACTGTTCCCTCCGAGAAGTACGGTTCGACAGGCCAGGAATGTTGTCAAATATTGCATCCGAAATGTCAGGTTGCCTTAGGTTAGGATATATAACGTTATAGACGTATATACTGTTCCCTCTGAGAAGTAGGGTTCGACAGGCCAGGAATGTTGTCAAATATTGCACCCGAGATGTTAGGTTGCCTTAGATTAGGATATATACCGTTATAGACGCATGTAATGTTACCACCGAGACGTAGGGACCGACACGCCTGGAATGTTGTCAAATGTTACATCCGAGATGTTAGGTTGCCTCAGGTTAGGATATATGACGTTATAGACGTATATACTGTTCCCTCCGAGAAGTAGGGTTCGACGGGCCAGGAATGTTGTCAAATATGCATCCGAGATGTTAGGTTGCCTTAGATTAGGATATACAACGTTATAGACGCATATAATGTGCCCACCGAGAAGTAGGGTCCGACACGCCTGGAATGTTGTAGAATAATACAACCGAGATGTTAGGTTGCCTTAGGTTAGGATATTTAACGTTATAGACGCATGTAATGTTACCACCGAGACGTAGGGACCGACACGCCTGGAATGTTGTCAAATGTTACATCCGAGATG
This sequence comes from Xylocopa violacea, assembly GCA_963969225.1. Lineage (NCBI taxonomy): Eukaryota > Metazoa > Arthropoda > Insecta > Hymenoptera > Apidae > Xylocopa > Xylocopa violacea. Next base: position 2,182 of record CAXAJV010000402.1, on the reverse strand, counting down.
TTAGGTTGCCTTAGGTTAGGATATATGACGTTACAGACGTATATACTGTTCCCTCCGGGAAGTAGGGTTCGACAGGCCAGGAATGTTGTCAAATATTGCATCCGAGATGTTAGGTTGCCTTAGATTATGATATATACCGTTATAGACGTATATACTGTTCCCTCCGAGAAGTAGGGTTCGACAGGCCAGGAATGTTGTCAAATATTGCATCCAAGATGTTAGGTTGCCTTAGATTAGGATATACAACGTTATAGACGCATATAATGTTCCCACCGAGAAGTAGGGTCCGACACGCCTGGAATGTTGTAGAATATTACATCCGAGATGTAAGGTTGCCTTAGGTTAGGATATATAACGTTATGGACGTATATACTGTTCCCACCGAGAAGTAGGGTCCGAAACGCCAGGAATGTTGTAAAATATTACATCCGACTTGTTACGTTGCCGTTATAGACGCATTAATGTTACCACCTAGACGTAGGGACCGACACGCCTGGAATGTTGTCAAATGTGACATCCGAGATGTTAGGTTACCTTAGGTTAGGATATATATCGTTATAGACGTATATACTGTTCCCACCGAGAGGTAGGGTTCGACAGGCAAGGAATGTTGTCAAATATTGCATCCGAGATGTTAGGTTGCCTTAGGTTAGGATATATAACGTTATAGACGCATGTAATGTTACCTCCGACACGTAGGGACCGACACGCCTGGAATGTTGTCAAATGTTACATCCGAGATGTTAGGTTGCCTTATGTTTGGATATATGACGCTACAGACGTATATACTGTTCCCTCCGAGAAGTAGGGTTCGACAGGCCAGGAATGTTGTCAAATATTGCATCCGAGATGTTAGGTTGCCTTAGATTAGGATATACAACGTTATAGACGCATATAATGTTCCCACCGAGAAGTAGGGACCGACACGCCTGGAATATTGTAGAATAATACATCCGAGATGTCAGGTTGCCTTAGGTTAGGATATATAACGTTATAGACGTATATACTGTTCCCTCCGAGAAGTAGGGTTCGACAGGCCAGGAATGTTTGCAAATATTGCATCCGAGATGTTAGGTTGCCTTAGATTAGGATATACAACGTTATAGACGCATATAATGTTCCCACCGAGAAGTAGGGTCCGACACGCCTGGAATGTTGTAGAATAGTACATCCGAGATGTCAGGTTGCCTTAGGTTAGGATATATAACGTTATAGACGTATATACTGTTCCCTCCGAGAAGTAGGGTTCGACAGGCCAGGAATGTTTGCAAATATTGCATCCGAGATGTTAGGTGGCCTTAGATTAGGATATACAACGTTATAGACGCATATAATGTTCCCACCGAGAAGTAGGGTCCGACACGCCTGGAATGTTGTAGAATAGTACATCCGAGATGTCAGGTTGCCTTAGGTTAGGATATATAACGTTATAGACGTATATACTGTTCCCTCTGAGAAGTAGGGTTCGACAGGCCAGGAATGTTGTCAAATATTGCACCCGAGATGTTAGGTTGCCTTAGATTAGGATATATACCGTTATAGACGCATGTAATGTTACCACCGAGACGTAGGGACCGACACGCCTGGAATGTTGTCAAATGTTACATCCGAGATGTCAGGTTGCCTTAGGTTAGGATATATAACGTTATAGACGTATATACTGTTCCCTCTGAGAAGTAGGGTTCGACAGGCCAGGAATGTTGTCAAATATTGCACCCGAGATGTTAGGTTGCCTTAGATTAGGATATATACCGTTATAGACGCATGTAATGTTACCACCGAGACGTAGGGACCGACACGCCTGGAATGTTGTCAAATGTTACATCCGAGATGTTAGGTTGCCTCAGGTTATGATATATGACGTTATAGACGTATATACTGTTCCCTCCGAGAAGTAGGGTCCGAAACGCCAGGAATGTTGTAAAATATTACATCCGACTTGTTACGTTGCCGTTATAGACGCATTAATGTTACCACCTAGACGTAGGGACCGACACGCCTGGAATGTTGTCAAATGTGACATCCGAGATGTTAGGTTACCTTAGGTTAGGATATATATCGTTATAGACGTATATACTGTTCCCACCGAGAGGTAGGGTTCGACAGGCAAGGATTGTTGTCAAATATTGCATCCGAGATGTTAGGTTGCCTTAGGTTAGGATATATAACGTTATAGACGCAT
>CAXAJV010000401.1:27500-31333 GCA_963969225.1 Xylocopa violacea | reverse complement strand
TCCTTCCGGTGTCTGGGCCTGGTGAGGTTTCCCGTGTTGAGTCAAATTAAGCCGCAGGCTCCACTCCTGGTGGTGCCCTTCCGTCAATTCCTTTAAGTTTCAGCTTTGCAACCATACTTCCCCCGGAACCCAAAAACTTTACTTTGGTTTCCCGGAAGCTGCCCGCCGAGTCATCGGAGGAACATCGGCGGATCGCTGGTTATCGTTTATGGTTAGAACTAGGGCGGTATCTGATCGCCTTCGAACCTCTAACTTTCGTTCTTGATTAATGAAAACATTTTTGGCAAATGCTTTCGCTTTAGTCCGTCTTGCGACGATCCAAGAATTTCACCTCTAACGTCGCAATACGAATGCCCCCATCTGTCCCTATTAATCATTACCTCGGGGTTCCGGAAACCAACAAAATAGAACCGAGGTCCTATTCCATTATTCCATGCACATAGTATTCAGGCGAAAATAGCCTGCTTTAAGCACTCTAATTTATTCAAAGTAAACGTACCGGCCCACCTCGACACTCAGTGAAGAGCACCGCGATGGGATGTCTGTTGGACCGCCCCGTGAGGAGCTAAGCCCACCGGTAGGACGTATCACATAATGCCAGTTAGACACCGCGAGCGGTGAACCGACACTGTGACACACAGATTCAACTACGAGCTTTTTAACCGCAACAACTTTAATATACGCTATTGGAGCTGGAATTACCGCGGCTGCTGGCACCAGACTTGCCCTCCAATTGATCCTCGTTAAAGGATTTAAAGTGTACTCATTCCGATTACGGGGCCTCGGATGAGTCCCGTATCGTTATTTTTCGTCACTACCTCCCCGTGCCGGGAGTGGGTAATTTGCGCGCCTGCTGCCTTCCTTGGATGTGGTAGCTGTTTCTCAGGCTCCCTCTCCGGAATCGAACCCTGATTCCCCGTTACCCGTTACAACCATGGTAGGCGCGGAACCTACCATCGACAGTTGATAAGGCAGACATTTGAAAGATTCGTCGCCGGTACTAAATGACCGTGCGATCAGCTGTGGGTTATTCAGAGTCACCAAAGCAAACGATGGACGCACGGGCGAACCGCACGCCACCGATTGGTTTTGATCTAATAAAAGCATTCCTCCCATCTCTGGTCGGAATTCTGATTTGCATGTATTAGCTCTAGAATTACCACAGTTATCCAAGTAATTTCGTGTACAATCTAAGAAACCATAACTGATTTAATGAGCCATTCGCGGTTTCACCTTAGTTCGGTATGTACTGAGACATGCATGGCTTAATCTTTGAGACAAGCATATGACTACTGGCAGGATCAACCAGGGAACCGTACCATGAGTCGTCTCTCTCTCTCTCTCCTCCTCCTCTTTTTCACCATCATCATCAACTCTTATAAGAGTAGTTTGCTCAACGTGTTTTTAGTCGTCGTCGGTTCTCTTAGAGACACCGATCGACGATACGAAATAATAATATATATATATGTATATCGTTCGAATATCGCAATATTCGTCATAGTTTTGTTCAGTGGATGCGGCTGACGGGTCTTTCGGACCTCGCTCGAGCACATTATTTATTTTTTGTATTTCGTAAAATGCATCCTCGGTTAGCACATATGTTCAATAATACCGAGGTATTGCATTTTTTCCTCCTCTCCTTTTCCTTTCTTTTCTTTTCTTTCGAGAATGAGACACTCCCAAAAATCGTACGTTCCCAAAATCGACTTCACAAGTCGCCTTCCAACTGAACCGTGTCGAGTAAGCGCGTATACACTTCGCGCTGAAAATATACATCGTCTTTACCACGGACATATCCCCTTGCGAGGACTTGTCGGGTATCGACGAGCAAGCGCGTATACAATTTTCACGCTGGTTATATATTTTTGGGCACATTTTTGTCATTTATTGAATACATATTGTCACCTTTAATCGTCTATAGCACGGACATCTCTTGCGAGAACATGCTGGGCATCGACGATGCAAGCGCGTATACGATTTGTCACCGCTTGTTATATCGGTGTACGGCACCTTTTATCGTCTATAGCACGGACATCTCTTTCACGCTGGGCATTAAGATAGCGCGTACAGAGAACATGCTGGGCATCGACGATGCAAGCGCGTATGCAATTTTCACGCTGGGCAAATATCGCCGAAAGCACGGACATCTCTTTCACGCTGGGCATTAAGATAGCGCGTACAGAGAACATGCTGGTCATCAAGGCGAGGAAGCGCGTACAATTGCGTCACGCTGATTTATCGTACACCTTTTTTCTCCATCGTCTATAGCACGAACATCTCTTGCGAGAACATGCTGGGCAACGACGATGGCAAGCGGTTATAATCGTGTCACGCTGTATTGTTTAATATGTATATAAAGAATACCTTTTATCGTCTAATGCGCGAACGCGTAGTACCTCTTGGCACTCCATTTGACTATAACAGAGATACTACACACGCTCTCACACGCTGGGCATTATGATAGCGCGTACAGAGAAGCGTGCTGTTCGGCATAGACGAGCAAGCGCGTACAATTGTGTCACGCTGAAGTATATTTTTGTATCTCGCCCTCCTCAGGCGAGCTGGCGCGTACCAAGTGCGCGCTGGGCATTCGACACGGGACACCTTTTGGAAGTTCGTCGAGAGACTCCTCTGTTTCGTAACAGATCGTGTCGAAATGACATATACCATTTATTCTTTTGCCTTCTTCAGTGGATGCTTATTTTTTATTTTTTGTTTCGTTCCTCAACTCAGTGGATGCTCATTTTTATTTTTTTTTGTTGAGGAACTTGTTTGGTATATCATCGGTGTATATCTATCTCCATATACACCTTTCATGCGTATAGCATATTATGGACATTTCGTACACACATCTGGTACGTCCAAAAATTCAATATGTATCTCTAGAGTCCGTTCCGAGAGCTCGGAGCGTAAAGATTTAGAATCGATGCAAGGAAGGTACAATTTAACCGAGTAAAACTCGGATAAATGGTCACCAACGTCACCGTTGGACGCTCGCCACATATGGGCCATTCGGTCAAAGACACCGACCCGTGGCAATGCAGTGTGGAGAAAATTCGACAACCGACACGGGACAGAGCAGTCGAGAACGTATTCTCGAGGAGCGGTGGACTGCTTCTCAACCGAAGTCATAGAATAGCCACGCGCCCGACGCTACTCCGCCCGGCCGGCTCGAACCGACCTGTCTCCTTATAGATACGGAACGGCCGGCCGGGCGGTCGGCGCCGGCCGGGCTAACGCACGGGCGCTTACGGTGGTAAACTCCAGCGGCGACCGACCGTCCGGAAAGGCTGCTGTAACTTAGTCGCGCGGAGGCGCAAGTATAAAGTGCTATTAACGTTGAACTTTTATGAACGGAAATTGTTTAAACATAATGAATATATACGGAAAAACATATTTCTAGAATATAACGAATTTTAATCGATTTTAACATTGAAAAAACGCAGTTATAAAATACGAAGTCAACGAAAAACACGAAAAATCGAAAATCTGACACGTACAAATGAATTCTACAATCAAATTAATCGATATTACGAAAAAAAAACCAAGCGTTTATATAAAAAAATTACCGATAAATTGACAAAAACCGCCAGTCGTGTCGGTTTCGGGAGACTAAAAATTATAAATTCGATTATAAATTCGACTAAACAATGCGCTAATAAATTCAATCAATAGCTTTCAATAAGGTTTCTGCAAAAAAATTGTTAGGTCAACGGTTTAATTTACGAGAAAATAGCGAAAAACCGCCGATCGTGTCGCTTCCGACCTCTCGTTGCGAATATTTTCTAAGTTCCCCGTCGTGTCGCTTCCGACCGCTCGGCGCGAATATTTTC
>CAXAJV010000401.1:12500-22500 GCA_963969225.1 Xylocopa violacea | reverse complement strand
TGGGGGCCGCGCCGGCCACCACGCACGCACTTTCCCACGATATCCGGCGATACGCGCCGGTAACCGCGATCAAAGCGCGGCGCTGCGCGGACCTGAGCACCCTCCACTCCCTCTCCGAGCACAGGTCGGCCCATCCCGCTGAGGCGTATGCCACTTTCGGGACGAATGCTCCCCTGTATATCCCGGCTAGGGAGTCGAAGCGAAGCCCCCAACTACTCCTCGCCAGCCTACTTAGTCTCGCGAACAGCGACCCGACCTTGTCGCTTATTTTCTGGCAATGCGTTCGGACGCGCATACCTTTATCGAACGTGACGCCTAGGTACTTAACCGCGGGTCTAAATTTTATCTTTGCGTCTCCTATACGGATGGTCGGTGGTCTACCGGCAAGGTCGGCTTTCGAAGGCCGAACGGCCTTGCGTTTTCTGTCGGGACGGGCGCCTCCTCTTCGACCTAAGATTTGCCGCTCGATCCAGCCACTCTTGAGGACAATTGCCTCCGTCTTTGTGGCCGAGATTTCGAGTTTGGCCGAGCTGCACCAGCTGAGGATTTGGTTCGCGACCTGTTGACCTTGGGTCTCGAGGTCGCGCCTACTATTTCCGCTTACTAGGACGAGAAGATCGTCCGCGTAAGCGATAAACCTATTCTCGACTGTGGTCTGAAGTGACCGCAGGAGATCGTCGAACATGAGGTTCCAGCAGGCGGGACCGAGTACGGAGCCTTGCGGACACCCCCTCGTCGCCTGCTTCGAAACCTGTTCGGAAGCTATCGAGATCTTAACCCGTCGGCCGTCGAAGTAATTAGAAATTACTCCGAAAACATTCCGAGGGCAGTCTCGCTCTCTAAGGGAATTCAAAACTAGGGGCCACCAGACGTTGTCGAAGGCCCCGGAGATGTCGAAGAGCATTGCCGCCACGTATCGATCCTGCGAGGCATCGACCAGGCGGCGCAACTCCACGATAGCGTCCTCCGTCGACTTTCCGGGCGTGAACCCGAATTGCCGGTCGGACACTTTTCCAGGCGCCAACGACGTCTGATAGAGGCGCTTCTTGAGAAGCTTTTCGAAAAGTTTACCTATCACTGAGAGGAGGCAGATCGGACGGTAGGATTTTGGATCCTTCTCGTCTTTCCCTTCCTTAAGAAGTACTCGTAGAGAGCCCTCCTTCCAGACGAAGGGAAAGACGCCCCATTGAAGGCATCCATTGAAAAGCCGCGTAATTTGGCCGGGAATGATTCTAACCGCGGTTTTCAGCGCGCGGACCTCGACGTGGTCCGGCCCTGGCGCTTTATTATTTTTGAATGTTCGAACGGTACCCACGACCTCTGCCTCCGTGATGGGGGCAGCGTCGGGAGTACCGGGCGCGATGCGTGCGCCTTCCCTAATGACACGTTGGTCCGGCGTGTCTTCTTCTTCCCGGTCGTCGGGAACGTGTGCCTCCAAGAGCAAGCTGGCTGTTTCGCGGCAATTCGATGTGACTTCACTACCACGCCGGAGAGTGCTGAGAACTCTCTCAACTCGGAGTTTCTTCGCCTGGTACTTGTATACGGTGCTCCAGGGCCCCGAGTTCCCGTTCGACGTAACAAATCGTCGCCAGCTTTCGAGCTTCGTCCGCTTCACCGTCCTACTGTATTCCCGCAAAGAAGAACGGTACTCTAGTAGTTTTGCCCGGCGGGCGGCTTCGTCTCTTTCCCTCTGGAAGGCACGACGTAGACGATACACGTGCTTTTTCTTTTTGGTTAACTCGCGAGTCCACCACGGGTTGGACTTTCTAAATACGCGTTTGCGTGGCATCGACGCGGCGCAGGCGTCAGTAATGACGCCTGTGAGCGTTTCCGCCATCTTCTCGACGTCTTCCATAGAGTCGAGCCGGAGGGCCTCAAGCCTCGATCTAGATAGATCGGCTAGGCGACCGCAGTAGCGCTCCCAATCGGCCCGACGAGTGTCGAACCGAGTGCTCGCACCACCCCGATCCGCCGCTTTGGCTCTCGGTACCCTCAGCCCGATATCTATGGCGTTGTGATCGCTATTGGCCCAACCGCACCTTACCTTCCAGCCCCTGACGAAAGGGAGCATGGATGGCGACGCCAGGGTTACATCGATGAAAGACTCACCCCTCGTCGACCAATAGGTGGGCGGCTGCCGAGCGTCATTCACAACTTCCATGCCAAACGATCGGATGAGCGCTTCGAACATCGCACCTCTTTCGTCTGTTCTCTGTGGCCCCCAGAGTGACGACCGAGCGTTGGCATCTACCGACACTATGAGTCTCTTCCCCCTCAGAGACTGAAACACCATCTCGAGGTGTCTGAGGTGCTCCTCGATTTCGTCGCTATACTGGAAATAGCATGATGCGACGTATATCGAGAAGCCGGGCGCTAGCACTTCTGCACACACACAGTGTTCCGTGCTTAGCTGCGAGACAAAAACCATCTCGAAGCGAGGGTTGCACACGGCAACCGCAGCCCACGGGAATTGTGAACTGACGGCCGCCACCCTCGCCCCGATCCCTAGTCCACTAACGGTGTGGCTCGCGCCCGAAGAACTGACGTATGGTTCCTGCAACAGCAGGACGTCTAAGTGCTTCGAGGCTACGAGCTGACGCACCTCGCCTGCAACTGTAGCTGAATGTTGCATGTTCAGCTGCAGTATCCTAATACCCGTGGTCTCGATTACGGACGGTGACGTCGTCGTCGACGTCGGTACGGTCGCGGACGCGGACGCGGGCGCGGTGGGGTTGTGGGGAGACGCGGTCGCGGAGGGAGGGTTCGCGGAGCTATCGCTTGATTTTATTTTTGTTCCTATCACAGACTCAGCCGGAGATACCGGATCCGACCTGAGTCTCGCGTCGCATTTCGTGATTCGTATCTGGACAGCGCGAAGGCTGATACCTAGAGGCCGCGCCAGAGTCGTGTGAGCAGAAGCACACCCGGTCGCGGCTTGGCGATGATGCCGAGGAGCGGCCGTCATCGAGCGCGTTACCGGGCGGCTTCGTTGCTCGACAATGGGGCCATCACCTGGGGGCGAGGTCTCGGGCCGAAGGATGTTCGCCCGCCTTGACCTATTCATCGCCACGATGACTCCTCCCGATCCTGCCCTCACCCGGAGATCCGAATGGAGGGCTATTTTACCTCCGGAGCATTTAGGATCGAATGAAGCCATCATGAAATTGCGTGAAAGGGGACTGATGCTTCATACGTGGAGTGAAGGTGGGGTCGTCACTCCCCATCGGCGCGCATCACACGCCGCTCTGCCTCTTGGTGCTTTCTCACGTTATCGGGACGGTGGGGTCGTTACTCCCCAACAGCGCGCACCGGCGCTGCCCTGCCGGGGCCGCGGTCTCCTGGTGCAAAACACCGGGAGACTCACGCGAGAGCCATAGAGTTCGAGGGTGATGCTTCATACGTGGAGTGAAGGTGGGGTCGTCACTCCCCATCGGCGCGCATCGCACGCCGCTCTGCCTCTTGGTGCTTTTTCACGAATCGGGGAGGTGGGGTCGTTACTCCCCAGCAGCGCGCACCGGCGCTGCCCTGCCTGGGCCGCGGTCTCCTGATGCAAGTATTCAGGAGACTCACGCGAGAGCCATTGAATTCGAGGGTGATGCTTCATACGTAGAGTGAAGGTGGGGTCGTCGCTCCCCATCGGCGCGCATCACACGCCGCTCTGCCTCTTGGTGCTTTCTCACGAATCGGGAAGGTGGGGTCGTTACTCCCCAACAGCGCGCACCGACGCTGCCCTGCCGGGGTGCACCTGAGTTCCGCAGTGAGCACTGCGGGCGGTACACGTGGGTGGGAACTCGTTGAGCTGGTAAGACGAAACGAGTTTCCGAGTAATTAGAAATAAGTTGTCGTTTGGACAATGAGCGGAGTCTCGACTTCGAGATAGGGTATCCACTGGTCGACCGTCCGAGCGTTCGATACGCTCGGTTGGTCGACTGGGACCCATGCGATGACCGATCCGTGGGTCGGCCACCTGATTGTTTAGACTAGGGCATTTTTGCCCTTTTCGAGACTCGACGGGAGACTGTTTGGTCTCCCAGCCTTAGCCAAATACGAGCCAGGCCGTAGTCGCGCAAATACCTTGAGGAGTGATCGGCCGGAAGTCGACAAACTGCCTGTTAACTGACATCTAGACGTGCTCGCACTTTACGTTTTTGTGGGGCCTCGTCTAGCTGACAAGACGAATCCCCTACGCAATTTTCGAGTTTTTCGTGCTCGAGGTCTCACTAGACACTCGAGACACAGATGCCAGGGGCTAGTTGCCTGCTTATGTCGACAGGATGAGTTTATCAGGTCACTGAGTGCCCACTTCTACTGAATTTTTCACCATCACTCACCGTTCCTGTTTCGACGGCTGACTAGACCGACCACTCTTCAGCTTCGGAGGGTGGGGTCGCCACTCCCCAACGGTGTGCACGATCACCGTTCCGTGCCCGAAGATAGGGACAGGTTTGGGAATCTCGTTAATCCATTCATGCGCGTCACTAATTAGATGACGAGGCATTTGGCTAATTACTGTACTGACCCTCGGAAGGAGAGTCAGTAGACTTCCGAGGTTTAACCCCCTCGTAGGGTATATAACAATAAATAAATAACAAAAAGATCTAATACGCGAGCCTACTTTCTAGCGCCGCTGCCACGAGATCTGCCCGCGAACTTGGAAAAACTAGGAACGGGGACCCTTTCGGGAGGCGAACTTGGCCACACACCGAAGTGTGCGCACAGGGAAACCACGCGTAGGTGTCGCCCCGGGTTCTCCATGCATAGAACCCGCCCCGCGCCCTACTATACAAAAGTATAGTAGAACTCGCTCCGCTCGGTGTAAAGGGCCGAGACGGGCTGACATTAAAACTTCAGCTGGCAGCTGCTTCGTCTATATGGTTTGCTTTGCCTTGCGGCTGCGTTTTAGGGCATGCTGTTAGTATGTAAAATATCATCTGGCCTTATTGGCTTGGTCAATTGTAAAATTGCCGTCATCCAGCCCGAAGGCAGTCAATTGTCGATTAGTAAAATGACTGGCATGCATGTCCCTTTTATAAAAACCATCCACCATTGGTTTCGTCAAAGATAAAATAATAAATAAATAAGTAAAATAAATAAATAAATAAATAAATAAATAAATAAATAACTAATTTATAACGACTACATCATGTAGTCGTAGTCAATGAATTCATTAGCCATTTCAATCGACGACCGGAGGGCAATCAGTGAGGCCGTCAAAACATCTTTTGGCTTGAGACCCAGGAGCTTAAGGTTTTCTTTTGTATACCTGGGTACCGCTCCCCTACACCCAATTACCACGGGTACCACTTCTGCGGTACGGCCGTTCAGTTTTGCTTTTATAAATTCTGCAGTATCTTTGTATTTCTTAATTTTTTCCTTATATGCGTTTCGGAGATTCTCTTTGTCTTCATAGCGTATTGTTACGTCTACTACATAAAGCCTTTCCTGGTCTTTAATAACCAGATCCGGCTTTCTTAACTCTCCGACCACATTGATTACTGGTTCTTCGAATACTGCACATCTCTTAGGTAATTTGTCTATTATTAACTTGCATACTTCGTTGTGCCTTTTAATTCTTTTTGGCTTTGTATGGGAGCAGTTCCCCAGTATATGCCCCAGGGTCTCAGCCTGGACGCCACAACGCCTACATAAATACTCTCTTTCATTGTTTGCACGTCGCATCGCGACTCTTGTCCCAAAAGTGTTGGTTCTTAGCCGTATGGCGTCCAGATATCTGGACGGCCTCAGCAGCTCAGGGTTGTACAGCCACTGGTTTCCGACCTTATCTCCAAAGAATTCATGTACACCCTGGCCCTGGGAGACGAGCTGTCTCCACTTCTCTGTATCTCTTTTACGAAGGGCCTTCCGCGTATCCTCTATGGTTTCCATACTTGTTGGCCATTGGCACCCAACCGACGCTGCGTATTTCTTAATTATATCCTCCTGCCCAGCGTACGCACTTCGTACTGCTGCATCATCGGAATTCCTCATCTTAAGGGCATTCCTCAGCTTAGCTAATTTAACTATATTAGCCACCCTCTGGATGCCTAGACCACCATGGCTTTTACTTGTATATATTATTCCATCCGTCGTCGACGGATGGAGGTGGAGTATACCTTTAATTATTTGCTTAACGCCATGGTCTATTTGGTCCAGGACACCCAGGGGTGGCGGATTTGCCACTAATTTATGGATGTACCTGGGCAGGAGGTACGTCCTTATTAGATTAATTTTCTGATGGGGCTTTAGCCTCATTCCTTTCACGCAGCTAGCCGCGTTCACTATTTCTTTGGCTGAGGAACGTTGAAGGCCCCTCCAGGGATCTACGTTTACTCCCAGATATTTAAAAATTAGCTCCGGATCGGCATGAGGAACCGCCTGCCGTCCCATAGTCAATTCCGGGTCTACTAAGTGCCATGTCTTATTTCCGCTGACGACCTGGAATGTATGGCATTTATCAACCGCCACTTTCATATTTAATTTATCCAGGTATTTGAAAAGCTTATCGTTTTGCTTCTGTGCTTCCTCTTTGCTTTTGGCCAGAAGCACCAGGTCGTCAGCGAAGGCTAGAATGGAGACATTCTCGTCTCCCACTTCGATGCCCTCCGTCGTCTCGTCTATGCTCCCTATAATAGGGTCCATCACCAGGTTAAAAAGGAGCGGAGACAATGGGTCTCCTTGCTTAACTCCTCGAAGCAGGTCCACGTCAAGAGTCTCGCCTCCCTTGCATGTTATAATTGTTCTTATATTTTTGTATGAATTTTGAATATATTCGCAGGCAGCGGTCGGAACACCTTTCATGGCTAATCCGACGCCCAGCATGCTGTGGGGTACTGTGTCAAATGCTTTTGATACGTCCACCACCGTAATCACTCCGCCGCCCTGTTCTTTCATACTTGACAGGGCACTGCTTAAGATGGCTATATTGTTTTTGCACCCATCTTCGCTTGTAAATCCCTTCTGCCTTCGGTGTTGTTTAATGTGACACCTAAGTCTTTTGTCAATCATTGCCGAGAACATTCTACTTAGTAGGGACCCGATTGTAATTGGTCTCCAATTGCTTACCTCTTCCACGCTCTTCCCCGGCTTGGGGATGAGCGTGGTTCGGTTTTTCTTCCATTGCGATGGATAAATTCGGCTCATTAACAGAAGGTTACAAATCTTTGCCAATATTTGCAGTGCCCCGTCCTGCCGGAGGTGGATCTTTTTAATTCCGTCTATTCCAGGCGCGGTCGTATTTTTAATCTTTTTAAATTTTTCAATTATTTCCCCCACAGTAACGGGCGTCCATAGCTGTTCCATTGTATAAGTACTATTATTACGCCGTGTGCTATTTATTGAGGCTTGGGGTCCTGCCTTTCCCCAAAGATCTCCATATAGTGGACCCACTTCGTTTTTGCTTGGAGGCTCCACTGCCTCCTTGTCATTTATAGGTTTTCCCGCTATAGCTAGATCCAGAAGCTTCCTCGGGCATCTCTTATAGAGCTCCTGGTATCTAGCATACTCAAATTTCTTATATTTTGCCCGTCTGCTTATATTATTTCTCCCAGTCTTATTTTTCTTTTTAGAGCCGTTATTACCTTCTTTTTGGCTCTCATGAACACCTTCCTTCAGCATATCTGTAAACTGCTGCACAATAGTGTTCACTTCAATTTCATCGACCACCTCCTGGCCAGCCACCTCCATGATCTTATCTTCAATAAGTTTAAATTTATTTTCATTGTCGAGGTGGCTGACTCGTACACTCTCCCGTAGGAGCTCTTTCCAATGTATGACTTCTCGCTCCACGTAAATATCGTCATCGAGTTCCTCAGTGGCCGATTCGTATTCCGAGCTGCCAGAGTCTCCACCCGAGGAAGCTTCTGGTTCAGCTATAGTTTCCTCCCTCCTGGCGGGCAGCAGCCTCCTTTTGTCGCTAATTTGTTTCACTGTTTTATTTGGTAGGAATTCTCTTATTGCCACATTTGGTTGTGCTAGGTTTTTAAAACGTTCATTCAATTGCACCAGGAGGTCCACCTCCTCCTGAGACCAGGCCGAGGCTCGATTGCCTGGTCTGTTCCTACCTTGGCTGCTGCTTGCCATAGCTCTCTTTTCGTTTCTCACAGCAGGGTGTTTAAACCGCTCGTGCTGCGAGAGCCCGCGCTGCGAAGCAAAGGTCGCCCCACAGCGATCGCATTTCAACCCCGAGTCGCTCTGATGTTCTGAGCGTCCTCTGCATTTTGGCAGATGACACCGGCACCCATGAAGCTTCTCAAACTCCTTGAGGCACTCGGCGCATCTCCATTTTATTGTGACTCGGGGGTGCTGCTGTTCTGCATGGTCCTTAAACAGCGACTCCTGCAGGAACCTCCGATCCTGCCCCTTTGCTTCGCATGACCGACATTTAATAGGCCCGCCAAGAGGAAGGTCCACACATTGTCCATGCTCATAGTCCGTGCACATGCCAGGTTCGTCAACTATGGCCCTCCGATCTACAGCGGACAAGTCCGCCACGGAGACCCCAGGGCCGGGGGCCTCCGTGTCCGAGGCTTCACCATACCTATTCGCCATTTCTAAAAGCGTTATAACCCAAACAACTAATCCATACCATGCCCACTCATTACCAAATACAAAGCCAGGTCGTCATGCAACAATCCAGGGGAGTGATCGACCCATCGACCGACGGACAGCTTTATCGCACTTATTTGTCTGACATCTGGTCTCGCATGGCAAGATGTTAAGTGCCAGAAGCGTACCACGCTCGAGGTCCCGTTTGACGCTCGAGACTCAGATGCCAGAGGCGCACTACCTGCTCGAGCAGGTAGGGTGTTTAATCCGGGCACTTCGTGCCCTCTCCTACAGAATTTACCATCACTCACCGGCTTATACTTCCATGTCCTGTCGGCCAACACGGCCAATCACTCCCCAGCTCGGAAGGTGGGGTCGCCACTCCCCAACGGTGTGCACCAGCACCGCTCCGTGCCTTAAGAGAGTCATAGTTACTCCCGCCGTTTACCCGCGCTTTTTTGAATTTCTTCACGTTGACATTCAGAGCACTGGGCAGAAATCACATTGCGTCAACACCCTTGGGGGCCATCGCAATGCTTTGTTTTAATTAGACAGTCGGATTCCCCTGGTCCGTGCCAGTTCTGAGCCGAGCGTTGAATGGCGGCCGAAGAGGACGACAAGATACGGCGAACCGCCTCTGAAGCCTCGCAGCAAGGAAGATCCGTGGGAGGCCAAGGCACGGGACCGAGCTCGGATTCCGGGTTACGCATGCACGAAGCAGCGGCCCGTTCAGCTCGCCCAGGCCCGGCACGTCAGCCAAACCCACTTCCCGACCAAGCCCGACACGCCCCGCTCCTCAGAGCCAATCCTTATTCCGAAGTTACGGATCCAATTTGCCGACTTCCCTTACCTACATTAATCTATCGACTAGAGGCTCTTCACCTTGGAGACCTGCTGCGGATATGGGTACGAACCGGCGCGACACCTCCACGTGGCCCTCTCCTGGATTTTCAAGGTCCGAGGGGAAGATGCGGACACCGCCGCAACTGCGGTGCTCTTCGCGTTCCAAACCCTATCTCCCTGCTAGAGGTTTCCAGGGAACTCGAACGCTTATACAGAAAAGAAAACTCTCCCCGCATCTCCCGACGGCGTCTCCAGGTCATTTTGGGTTACCCCGACGAACACTCTTATGAGGGCCCGGATTGGTATACGGTTCCGCTGCCGGGTTCCGGAATAGGAACCGGATTCCCTTTCGCCCAATGGGTGTGTGTCTTTCGCTCACTTTTTCAATTCAATTCAAATTCGATAGCATTTTTGTATATGCTTTTAGGACACCACATTTACGTAAGATTTCTCTTAGGGCTTAGGATCGACTGACTCGTGTGCAACGGCTGTTCACACGAAACCCTTCTCCACATCAGTCCTCCAGGTCCTCGCTGGAGTATTTGCTACTACCACCAAGATCTGCACCGACGGCGGCTCCAGGCAGGCTCACGCCCAGACCCTTCTGCGCACA
>CAXAJV010000401.1:7500-10000 GCA_963969225.1 Xylocopa violacea | reverse complement strand
TGGGCACAATCTCTTCCCGTATCTACTTCTCTAAACGACTCTCCTCGTTGCGCGTGGCGTTACCGATTCGAGTTCTGTGCTTCGGAATCTGCGGACGCGCGTCACAGGCCAGAAACGTTACAATCGACCATATATATATATATACCAAATGTTCCGATCGACACCGGGCTGACAGACAGAGGCAGCACACCGAGGACGCACGGTAAATTCGAGTCTCGACGAACGTGGCTGGGGTCAGATTCGAACATCCCAAGATCATCAGCGTTCGAAGAGGAAATGCGTCCCCGTGCGCGCGTTTGTCTGTGGTCCCCGACAATCGACGGCATATGGAAATAAAATTCGAGATCGACTTCGGCAACGACGGCCTATATACATTGTATGTATTCGAGTGACGGTCCGCTCAATTTCTTCCTTACACAAAACATGGTATACGCGCACAACGCGCGGAGAGAGCAGAGAGAGAACGGGTTATTCTGATGATTGAACGCAACAACACCCTGGGGCTGTGCGAACTTCGAACGATCGGATGCGCATCATCGTCCCTCACGTTACGACGATGTCGCTCGCTCTCTCTTTCTTGTATATTCTCTTCTCTCTCTCGACCGAGTTCCCAACAATTCGATTCTCTCAGTCTTGCGGCAAAAGAAAAATTCATTTTAAACGACGTCGAGCGCGCGGCATATCAATCGTGCGTTAAAGAGACGCGCGAAGAGTGGTCATGGTGTGTGGCGGGTGTGCGAATTTGGAATACGGAACAAAATCGGCAGTCGAAACACGAAGCGGTTCCCCGTGGGCGGTCGTCCGGTTAAACGAACGACTCACGACGCCACGAAGAACTCGCGCGAGTCCGTGATCGACACCGTCGATTTCCGTGAACCCGTTTAACGCACGCCGCACGCGCGCACACGTTACACCAGTCGCATATAGTCTCGGGGCACGGCCACAGACGACTCGGACGAACGTCCAACGATCGCTCGTACGTCGCGTATCGCTCCTCTTTTTCCCTTTCGGTGCGCCCGAACTCAGAAACGTTCGTAAATGGAATTCGAATGAACGACGGCGGGCAGATTCGAGCACCGGAGAGAAAAGATTCGACGAAACGCAACGCAAGCAGTATTCTGGTTACGTGAACGACCCTCAGCTAGGCGTGGTCCAGGAATTGTATCCGTGGACCGCAATGTGCGTTCGAAATGTCGATGTTCATGTGTCCTGCAGTTCACACGTTGACGCGCAATTAGCTGCGTTCTTCATCGACCCACGAGCCAAGTGATCCACCGTTCAGGGTAATCGTATATGTATATTTTTTATTAATTGTTAAGTCTCTTCGTACTAAGTTTCGAACAAGTCGAGACCCAAACGTCTCCGGCGAAGGAGACGCGGGCGTCGCCCGAATTCTCGGCGACACGATACCGTCCTACGGATGAAACGGACACGCCTGTTTCAGGGTGTTTAGGATACATCCTTTCGGATTCACGCCAGTGTGCCACGCGTCCAGGTAGATAAAATTTTTCGAAAATTCGTTAGGACTCTTCTTCGCGCGTATCGCGCAGACCCTCGAGGCGGTCCCCCCTTCCTCCCGACAACACGAAGCGAGCTTGTAAAATTCGATCTCGCAACGGCGGGTTTATTAAGGGACTCTCGACAACGAGGAAGAATACGCAAACGCGAATATATCGTCGTCCCCTCTGAACGAATGGCACGTGGAAGTGAATACAAAAAAAAAAAAAAAGAAAGATATCCAACACCCATCGGCGTATTGCTTTCGAGAAGTTGACGACGTTCGTACAGGTAAGTCGTAAAATATCGATGGGACTCGCCGTGAAACCTCGAAGCGGTCTATAATTTTACCCACCCGACAACACGAAGCGAGCATAAAAAATTATTCGATCTCGCAACGGCGGGTGTGTTTCCAGACTCGCGACAACGAGGCTTCGCTCGGCGAAGCGGTCCCCTCTGAACGAACGACACGATCAAAACCCGAACACAGGTGCGTGGTACAAGTTCCTCAAATTCCACGATCCACTGCACGATCTGTGCTTCAGAGCTCAGGTGATAAAAAAAAAAAAAAATTCGTTGGGACTCGGCCGCCAAAGCCTCGAGCGGTCTACCGTTTTTTCCCGGCAACACGAAGCGAGTATAAATTATTCGATCTCGCAACGGCCGGTTTCTCAGACTCGCGACAACGAGGCTATGGCAAAAAGCAAGTCCCCTCTGAGCTTGCAGCACAATTGTGAAACGGGAAAACGAACAAGTACCAGCGGCGTATTGCTTTCACGCAGAGACGCAAAATAATGGTACACACTCGACCTGTCGAATATGCAAAGTCGACGACATAACTTACCGTTCGGGTAAGAAAAATTCGTTAGGACTCGTCGGTTAACAACACCAACACCTCGAGCGCGGTCTGTATAATTTTATTTACCCGACAACACGAAGCGAGCATAATAAATGAGATTCGATCTCGCAACGGCGGGTTCATTATACAGACCCTAATCGCCAA
>CAXAJV010000401.1:0-2500 GCA_963969225.1 Xylocopa violacea | reverse complement strand
TATTTCGTAAAATGCATCCTCGGTTAGCACATATGTTCAATAATACCGAGGTATTGCATTTTTTCCTCCTCTCCTTTTCCTTTCTTTTCTTTTCTTTCGAGAATGAGACACTCCCAAAAATCGTACGTTCCCAAAATCGACTTCACAAGTCGCCTTCCAACTGAACCGTGTCGAGTAAGCGCGTATACACTTCGCGCTGAAAATATACATCGTCTTTACCACGGACATATCCCCTTGCGAGGACTTGTCGGGTATCGACGAGCAAGCGCGTATACAATTTTCACGCTGGTTATATATTTTTGGGCACATTTTTGTCATTTATTGAATACATATTGTCACCTTTAATCGTCTATAGCACGGACATCTCTTGCGAGAACATGCTGGGCATCGACGATGCAAGCGCGTATACGATTTGTCACCGCTTGTTATATCGGTGTACGGCACCTTTTATCGTCTATAGCACGGACATCTCTTTCACGCTGGGCATTAAGATAGCGCGTACAGAGAACATGCTGGGCATCGACGATGCAAGCGCGTATGCAATTTTCACGCTGGGCAAATATCGCCGAAAGCACGGACATCTCTTTCACGCTGGGCATTAAGATAGCGCGTACAGAGAACATGCTGGTCATCAAGGCGAGGAAGCGCGTACAATTGCGTCACGCTGATTTATCGTACACCTTTTTTCTCCATCGTCTATAGCACGAACATCTCTTGCGAGAACATGCTGGGCAACGACGATGGCAAGCGGTTATAATCGTGTCACGCTGTATTGTTTAATATGTATATAAAGAATACCTTTTATCGTCTAATGCGCGAACGCGTAGTACCTCTTGGCACTCCATTTGACTATAACAGAGATACTACACACGCTCTCACACGCTGGGCATTATGATAGCGCGTACAGAGAAGCGTGCTGTTCGGCATAGACGAGCAAGCGCGTACAATTGTGTCACGCTGAAGTATATTTTTGTATCTCGCCCTCCTCAGGCGAGCTGGCGCGTACCAAGTGCGCGCTGGGCATTCGACACGGGACACCTTTTGGAAGTTCGTCGAGAGACTCCTCTGTTTCGTAACAGATCGTGTCGAAATGACATATACCATTTATTCTTTTGCCTTCTTCAGTGGATGCTTATTTTTTATTTTTTGTTTCGTTCCTCAACTCAGTGGATGCTCATTTTTATTTTTTTTTGTTGAGGAACTTGTTTGGTATATCATCGGTGTATATCTATCTCCATATACACCTTTCATGCGTATAGCATATTATGGACATTTCGTACACACATCTGGTACGTCCAAAAATTCAATATGTATCTCTAGAGTCCGTTCCGAGAGCTCGGAGCGTAAAGATTTAGAATCGATGCAAGGAAGGTACAATTTAACCGAGTAAAACTCGGATAAATGGTCACCAACGTCACCGTTGGACGCTCGCCACATATGGGCCATTCGGTCAAAGACACCGACCCGTGGCAATGCAGTGTGGAGAAAATTCGACAACCGACACGGGACAGAGCAGTCGAGAACGTATTCTCGAGGAGCGGTGGACTGCTTCTCAACCGAAGTCATAGAATAGCCACGCGCCCGACGCTACTCCGCCCGGCCGGCTCGAACCGACCTGTCTCCTTATAGATACGGAACGGCCGGCCGGGCGGTCGGCGCCGGCCGGGCTAACGCACGGGCGCTTACGGTGGTAAACTCCAGCGGCGACCGACCGTCCGGAAAGGCTGCTGTAACTTAGTCGCGCGGAGGCGCAAGTATAAAGTGCTATTAACGTTGAACTTTTATGAACGGAAATTGTTTAAACATAATGAATATATACGGAAAAACATATTTCTAGAATATAACGAATTTTAATCGATTTTAACATTGAAAAAACGCAGTTATAAAATACGAAGTCAACGAAAAACACGAAAAATCGAAAATCTGACACGTACAAATGAATTCTACAATCAAATTAATCGATATTACGAAAAAAAAACCAAGCGTTTATATAAAAAAATTACCGATAAATTGACAAAAACCGCCAGTCGTGTCGGTTTCGGGAGACTAAAAATTATAAATTCGACTAAACAATGCGCTAATAAATTCAATCAATAGCTTTCAATAAGGTTTCTGCAAAAAAATTGTTAGGTCAACGGTTTAATTTACGAGAAAATAGCGAAAAACCGCCGATCGTGTCGCTTCCGACCTCTCGTTGCGAATATTTTCTAAGTTCCCCGTCGTGTCGCTTCCGACCGCTCGGCGCGAATATTTTCTAAGTTCCCCGTCGTGTCGCTTCCGACCGCTCGGCGCGAATATTTTCTAAGTTCCCCGCCGTGTCGCTTCCGACCGCTCGGCGCGAATATTTTCTAAGTTCCCCGCCGTGTCGCTTCCGACCGCTCGGCGCGAATATTTTCTAAGTTCCCGGTCATGTCGCTTCCGACCTCTCGGTGGGAATATTTTACAATTTCACGGTCATGTCGCTTCCGACCTCTCGGTGGGAATATTTTACAATTTCACG
>CAXAJV010000400.1:27500-32892 GCA_963969225.1 Xylocopa violacea | reverse complement strand
ACGCGCTATCTCAGAGTACATCACCGGAACGTTCGCCGATGGCGGTGTGCCCTCGCCGTGGAACCGCAAGGGTCCACCGGGGCATCGCGCACCATCGGGAGCCAGTCTCGTCGTCGATGAATCTCTCCATTCGATCTTTTGGGTTTCTCAGGTTTACCCCTGAACGGTTTCACGTACTCTTGAACTCTCTCTTCAAAGTTCTTTTCAACTTTCCCTCACGGTACTTGTTCGCTATCGGTCTCGTGGTCGTATTTAGCCTTAGATGGAGTTTACCACCCACTTAGGGCTGCACTCTCAAGCAACCCGACTCTAAGGAGAGATCCTCCCGAGACGCGTTCCGGTCTCTACGGGCCTGGCACCCTCTGTGGGTAAATGGCCCCATTCAAGATGGACTTGGACGCGATTCGATGTCTCGGGATAAACGGATCCTCCCGAACACTACATTTCCCAGCGGCGGAACCGCGGGATTCAGTGCTGGGCTCATTCCTGTTCGCTCGCAGCTACTAAGGAAATCCTGGTTAGTTTCTTTTCCTCCGCTTAGTAATATGCTTAAATTCAGCGGGTAATCTCACCTAATCTGAGGTCGTCTCTACGTGAAACACGAAATTCGTTCGTGCCGTGAAGCCGCTTTTTTTTTTTTTGCACTGCGAGACACGTTAAGGAACCCGCGTCTATTTGGTCAGAGAGAAGGTATTATAAATCCCGTTTTCTTTCGGGAAAACGGGAAAAAAAAAAAAATTCGACAACATACAAGAGAGATGATTACGGAGCTTCGACGCACGGGGACGGCAGACGACGAAAAGAACTTTCGTCGTCTCCGACGCAGCGATCCTTTCATTTACCGCTCGATTACCACAAAACTCCGCCGTTCTTCTCGGCGAAGCGTTTTGCGCACCGCGCCAATGTCATTCGTGTCGGTTCTCGGATTCGTAATGCATACGAGACGCTCGCTGGACAACCAAGTTGCCGGCGATTTTTAACATCCGTCCTCTCTTATCGTAGCTATGAACGATTATAAATAATTCCAGCGGTTCCACCTTCCGCGCGTAACACGCAGAGATCGAAACGGAGCGGCTCCTTTTCCCCGATTTATCACCCTGATCCGTCGGAACGACGGATAGGCCGAGTTGGAGCGCGCCCACGCGAATCTCTCTGCTGCGTGGAACGGGAAATAAAAAAAAAAAGGAACGCACGCGTGGAATTACATAACCAAGCTGCGCTTTCCGGGGACTGGATGACCGGCTTTTTGATCGCGCGGTCCCGTCTCGACAACGAAGACATGGGGTGACCAACAACTTGTGGCACCGAGCAGCACCTCGTCGAAGTATAACTTCGAGCCTCGCCAATGGGGTGGGCACAATCTCTTCCCGTATCTACTTCTCTAAACGACTCTCCTCGTTGCGCGTGGCGTTACCGATTCGAGTTCTGTGCTTCGGAATCTGCGGACGCGCGTCACAGGCCAGAAACGTTACAATCGACCATATATATATATATACCAAATGTTCCGATCGACACCGGGCTGACAGACAGAGGCAGCACACCGAGGACGCACGGTAAATTCGAGTCTCGACGAACGTGGCTGGGGTCAGATTCGAACATCCCAAGATCATCAGCGTTCGAAGAGGAAATGCGTCCCCGTGCGCGCGTTTGTCTGTGGTCCCCGACAATCGACGGCATATGGAAATAAAATTCGAGATCGACTTCGGCAACGACGGCCTATATACATTGTATGTATTCGAGTGACGGTCCGCTCAATTTCTTCCTTACACAAAACATGGTATACGCGCACAACGCGCGGAGAGAGCAGAGAGAGAACGGGTTATTCTGATGATTGAACGCAACAACACCCTGGGGCTGTGCGAACTTCGAACGATCGGATGCGCATCATCGTCCCTCACGTTACGACGATGTCGCTCGCTCTCTCTTTCTTGCATATTCTCTTCTCTCTCTCGACCGAGTTCCCAACAATTCGATTCTCTCAGTCTTGCGGCAAAAGAAAAATTCATTTTAAACGACGTCGAGCGCGCGGCATATCAATCGTGCGTTAAAGAGACGCGCGAAGAGTGGTCATGGTGTGTGGCGGGTGTGCGAATTTGGAATACGGAACAAAATCGGCAGTCGAAACACGAAGCGGTTCCCCGTGGGCGGTCGTCCGGTTAAACGAACGACTCACGACGCCACGAAGAACTCGCGCGAGTCCGTGATCGACACCGTCGATTTCCGTGAACCCGTTTAACGCACGCCGCACGCGCGCACACGTTACACCAGTCGCATATAGTCTCGGGGCACGGCCACAGACGACTCGGACGAACGTCCAACGATCGCTCGTACGTCGCGTATCGCTCCTCTTTTTCCCTTTCGGTGCGCCCGAACTCAGAAACGTTCGTAAATGGAATTCGAATGAACGACGGCGGGCAGATTCGAGCACCGGAGAGAAAAGATTCGACGAAACGCAACGCAAGCAGTATTCTGGTTACGTGAACGACCCTCAGCTAGGCGTGGTCCAGGAATTGTATCCGTGGACCGCAATGTGCGTTCGAAATGTCGATGTTCATGTGTCCTGCAGTTCACACGTTGACGCGCAATTAGCTGCGTTCTTCATCGACCCACGAGCCAAGTGATCCACCGTTCAGGGTAATCGTATATGTATATTTTTTATTAATTGTTAAGTCTCTTCGTACTAAGTTTCGAACAAGTCGAGACCCAAACGTCTCCGGCGAAGGAGACGCGGGCGTCGCCCGAATTCTCGGCGACACGATACCGTCCTACGGATGAAACGGACACGCCTGTTTCAGGGTGTTTAGGATACATCCTTTCGGATTCACGCCAGTGTGCCACGCGTCCAGGTAGATAAAATTTTTCGAAAATTCGTTAGGACTCTTCTTCGCGCGTATCGCGCAGACCCTCGAGGCGGTCCCCCCTTCCTCCCGACAACACGAAGCGAGCTTGTAAAATTCGATCTCGCAACGGCGGGTTTATTAAGGGACTCTCGACAACGAGGAAGAATACGCAAACGCGAATATATCGTCGTCCCCTCTGAACGAATGGCACGTGGAAGTGAATACAAAAAAAAAAAAAAAAGAAAGATATCCAACACCCAGCGGCGTATTGCTTTCGAGAAGTTGACGACGTTCGTACAGGTAAGTCGTAAAATATCGATGGGACTCGCCGTGAAACCTCGAAGCGGTCTATAATTTTACCCACCCGACAACACGAAGCGAGCATAAAAAATTATTCGATCTCGCAACGGCGGGTGTGTTTCCAGACTCGCGACAACGAGGCTTCGCTCGGCGAAGCGGTCCCCTCTGAACGAACGACACGATCAAAACCCGAACACAGGTGCGTGGTACAAGTTCCTCAAATTCCACGATCCACTGCACGATCTGTGCTTCAGAGCTCAGGTGATAAAAAAAAAAAAAAATTCGTTGGGACTCGGCCGCCAAAGCCTCGAGCGGTCTACCGTTTTTCCCCGGCAACACGAAGCGAGTATAAATTATTCGATCTCGCAACGGCCGGTTTCTCAGACTCTCGACAACGAGGCTATGGCAAAAAGCAAGTCCCCTCTGAGCTTGCAGCACAATTGTGAAACGGGAAAACGAACAAGTACCAGCGGCGTATTGCTTTCACGCAGAGACGCAAAATAATGGTACACACTCGACCTGTCGAATATGCAAAGTCGACGACATAACTTACCGTTCGGGTAAGAAAAATTCGTTAGGACTCGTCGGTTAACAACACCAACACCTCGAGCGCGGTCTGTATAATTTTATTTACCCGACAACACGAAGCGAGCATAATAAATGAGATTCGATCTCGCAACGGCGGGTTCATTATACAGACTCTAATCGCCAACGAGGCTTGGCCCGACGAATCGTCCCCTCCGAACGGAACGGTACGATCGACATTAACACAACCAGGGTACGCGGCGCGACACCACGCTCTTAACGAATTCGAAGTCGACGACGATCGTCGTTCGGGTAAAGATTCGTTGGGACTCGCCGTCGTACACAGCCTCGAGGCGGTCTGTTTCACCCGACAACGCGAAGCGAGCATAATATTGTTCGATCTCGCAACGGCACGGGTTTTCACAGACTCTCGACAACGAGGCTTGGCGGCGACGAATCGTCCCCTCCGAACGGAACGGTACGATCGACTAAAACAGGATACGCGCGACACACGCTCTTAAAGGAATTCGAAGTCGACGACGGCGCGTCCGTTCGGGTGAAGATTCGTTGGGACTCGCCGCACGCGCAGCCTCTGAGCGGTCCAATTTAACCTGCGACACGAAGCGAGCATAAAATGGTTCGATCTCGCAACGGCAACGGGTTTTCATAGACTCTATGAGAGCGAGGCTTGGCGGCGACGAATCGTCCCCTCCGAACGGAACGGTACGATCGACTAAAACAGGATACGCGCGACACACGCTCTTAAAAGAAATCGAAGTCGACGACGGCGCGTCCGTTCGGGTGAATGATTCGTTGGGACTCGCCGCACGCGCAGCCTCTGAGCGGTCCAATTTAACCTGCGACACGAAGCGAGCATAAAATTGTTCGATCTCGCAACGGCAACGGGTTTTCAGACACTCAACAACGAGGCTTGGCGGCGACGAATCGTCCCCTCCGAACGAAACGGTACGGTACGATCGACTGGTATAAAAGAGCGGGCGACACACGATCCTGCGAATTCGAGATCGACGACGGTACACGTTCATCGTTCGGGTGAAGATTCGTTGGGACTCGCCGCGCGCGCAGCCTCGAAGCGGTCCAATTTAACCTGCGACACGAAGCGAGCATAAAATTGTTCGATCTCGCAACGGCACGGGTTTTCACAGACTCTCGACAACGAGGCTTGGCGGCGACGAATCGTCCCCTCCGAACGAAACGGTACGGTACGATCGACTGGTATAAAAGAGCGGGCGACACACGATCCTGCGAATTCGAGGTCGACGACGGTACAACACGTTCATCGTTCGGGTGAAGATTCGTTGGGACTCGCCGCGCGCGCAGCCTCGAAGCGGTCCAATTTAACCTGCGACACGAAGCGAGCATAAAATTGTTCGATCTCGCAACGGCACGGGTTTTCTCAGACTCTCGACAACGAGGCTTGGCGGCGACGAATCGTCCCCTCCGAACGAAACGGTACGGTACGATCGACTGGTATAAAAGAGCGGGCGACGCGATCCTACGAATTCGAGGTCTACGACGGTACACACGTTCGTCGTTCGGGTAAAGATTCGTTGGGACTCGCCGTCGTACACAGCCTCGAGGCGGTCCGTTTCACCCGACAACACGAAGCGAGCATAAAGTTGTTCGAGCTCGCAACGGCACGGG
Source organism: Xylocopa violacea (assembly GCA_963969225.1). NCBI lineage: Eukaryota > Metazoa > Arthropoda > Insecta > Hymenoptera > Apidae > Xylocopa > Xylocopa violacea. Next base: position 27,562 of record CAXAJV010000400.1, on the reverse strand, counting down.
TTTTCACAGACTCTCGACAACGAGGCTTGGCGGCGACGAATCGTCCCCTCCGAACGAAACGG
>CAXAJV010000400.1:20000-22500 GCA_963969225.1 Xylocopa violacea | reverse complement strand
CTCGAGGAGCGGTGGACTGCTTCTCAACCGAAGTCATAGAATAGCCACGCGCCCGACGCTACTCCGCCCGGCCGGCTCGAACCGACCTGTCTCCTTATAGATACGGAACGGCCGGCCGGGCGGTCGGCGCCGGCCGGGCTAACGCACGGGCGCTTACGGTGGTAAACTCCAGCGGCGACCGACCGTCCGGAAAGGCTGCTGTAACTTAGTCGCGCGGAGGCGCAAGTATAAAGTGCTATTAACGTTGAACTTTTATGAACGGAAATTGTTTAAACATAATGAATATATACGGAAAAACATATTTCTAGAATATAACGAATTTTAATCGATTTTAACATTGAAAAAACGCAGTTATAAAATACGAAGTCAACGAAAAACACGAAAAATCGAAAATCTGACACGTACAAATGAATTCTACAATCAAATTAATCGATATTACGAAAAAAAAACCAAGCGTTTATATAAAAAAATTACCGATAAATTGACAAAAACCGCCAGTCGTGTCGGTTTCGGGAGACTAAAAATTATAAATTCGACTAAACAATGCGCTAATAAATTCAATCAATAGCTTTCAATAAGGTTTCTGCAAAAAAATTGTTAGGTCAACGGTTTAATTTACGAGAAAATAGCGAAAAACCGCCGATCGTGTCGCTTCCGACCTCTCGTTGCGAATATTTTCTAAGTTCCCCGTCGTGTCGCTTCCGACCGCTCGGCGCGAATATTTTCTAAGTTCCCCGTCGTGTCGCTTCCGACCGCTCGGCGCGAATATTTTCTAAGTTCCCCGCCGTGTCGCTTCCGACCGCTCGGCGCGAATATTTTCTAAGTTCCCGGTCATGTCGCTTCCGACCTCTCGGTGGGAATATTTTACAATTTCACGGTCATGTCGCTTCCGACCTCTCGGTGGGAATATTTTACAATTTCACGGTCATGTCGCTTCCGACCTCTCGGTAGGAATATTTTTCAAATCTCCGGACGCATCGCTTCCTACATTTCGGTGAGGATATTTTTTACGTTTCTGAACGTATCGGTCCCGACCTCTTGGTGCGAATATTATATATATATATATATATATATATATATATATATATATATATATATAACATAATATAACCTAACCTAATACAACCTGATCGCACGGTGCGAATATTTTCAAAGTTCCCCGCCGTGTCGCTTCCGACCTCTCGGCGCGAATATTTTCAAAGTCCCCGGTCGTGTCGGTCCCGACCGCTCGGCGCGAATATTTTCTAAGTTCCCCGTCGTGTCGCTTCCGACCGCTCGGCGCGAATATTTTCTAAGTTCCCCGCCGTGTCGCTTCCGACCGCTCGGCGCGAATATTTTCTAAGTTCCCGGTCATGTCGCTTCCGACCTCTCGGTGGGAATATTTTACAATTTCACGGTCATGTCGCTTCCGACCTCTCGGTGGGAATATTTTACAATTTCACGGTCATGTCGCTTCCGACCTCTCGGTAGGAATATTTTTCAAATCTCCGGACGCATCGCTTCCTACATTTCGGTGAGGATATTTTTTACGTTTCTGAACGTATCGGTCCCGACCTCTTGGTGCGAATATTATATATATATATATATATATATATATATATATATATATAACATAATATAACCTAACCTAATACAACCTGATCGCACGGTGCGAATATTTTCAAAGTTCCCCGCCGTGTCGCTTCCGACCTCTCGGCGCGAATATTTTCAAAGTCCCCGGTCGTGTCGGTCCCGACCGCTCGGCGCGAATATTTTCTAAGTTCCCCGTCGTGTCGCTTCCGACCGCTCGGCGCGAATATTTTCTAAGTTCCCCGCCGTGTCGCTTCCGACCGCTCGGCGCGAATATTTTCTAAGTTCCCGGTCATGTCGCTTCCGACCTCTCGGTGGGAATATTTTACAATTTCACGGTCATGTCGCTTCCGACCTCTCGGTGGGAATATTTTACAATTTCACGGTCATGTCGCTTCCGACCTCTCGGTAGGAATATTTTTCAAATCTCCGGACGCATCGCTTCCTACATTTCGGTGAGGATATTTTTTACGTTTCTGAACGTATCGGTCCCGACCTCTTGGTGCGAATATTATATATATATATATATATATATATATATATATATATATATATAACATAATATAACCTAACCTAATACAACCTGATCGCACGGTGCGAATATTTTCAAAGTTCCCCGCCGTGTCGCTTCCGACCTCTCGGCGCGAATATTTTCAAAGTCCCCGGTCGTGTCGGTCCCGACCGCTCGGCGCGAATATTTTCTAAGTTCCCCGTCGTGTCGCTTCCGACCGCTCGGCGCGAATATTTTCTAAGTTCCCCGCCGTGTCGCTTCCGACCGCTCGGCGCGAATATTTTCTAAGTTCCCGGTCATGTCGCTTCCGACCTCTCGGTGGGAATATTTTACAATTTCACGGTCATGTCGCTTCCGACCTCTCGGTGGGAATATTTTACAATTTCACGGTCATGTCGCTTCCGACCTCTCGGTAGGAAT
>CAXAJV010000400.1:12500-15000 GCA_963969225.1 Xylocopa violacea | reverse complement strand
AATGCGAATCGCACCACATGTTCTAAGCGTGGGAAGCCCAGACCGCCATCGCTTTTCCGGGCATAGAAAAAGCCATTGGCGGTGGACGGTTGCAGATGGAGGATCCTCTTCAGCTCCTGCCTAATATCCTGGTCGATATTCTTAAGATCACCCCCTATACTGTGAGTCACAATAAGCGTGTATATAAAATGGGGTAGTATATACGTTGATAGCATATCGATCTTCTGCATAGGTTTTAGTGCCAATTTTTTAATGCGCTTGATGCATTCCGTTATCTGTTCCCGCTCTTCTCCCACACCGAAGCCTCTCCAAGGACTCATACGAACTCCCAGATAGGCGACCGCTTGGGATGGCAAGATAGGTGGGATAGCAGTGCCCTTTATTTTAACCTGTGGGTCATCACAGTACCACGTGCCCCTGCCGGAGATGATCTGAAATGCCCGACACTTATGAGCCGCCATTGTCATGCCCAACTCCTCCAGACCGGCAGTAACTGCACGCAACATAACTTCTGCTTCGGTCTTATTACTTGCCATCAGAACAAGGTCATCGGCAAACGCCAAGATCGGTACCCTGGTGTTATCGTCAACCTCTGCTCCACCTCCATTTTTGTCAGCCCAAGTTAGTATTGGGTCGATCAGTACGTTAAACAGGAATGGCGAAATGGGATCCCCCTGCTTAACGCCACGCCTAAGAGTGATTTCAATGCTCTCACTGTTCGCACACTTGATGGTGGTTGTGCAGCCCTTATAGGACTCACTAAGGTAATCCACCAAGTAGGATGGTACACCCAGTCTATTTAGCCGGTCAAACAGGTACGCGTGAGGCACGGTGTCAAAGGCCTTCGCTATATCAAGAATAATAAAGACACCTCCTTTCCCTTCTTTGGATCTTTGAATGGCCTCATTTAGGAGGAGGGTATTGTACGCACATCCGTTTTCAGTAACGAATCCTTTTTGCCTTACGGAAAAGCCCACCATAGATCTTAGTCGTTTGTCGAGTACGCCCATAAAAATGCGGCAGAGAAGAGAGCTTATGGTAATAGGTCTCCAATTCTTTGCGTCTTCTAGCTCATTTTCACCCTTAGGTATAAGTGTCGTTCTATTTTTCTTCCAGCAGGTAGGGAAGATCGATGTAGCCAGTAGTAAATTATAGAACCCTGCCAGTATGTCTGCGACTTCACTACCCATAACACATGGCTTTGTTATCTCGTCCAGTCCCGCTGCTGTACCTTTCTTTATGCCTGTTATCCTTCTTTTTACCTCCGCAGGTGTTATCGGAGGAAAGGTTTCACAAAGCCGCTTGTGAGAGCGCTTATATTTAACAGGAGGGCAAGGCCCTTCAGTGCCCCATAGCTGTTCGTAGAGCAATTGGGTTTTGCTTTTATCTGGCAGGGGAGCCTTAGGTCTAACTCGAGACATTTCGTTATTCACAATCATTTCTGCCAGGGTCCTAGGGCTGTTTGCATACAGTTCCTGACATCTCGCATATAGTGTTTGTTTTCTTTTAGCACGCATTCCTATTTTCCTTCCTCTGTTGCTTCCTTTCTTCGTCGCTAGCATATTTTTCTTTGGACAAGCTGGTTTCCATAACGAAGGCACGAGACAGTTATCAAGGAACTCGTCAACATTACTCTGGCATTGATCTGGGTGTTCCAGAGCTTTCATGCATATATCGCGAAGACAACACCGCGCAGGAGCCAGCCCTCCATCATGTTGTTCGTCCATGGAGACAATCACAGAATCGGTGAGCATTCTTTTCCAGGTGGTAATATCGTCTTCATCAGGATATTGTTGTTGTTCCTGATCCGGTGATCCAGGTTCTGAAAACAGTTGGACACTTTCATGAACAACTGCTTGGTCTGGATCGTTTATGTTTGTTTCCAGGATTTGTGTGCGTGATCTTGATCCAAATAGCTGCCTCCGTTTTTCACCTATTTGTTTCGGCGTTTTCCCAGGAATATACTTGCACAACTCCCTATTGGGTTGCTTGCATCCTTCGACTAGCGGAAGATATTCCTTTAGTGCCTGAATCTCATCTAGAGTCCACACCGTTAGCTTTGCTGAATGGTCTACATCACGGCGAGTTGCCTGGTCTTTACGCTTCTCATTGCGGATGTCCGGGTGCGCTTTTCGTTCATGGGTGCTCAGTCCTCGCTTTGATTCAAAGCTTGCTCCACAGGCATCGCATGCGTGCTCGAGAGCCACTTTTGGCTGCGGTGGTCCCCTGCATTTAGGTCTATGGCAGAGGACTGCATGGCATTTTGAGAAGGATGCATGGCACACTCCACATACCCATTGCTGTTGACAACCAGCATGGCTCTCTTCCAGATGTTTACGGAAGTCTTTAAGACATAGGAAACCGATATTGCTGTTTCCCATTGAACACAGCGGACATCGAAAACTGTGCGGCACAGGCACCTCAACTATGAGTGCAATGTCGTCATTTTTGTCGCCCCTCACTATTACTGGTGGACGGGCGACGTGGCCACCAGCATCCG
>CAXAJV010000400.1:5000-7500 GCA_963969225.1 Xylocopa violacea | reverse complement strand
GAAACGTTCGTAAATGGAATTCGAATGAACGACGGCGGGCAGATTCGAGCACCGGAGAGAAAAGATTCGACGAAACGCAACGCAAGCAGTATTCTGGTTACGTGAACGACCCTCAGCTAGGCGTGGTCCAGGAATTGTATCCGTGGACCGCAATGTGCGTTCGAAATGTCGATGTTCATGTGTCCTGCAGTTCACACGTTGACGCGCAATTAGCTGCGTTCTTCATCGACCCACGAGCCAAGTGATCCACCGTTCAGGGTAATCGTATATGTATATTTTTTATTAATTGTTAAGTCTCTTCGTACTAAGTTTCGAACAAGTCGAGACCCAAACGTCTCCGGCGAAGGAGACGCGGGCGTCGCCCGAATTCTCGGCGACACGATACCGTCCTACGGATGAAACGGACACGCCTGTTTCAGGGTGTTTAGGATACATCCTTTCGGATTCACGCCAGTGTGCCACGCGTCCAGGTAGATAAAATTTTTCGAAAATTCGTTAGGACTCTTCTTCGCGCGTATCGCGCAGACCCTCGAGGCGGTCCCCCCTTCCTCCCGACAACACGAAGCGAGCTTGTAAAATTCGATCTCGCAACGGCGGGTTTATTAAGGGACTCTCGACAACGAGGAAGAATACGCAAACGCGAATATATCGTCGTCCCCTCTGAACGAATGGCACGTGGAAGTGAATACAAAAAAAAAAAAAAAAGAAAGATATCCAACACCCAGCGGCGTATTGCTTTCGAGAAGTTGACGACGTTCGTACAGGTAAGTCGTAAAATATCGATGGGACTCGCCGTGAAACCTCGAAGCGGTCTATAATTTTACCCACCCGACAACACGAAGCGAGCATAAAAAATTATTCGATCTCGCAACGGCGGGTGTGTTTCCAGACTCGCGACAACGAGGCTTCGCTCGGCGAAGCGGTCCCCTCTGAACGAACGACACGATCAAAACCCGAACACAGGTGCGTGGTACAAGTTCCTCAAATTCCACGATCCACTGCACGATCTGTGCTTCAGAGCTCAGGTGATAAAAAAAAAAAAAAATTCGTTGGGACTCGGCCGCCAAAGCCTCGAGCGGTCTACCGTTTTTCCCCGGCAACACGAAGCGAGTATAAATTATTCGATCTCGCAACGGCCGGTTTCTCAGACTCTCGACAACGAGGCTATGGCAAAAAGCAAGTCCCCTCTGAGCTTGCAGCACAATTGTGAAACGGGAAAACGAACAAGTACCAGCGGCGTATTGCTTTCACGCAGAGACGCAAAATAATGGTACACACTCGACCTGTCGAATATGCAAAGTCGACGACATAACTTACCGTTCGGGTAAGAAAAATTCGTTAGGACTCGTCGGTTAACAACACCAACACCTCGAGCGCGGTCTGTATAATTTTATTTACCCGACAACACGAAGCGAGCATAATAAATGAGATTCGATCTCGCAACGGCGGGTTCATTATACAGACTCTAATCGCCAACGAGGCTTGGCCCGACGAATCGTCCCCTCCGAACGGAACGGTACGATCGACATTAACACAACCAGGGTACGCGGCGCGACACCACGCTCTTAACGAATTCGAAGTCGACGACGATCGTCGTTCGGGTAAAGATTCGTTGGGACTCGCCGTCGTACACAGCCTCGAGGCGGTCTGTTTCACCCGACAACGCGAAGCGAGCATAATATTGTTCGATCTCGCAACGGCACGGGTTTTCACAGACTCTCGACAACGAGGCTTGGCGGCGACGAATCGTCCCCTCCGAACGGAACGGTACGATCGACTAAAACAGGATACGCGCGACACACGCTCTTAAAGGAATTCGAAGTCGACGACGGCGCGTCCGTTCGGGTGAAGATTCGTTGGGACTCGCCGCACGCGCAGCCTCTGAGCGGTCCAATTTAACCTGCGACACGAAGCGAGCATAAAATGGTTCGATCTCGCAACGGCAACGGGTTTTCATAGACTCTATGAGAGCGAGGCTTGGCGGCGACGAATCGTCCCCTCCGAACGGAACGGTACGATCGACTAAAACAGGATACGCGCGACACACGCTCTTAAAAGAAATCGAAGTCGACGACGGCGCGTCCGTTCGGGTGAATGATTCGTTGGGACTCGCCGCACGCGCAGCCTCTGAGCGGTCCAATTTAACCTGCGACACGAAGCGAGCATAAAATTGTTCGATCTCGCAACGGCAACGGGTTTTCAGACACTCAACAACGAGGCTTGGCGGCGACGAATCGTCCCCTCCGAACGAAACGGTACGGTACGATCGACTGGTATAAAAGAGCGGGCGACACACGATCCTGCGAATTCGAGATCGACGACGGTACACGTTCATCGTTCGGGTGAAGATTCGTTGGGACTCGCCGCGCGCGCAGCCTCGAAGCGGTCCAATTTAACCTGCGACACGAAGCGAGCATAAAATTGTTCGATCTCGCAACGGCACGGGTTTTCACAGACTCTCGACAACGAGGCTTGGCGGCGACGAATCGTCCCCTCCGAA